>CM077445.1:15194467-15629467 GCA_039654765.1 Mylopharyngodon piceus
CTCTTTATTTTCCTCAGGTTCAAACTCAGGTGCGTCATACCAAGACAAGTTTTGACAAACTGAAGAATGATGTGTGTCAGAAGGTTGATCTGCTCGGAGCCAGTCGCTGTAATCTGCTCTCACACGTCCTGACAACCTATCAGGTGCTGCTTCTTCTAGATTTGTTATTTTATTTTTTACAGTAATATGAAACTATAATGCATTTAAATGTAATGTAGCAGGAATATTTTATTATAAATTTGATATGAAAATGAATGCAATTATTAGTCATTAATCCTTGAGTTATTTTATTATTACTTTTATTATTTTAAATTATTATTACTTTATCTAAATGAATTGTTAATAAAGGCAGTTATCTCTGACAATTTAGTCAAGTCTTGCGGAGAGTCGTGTCATAAAGATAAATATCTGTCTTTTCTGTGCTTCAGACCACACTGCTACATTTCTGGGAGAAAACCTCTCACACTATGGCTGCTATTCACGAGAGCTTCAAAGGCTGCCAGACACATGAGGCTTCAGCACTGGGGGTGAGAGCTTTCAAATGAAATGAAAATGATCTCATTATGGAGATGTTTTAAAGTAATATTTTACTTTTATTAATACTTTCATGGCTCTCATTTGGTGTTAAAACTATAAAATAAGTTTTTGTTTTCCAGTGAGATTTGGATGCTTGATTTGAGCATTTTTATTTAGTTTAAAGGAAGATGATTTTACTGTTCCTATCTTTCATTGTTTGGACAAACAGGCTGTGATATTGTGATGCATGTCCAACAAATATGTTCATCTGTTGTGTCTGATACTCCAGGGTTCAGATCAAGCTTCAAAGAAAAAGGTGAAGAAGAAAACGAAGGCAAAAGCAGAAGATGAGGAGACGAGTCAGAATACAGATGAAACGTAAGAGTTTTTCGGTCCTCGTTTCTTTTAGTCTAATATGTGATGAAAACCTCTAATCGCTCGTCTCTTCTGTTTCAGGCTTATTTCAATTGAAGAAGAAACTCTGAGCAGTAACTCCATACAAACGGGTAAAGCTTTCATACATACATTTGTTATACATGAGTATTATCCACACAGGAAAAACACAATAACTAATGTTCATCCTTAAAGGGGACATATTATGCCCTTTTTCAAAGTCTTGGTTTTGTTTTTGGGCTCTACTAGAATAGGTTTTCATGCTTGAATGTTCAATAAACATTATTTTTCACATATTTGACATTGTTGCAGCTCCTCTCTTCCCAGTCTGTCAGTAACGCTCTGTTTAGTTCCTGTCTCTGTGAAGCCCCTCCTTCTGAAAAGCACAATCTGCTCTAATTGGTCGGCTGGATCAGTATGTTGTGATTGGTCAAGCGCTTTAAGCGCGTTTGGGAAATGTCACACACCTTACTATAACCATGAGTTTCAACAAAATACTAACTCAACTCAACCAGGCCCCGCCCCTTTATTTTGCATATGCCTTGGGCGGGAATTTTTTAAATGAGGAATATTGTGACGTGTTCGTTCCCAGAAGAAAACTCAAGACTACAATGGAGGCGTTTCAGGGAGTTCAGAGACACTGATATAGAGAATAACTCCCGCTGGAGTAGACTTGTAACTTTGCAGACCTTTTTCATGCTCAAATACCAAAATTATACACTAAAGAAAATGTAAAAAAGCCCAATAGGACCCCTTTAAACATTATCAACAAGAACTTTTTTTCTCTCTGTACACTGCATTTACAGGAAATGATGAGTGTTTCTCTGGCGGTCAGGAGAAGGATGGCTTGAGTTTGTTGGATGAGATTCTGGGCAGCAGTTCTCTGGAGGACAGGGGTTTCTCGCAGGAATGGCGTGAGGTGTTTGGGGAGGATGAACTGGCCGGCAGTAGCAGAACAGAGACCCAGCCGCCTGAGGAGGAGCCAGCCTTCTTTCTGCCTTCCAAACTGCTCGACCAGAACATGAACGACCTACAGTCCACAGTCTCAGGTGAACAGAGATATTTGCAATAAAGTCTGCTTCATGTTGCAGTTTATTGTGGACAAGAACTGTCCACTTAGACAAGAACAGACTCTTATGCTGCATCCTAATTCACCTTCTTATACTACGCCCTAAAGTATGTACTCTCTTTGTGAAGAAAAAGTACATACTTTTGAATGAGTAGCAAAGGAGTAGACAAACTTTGGGACATACTATGACGTCAGTAAATTGCGTCTTTTAAGGGACGCTCTGTCGCATAGTTACACGCATCCTGTCACTGTAAACTGGCCTGTCAATCATCTTACTCACCGTTAAAATCCTCCACATTTCATTTAATTCAATTTCCTACCGTATTGGAGAGAAAAGAAGTAGCATGCTGATCTGCCAGTCGTGGGTCTTTCGTGTGGAGAACTCTCCTCATGTGTTTGCATAATGTGAAATATTATTACAGTTTAAAATAACTGTTTTCTATTTAATTATATTTTAAAGTGTAATTTATTCCTGTGGTCAAAGCTGAATTTTCAGCATCATTACTCCAGTCTTCAGTGTCACATGATCCTTCAGAAATCATTCTAATATGCTGACTATTAACATTTTCATTATAAATGTTGAAAACCGTTGTGCTACCTCATATTTTTATGGAAACCATGATACATTTTTTTCCAGTAAACAGCTCTGATTTGAAAAGAAATATTTTGTAACATTATAAATGTCTTTACTGTCAATTGTGATCAGTTTAATGCATCCTAGCTGAATGAAAGTATTAGTTTCTTTAAAAAAATGACTTTTGAATAGTAGTATACATCTACTGTAAATTCTCTTTAATATTGTCTGTATTCCAGGTTGGGCAACAGCCATTCCACAGAATATCCCTGAACGCTCATCTGTAGCGAGTCAAATCTCTTCCAAATCTGCAGTGAAAGGTAAATGATCAGAGCCTTTTATAATGTGTCCGACTCAAAATTGTGTAAACATGCAATGATCCAGTGTTAAAAAAAAAAAAAATACAGAATTTAATATTTGTTTACAATAATGGATTTTGTGTTCATTTCTTATCCAAAACATAATTGATATATTTTCAGTAGTAAAAGTATGAATCATTCCCCCTCTCCTTAAAAAAAAAGAAATACATCAAATTGAGAGACCAAATTTTTGTATATATTGTAATGCTTCTTAAAAAATGCATCACTTCTAAATTTTTTTCCCAATTACAGATACCTCAAAAGATCTCTCTGCTTGGTTCAATCTGTTTGCCGATCTGGATCCGCTGTCAAACCCGGATGCAATCGGCCGAACCAGTGAGGAGCATGAGCTAATGAACGCTTGATCTGCCCTGTAACAGATGCACTTTATCGCTCTTGTCGCACAAACGGCAGTGATCTGGACAGATATCAACAGTGATTTCTTCATGCCATAGCAGTTAACCTATTATTTAATGAAGAAATATTTGCTGCCAAAGGAAATTAATAATAATCACTCTGGCCTTGATTCCTTTTCTATTGCTAGTATTGTCAAGGCAGTTTGATTTGCCATAACATTGATTTTACATAAATGTATATATTAACATTTCTCAACATCAGCAACAGTAAGTAGTCTTGGTTTGTATATTGTGATATTGCATGTTTTTTTAAAATAATTATTTATTGTAGATGTTCAGCCTTGATCAGTTAAAGTATTTTTTGCAAATGTTGCAAATTTCCTTAAACTGGATAACTATAGTTTAAAAATGTGTTTAGTCTTACTTTAGTGCCGACCACTAAAACTAATGCTGCATTTCAAAAGCCTTAAATACGAGGGGTTTAGGACAGTCCTTGAATTAATTTATTTTAATGAAAGTCGTACTGTATATTATCTTATGGAAACTATAGCTGATGTGAAAGCAGCTGTTACAAGGTGTATATATTTTTAAGATGTATGGTTAAGTTATAGAATGCAACTGTAACCACTCACTTTTTACAGTCTTGGTTCTGGAAGTTATTTTTCCTGGAAGTATTTTGCCCCCTAAAAGTGTATATAATAAATAATAAAAACCTCAGCGCTCATGATAGGTCTGTTTTGAGAGATTTAAACATTATGAGAATTTTTTTTTTCTTCCAGAACCTAACTATTGTACTCTATTTTTGTCTGGAATGCCAATCAAACATTGGTAAAAAGCTTGGACAAATCAGGTCCTATGAAATAAGCATTTATGTATATGTTGGTTAATTGTATTTGTGCTGATTGTGTGTGTGTGTGTGCCTGAAAACTGGGTCCCATGTACTACAAATATCCTCGAGCATTTTAAATATGATTACCTGGGTATTCCCTTTCACTACACATTGTTAACCTGCAAACATGTAAGTGCAATAAAATGTAATAAAAATGCATTTTTGTAAATGTGAATCCACATATCACATAATACCCAGTGGGACCAAATGGCCTTACTGAAGTCAGTTCTTAGACAAAGAAAAATAAATTCATCATCAATCAGAAATTGCTACACCAAATAATGCCATATAATTTTCAATATTTTGTGCTGTATTATTGTTTACATTTTTACCATTAATATGTAACCGGATGGCATGAAATTAATTAATAAAAGATGTGTAATTTGAATCTAATAGTGCGGCTATACCTTTTGTGGCTGGATAGATAGATATTATACAATAATATATATGTATATATATATATATATATATGTGTGTGTGTGTGTGTATATATATATACATACATACATACATACATAAGTCATATATAGTAGAAGTGGATACAAAAAGTTCATCAAAGTTGTCCTAGAAGGTTTTAGGACAACTTTGATGAAAGGTTTATTACCTGCATTCAGATTTAGCATTTTCCTTCAGGTCAGTCCTATGTTCATAATAAAAAAATCTGTTTAAATGTCCGATGCATTATCACGTCCTTTTAACAGTTAAGGGGTTTTCCCGTGACTGACAGCGCTAGTCAAAGCATTTGTCAGTTGCGTCTTGTTCCGTGTTCACAACAATTCAGTCTTTTCAATGTAAAAGTCTTCTCTACTGACTGACACACTCATAAAGACAGTCTTTGCCGCCATCTAATGGCGTAATAATGTAACTTCTGTTGCTGTTCACGATCAGGGACTATTTTTTTCGGCGGAAGGAATTACATTTTTACTAATGTAAAAAAAAAAAACTCAATTCCCAATTCAACCAAAAAATATAGGAAGCACATAGTTGAAGTAAAACACATGGAAATACATGCAAATATTACACTTTATAAATGTCACTTTAATGTGAGCATCCAACAGTTATATTTATACACCATAACAGTGTCACATGAATAAAACAGGAAGACACTAAAATGACAAAACCATTATTACTGGCATTATTACTCAAACAGGGAAGTATGGATGTTAGGGCTGGGCAGTATTTTGAATATGCACAATATATTTGCAATTATTTTGCTGGCAGTACACCAACTGTTGGGGTGAAATTATGGTTCCTTTAATGAAAAAATATATATAATGTTTCATTAAAAGAATGCAAAATAATATTGAGATATTAGTTATAGCTATATCATCCAGCCCTAATGGAAGCTAAACCTGAGTTAAGTGTTAAGGCATGAAAGAAGATTTTTGGCTGTTGGATTACAGCAGCAGTTACTGTCATATCTAATGTTTAACCTGGTTAGTAGGATGTGCTGTAAGTTTAAGTAAAGATTTGTGCATTCCAGCAGAATTACATGAAACCATAAGACAAAGTTCAATGTACAGCATAATGGTCCTTTTGTACAACCATTAGCAAGTAAGAAACTTCCTAGAAAGTTGATTCAGACAGCTGTTTCAGATCTGAGCTCTGATTGGCTAACTGAGCAGCAGGCACTTCCTAGTACTGCAGCATTCAGAGGGCAGCGGGAAGCTGTTTTGTACAGTGGCCTCTGTAAATGGACCAGACGTCTGTCCTGAAGTTTGATTATCCAGCGGACTGGGACGAGCAGCAGCATCTGATGGGAATAGGGACGAACACAGCAGCTTTACAGGACAGAAGGCAGAGCCACTTGGAGTGAAGTTCACCTTGTTTCTGTCGGGGCAGGAAAAGATGGGAAAGCCTTGTGTCCTACAAGCGCTATGAGGAAAAAAAAAAAATAATATCAGAAGATCAAGAAGAATAGCAATGAAGTCAGAGAACAAGCAAATAACAAGGTTGTTGGCCATTAAAATTCTTTGTGTATATAACTGATTTATTATAATATATATGCAAATACAAATCAGTTTTCATATAATATATCACATAAATTACAATTACAATGATTTTTTTTTAATATCATAATAAGATTACACACTTTAGAAATTGTTCTTTGTGAGAGCAATCTCTATAAAATACTTTTTTATATTTTTAATTTTTTTAAATAAATAACTGGAAAAGTCATGTTTTCTTCCACAAACATGGCATTGCTATAGTACCAAAAAAACACGTCTAACAAGTATAACATGATGCTTTATGTGCTTAACTGAAGCTCACTGAGCAGTTTTACCAGCAAACGTCAATCAAAACCTTACACCAAAAAAAAAAAAAAGAAAAAGAAAGAAAGGAAGAAAAAAGCATGCTCTCTGGATGTGTACGATAATATGGTTTTAACCCTCTGGTGCTGTTCGGTCATTTTTGACTGAAATATTTTACGTTTGTAACAGTAAAGGTTTTGGCACTTGCTATGTGACTGTGAGCACAAAAACAAATCATGGACATGAGGTTAAATGGTCCTCAGAAAATTAGTCACACTTGTATTGTTCGCAGTCAAGATGAATTTCATCTATTAGAAACATGTGGTACTGCGACCAAACAAAATCTTACTCATTTTTTGAGACGTCAACCTCAAATTTGGAACATAACTCGTTTAGATTTATGGCTTTGATTTTCTCACAGTTGTAGAGTAAAACATGTTTTGGAAAATATATATTTCGTATACAAATTGAAAATAATATTTTTGTGCATTTTCATAACAATAAATGTATGATATAACTTAACTATAATTTTATAACTTTTTTTAAGTTCAATTTTTTAAACTTTATTCACTTCAGCAATAATCTGCCAAGTGTCCTCTTTAAAAAGAGACCAAACTTAAGTCTGTGCTCCAAAGCATTCAAGATATATGACACTTTAAGTTGGAAATTTCATCTTCAGGTCCATGCTCTAAAAGTGAATAAATGGATTGTAACTACTGCATAAATATAATTTAGAATCCCCTAAAGAAATACAAAACATTAAATGAAAAACATTATCGAACTAAAATATAGTACAATCATTTCATTGAAACAAAATAAAAACATTTGGTAATTTTTGACAGTCACGGGAACAGTACCAGAGGGTAAAAGCATTTAATGAGAATTCACAGTAGTGCAGTCGAGGGTACTCACATGAGATCTTCAAACACTTTGACTTTCTCACAGCCCTCGGGAGGCTCACGTTTAAACGTATAACTGTTGTTGGGTTTGGGAGAGCTGGAAAACTGAGGCAGAGGTGAACCGTTCCTGTAATCTAAGAGGACAAAATGAAGTTGTTTATATAAGCAAACCTTCCCTTATAAAAAATACTGTATCAGATGGCAATACCATGGTAATTTGTCATATGCCATCGCATAGTGCTGATTGAGTACCATACTAAGTGCTACCTTTCTCACTGTCCGGAGTAGGAGAGCAGCAGTAACAAGGACTGCAGGAGATCTGCATCTCAGCGCTGTGAGCGTGAAGGTCACCGTGATGAAGAGGAGGCACAGGTGCACGGCCACCATCTCGCACCTCCAAAGCCTGAAAACACCAGGACAAACACGCTATAATTACAAAACAAAGTGTTACAAAGTTGAAATGTTCCACTGAAATCTGTGTATGTGTGTCCTGGTATTCCCTATGTTATGGGGACCAAATGTCCCCACAAGGAGGTAATAGACATTTTTTGGTCCCCATGAGGAAAAACAAGCTCATCATCAATCATACATAATGATCTTTTTTGAAAATCTAAAATAGCAGAAAGTTTTCTATGATGAGTAGGTTTAGGGGTAGGGTTAGTGTATGGGGAGAAAATATACAGTTTGTACAGTATTAAAGAAATTACGTCTTTGGAATGTCCCCCATAAAACATGGAAACCCAAAACGTGTGTGTGTGTGTGTGTGTGTGTGTGTGTGTGTGTGTGTGTGTGTGTACCTTCTCCTCCTCCCTCCCCCAGTCCTCACAGATGAAGACGCTCTCCAGCTCCTGGTTAATACAGTCACTATAGCTGGGCATTCTACATATGAGGGGTCTTGAATGGACCATATTAGATGAAGATGCCGAGAGTCGCTTTGGCTGAAAAACAAAAAGCACATCGTCATTAAACAGACAATTTAGACTAGTAACCTAATTAATGTCAGTCACCTGATTAATGTCTGAAATTGCCTCTATAAATATGGGTTAACCTCTCAAAAATGGACAGTATCAAATTTCACAACAAAATGTAAAACATAAGAATAAGAAAAAACAATTTTAAAAGATAAAAATAAGACATTAAATTCTAATAAGAAATTAAAATCATGAAAAAAAATGTTATCACGGTTTCAACAAAAATGTAATAGGAAAAAATAGGGGGAAATATATGAAGACTTCAGATGCAAAAGCCTCTAAGTGCCGTCTGAAATTTTCTTCTTAAATGAGCATTTTTATTAAGCTCGTATGTTTAGGTTCAGTAATTTCACTTTAATGGCAATTAATAGGTCCTTTTCATTGCCATTAAAGTGAAATAACTGAACATAAACATACAAGCTTGATAAAAATGCTCATTTTATAAGAAAATTTCAGATGGCACTTAGAGGCTTTTGCATCTGAAGTCTTCATATATATATATATACTGTATTCACACACATACACACTACCGTTCAAAAGTTAAAAGAGCCCAATATTCTGATTATAAAACCCCAAAATTGCTTTAAAAAGTTATGGTTAATACTTAGGGTTAAAGACCCTAAAAAGGCAGACAAGCAAGTACTACTCTCCATAGTCTTCATAAAACACAGGATAAAGTTGATCTAAAGTACCTGGACTTGATTCAGCGGTGTCACTTCTTCTTTCTCCTTGATACTGCGACTGCTCTGCAAACTGCGCTGGAGCTGCTGCCGGAGTTTAGCAATCTAGAAATCACATACTTATCATTAGCAATGGCTGGAAGTAAAGAACATTTGGTGACAAAATATAAGCTCATGCCATACAGCCCTACACCAGATAACTATTGAATACTAGATGACTTGCCCTACTATATATATATATATATATATATATATATATATAAAAGAAACTGGAATAAGTCCAGGAGATCACACTAAATACTGATTTTTGCTTAAAGAAGTCATTTTGTTCTGAATTTTTTTTGGTACATATTTCCTGTATTTTCTGTTTGTATCTTAATAAAGAGACAGAAAAAAAAAAATGGATGGTCATTAAAACATTTATAAAACAACAAAGATAGTGGTGGCCTAAGACTTTTGCACAGTATTATATATGAAACCACACAGGTTTCATTGCTAATTGATGTTTCTGAATAGATTTTTGTTATGTTGCCACATCTTGGGATTCCTAAACTGACTTTGCAAGTGTACGAGAGCCAATACTGGCAAGTCAAGACACAATGTGTGGGTAAGTTTAAGAATAATTATGGGAAAAGAGGCCAATTATACGCCCAAAGTATGTCTATAAACACACTACCACCCATCATAACACAGAGGTTACAATGGCTATGTTCACACAGCAATAGAATATCGTTGTGAGTTCTGTATTTGACTCCTTTATATGGCTGTACACAGTTTATGGGAGTGACAACTGCATTCTATCACCAAACTCAAATCTGTACATTTTCGCGACTCTGCAAACCCCTGCTGTGTGAACTGAACTGGACAACTAGCTGTCTGTCATGTCATTCAGTGTGAAAGAATCACTTTGCGCTGCACACAAGCGTGTCTCGTGTGGCGTTTTCACGTGTGGTTTCTTACAAAGACGGAGATATGAGCTGTGTGTCATGTCAAGGTTTCAGATTCTGTCTCTGTCTTTCATCAGAGTTGCATATTTGTGTGGTCTGTGTATGACTCAAATGCTCGCTCTCCACTCAGGGATAAAAGCTTTAAAAGATTTAACTGATGAACTGGTGCTGTGTCGACTGTGATAATAATTTCCAGATTTAGGGATGTCTTTGGTATTTACTTTGATCACTGTCACTATGGTTAAAAGGTGATATTCATGGCAAGCGTGATAATAGAATACAGGCTGGTGACTTTTGAGCCGCTGCTGTAAGCTGCTGTGTGAACAGAACATTTTGAGAATCAGATCTGGAAGTAAATGCTGTTGTCATTTGCAAACAGTGTAAGTGTAGACAGCAATGTAAGTGGTTTTCCATTGTTCGGAGTTGCGCACAGCACTGCATACGCAAATTGGTCGGAACAACTTAAAATATTATTGTAAATTGACTTTTCATTAACTTCGGTAGGCTGTACAACAAAGGAATTTGTAAATGACTTTGCGTTTTCTGCAGGAAACTGATCTCTAGTGATGCGTCTGAGTTTTTAATGATCATCTGCTGCTGAAGGGTGAGAAACCTGGTAAGCCACATGATTTGTCAAAGACAAAAACACAAAAACACAAGTTCCCGACCACTGATTTAGGGTGTGTTCACACATGCAGTTCGGTTCTCTTGGTTCTCTTAGTTCTTTTGACCCGGACCAAAACAGAAAATTTTGGTACCTTTGGTCCTGGTTCACTTAGCATTTACACTGTCATTTTTAACACCGAACATAAAGATACAAAACAAAAAAATGGCTTTTATGATGTATATTTTGTGACAGAACTTACCGAACATCCAATACTGGGATAAATGTTCTTGTTGTATGTGCGTACATACAGTATGATGGTATGTTTACCAGCTGACAACTCACAAAAAGTTTATAAAATGTGTAAAGGAGTCAAAACAGTGCCAGGAATTTCTCCATTACACACACACAAAGATCTGCTGCAAGGAGACGGTGTTTCCGACACATGTACCGAACTGTAATGGCCAACATAAAAACAGGTATGCTTGGGCATTCTGTCCTTTTTAGGGTCACATCTTATGACATCACATCCTGTTTTTGGTTCGTTTAGATGTCTTTGGTCTGTGTTGTGTCCATATTTCAGTCGAACCGCACCAGAGTTCGTTCGGAACCGGAAAGAGACCCATCTTTTTCAGAGGTCTCGGTCCGCTTGTTTGGTGCGCACCAGGATTCGAATGGCAGCGTTCACACTTATTCAAATGAACCGCACTAACAGAGCAATCGCACCAGAGCTTGCTTTAATCAAACTAAACCTGCCAAGTGTGAACACACCCTGAAAGGCATTTTTCAAGTGGAAAAACTGTCTCTGTGTTAGTATTTTCATGCATACCTCTATGAGATGGTCAGCGCTGCCCCACGATGCCGAGCGCTTGTGTACATTAACCTCTCCTCCATCCTCAGTCCAAAATCCAGGCGTCTGCAATAAACAATTAAAATATGGTCACCATGCAACCACTGGCTAAATTATCATACTGACTTTAACTTATATCCTATTCAGAATATATTCTTGAAATCATGTGACCTAGATATGTAAATTTTTCATAAAACAACAGGATGTTTGTGGTTGGCAAACAAGACATGTGCCGCTATGACCAAAACCACAACAAAGAGATGAACAAACAAACAGCCACAAATAATGGACAAGAAGCACCACAAATAGGTGCATCTTTTTCCAGAGACTCATTTTCAAATGAACCTGCACATGTCGTGTTATGACTTGAACTTCCAGGCTGTCTTGAATGTGTTTTGTTTTGTGGTGCCAGCTGATAAACTTCTAAGAAAGTCTGAGAAGGTGAAGGGTGAAGGAATATTTATGAATGTTTTCAACTGTTTTGGTCCATATAATAAAAGTCAGTGGGGCTCGAAAACAACATTGGACCCCATTGACTTTTAATTTATGGAAGAAAAAAAAAACCAAAAAAACAGAAGAAAGCAAGTCATACTGGTTTGGAATGGCTTTGGCATACTTTTAAAAAGATTTCCTATTATGAAAATAATATACTTGAAAAGAATATCTTTCAATGCAATGTTTTCAGACACTTAATTGCATGTTATGTTCAAATGAATGAAAATGTATTATAGTTTAAATTTATATAAAAGTTGAACTTAAGAGTGCTTTTTTTGACCCACTTAAGTAGGACTTACTTACTTTTCTAATTACTTCTATTGTATTTGAAAATAATTGTATGTAATGCATTTAAATATATTTGTAATTACACATTTGTAATGATTTAAAATATATTAACTTTAAATGTAATATGAATTAACACTACAGTTAAAATTATAAAGTACTTTACATGTTCTTAAGTATGTTGGTTAGCACATAAAAATAAGCGTACTTCTATAAAGCATGACAAAACATTATTGAAACAATGATTTAATATGCATTTTAAAGTAAAGTGCACTTTTTCAAAATGTACTTAAAGGCACAATATGTAATTTTTCGCCACTAGAGGTCGCTTATTCAAAACAAAGGCATAGCTTGATGACGCCTTGATTTCGCGGAATCATGGGCGGTGTTGTCTTCACGTCTACAGCCAGTGGAAAAGAATCGGGATGAGACTCGGACAGAAATCATGTTCTTGGATGAGATTTTTAACGTTACTGTAGTATGAAGCAGAGCAGGGTTGAGTGCTGTTCGAGCAGAAACGAGGCCGCTGGAGCGACTGCTAATGAGAGACAAACGCGACACATGTCTCGAGAGCAGCGGAGCTTTTATTATGCTGCAGTCGCCACTTTCGCTTCTTCCGGGCAACCGTATGTGGGGTAACGCAGCGCTGTTTATCATATTAGATACATTTGTGTGTTGAAAGTTGTTATAGTGCTACTCTGCGTTTACTCGGCGGCTACTATGAGACACTTGTACACTGCAGTAAGCTAGATCGATATTAGGCATGGTAAACTATGGTACTTGCGGTAAATCAAGAAAATGAGATTTGAAACAATGTGTTGAGCTATATAACATGATTAGTTTTCTGTAGATGAATGTATCTAAACAGTTCCTCACCTGTCTAATAAAACATAATATATTAAAGCGAGGGTAACGTGGGTATGATGCCATTGATAGTCGACGCACGGACACAGTCCGTGTCCTGGTTAAAATTGCTTATTTTTCTGGATTTAAACATTCTTGGAAACATTTGGGATAATGTAAGTACACAAGTCAACAAAATATATAACAATGTTCTAGTGGTTTTTGGATATTTTAATCCAAAAATCTTACATATTGTGCCTTTAACTGCGTTAAAAAACAGTCATGAAAGTTATCTATAAGTACAGTTTTTAAAAATATACTTTGAAGTACACTACAAGTGAGCATTCAATACATTTAAGCATACTTCTTTTTCACAAAGGGAGGGTGAGTAAATGATGGCAGAATTTTCATTTTTTGGGTGAATGATCCGTTTCAGGAAGCAAACGGGGTCAATTCTGATTTCATGTTGACCAAGAAAACAGTCCATGAGAAGTTTTTAAACACTAATCATTAATTCACCAAGTGCTTTAAACAATGGCAAAAGCTGCTACTGTCAACAAAGAGCCTCCGCATGGTTCTGCGGCGTGAAGAGAGATGTTGAGAGAAACGGGATGATTTTGACATTCCCGGCCGCTCTGGGAGCGCGAGGCCTCCGCGAGCCGGATCAGACATTAGCATATGTATGGATCTCACTGCAGGCAGCTCAGCGCAGGCACACAAAGAGCTGTCGGAGAGCGCCAGGTGGTGCAGAGACACACAGCCATGTGCTCTCAACCCTTAGGTAGCGTGTGCACACACCTACACACAAATACACACATGCACACACAGAGCGACAGGTGCAAACTGCTGCACCTCCAGAAAGAATTCACTCCACACAACGCCAGAGAGAACTTTCTATGGCGACAGACTGCCACGAAGCATCGGGCCTTTGTGACGGTTTTGTTTTAGGGGAGGCGAGGGGTCTCAGCGGAGCTAAACCACTGAGCTCTCAAAGACTTCATGATACTAATGAATAAAGGAAACAAAACAGAGTAAGAATAAACCTTGTTACACACAGATGACTATATTGACCAGTCAAAAACAGCACGAGCAAACGAGCAAAACCACTCTTCAATAGACAGTGGCTCAAAGAGGTATTTGGACACTTAAAGTCAAAATAACAATAAAATGTACTTCCTTAATAGATGTTTCTGGTCTTAACGCCTATTTGCACCAAGGACAATATTAACAATAAAGATAAAGTTCTAAAAATCATTCTAAATATAAAAGAACTGCAGATTCCACACCACAACTATAACAACAACAGCACAGAGAAACGATATCGTTGCAATCACTTTTAGAACAATTTTTTCCAGCTGATGAACGATAAAAACATTGACAGCCAATCAGAATCCATCTTGCTTTCAGAGCTCGAGAATTCAAAGTGACAATCGACAAAACTACAGTGTGCGCTTAGAATAAACAAAACTATATCTTGTGATGGTGTGGACACTAGTATACTTATCGTTATGCTTTTTCAACCCTTTTCCATTTTGTTTAATGTCAACGATTGAATGTATTGAAATTGCCTCTACAAATAAATATATTTCTCCATGCAAATGTAAATGTAAATACTATGTTAATATTATAATAAGTTTATAGGACAATTGATAGTATTGATAGAATATATCTGGACATTAACAGCAGATCCTTCAAGTCCTGTAGGTTGCGAGGTGGAGCCGCCGTGGATTGAACTTGTTGGTCCAGCACATCCCACAGATGCTCAATTGGATTGAGATCTAGCCAAGAACTCCTCTTCATGTTCCTCAAACCATTCCTGAACAATGTGTGCAGTGTGGCAGGGTGCATTATCCTGCTGAAAGAGGCCACTTCCACCAGGGAACTCCATTGAAGGGGTGTACCTGGTTTGCAACAATGTTTAGGTAGGTGGCACGTGTCAAATTTACATACATGAATGGCCGGACTCAGGTTTTCCCAGCAGAACATTGCTCAGAGCTTCACACTCCCTCTACCAGCTTGTCGTCATCCCACAGTGGATCCTGTTGCATCACTTCCCCAGGTAAACGGATCAGACATACACGCTCGCCCAGGTGATGTAAAATAAAACGGGACTCATAGGACCAGGCGACCTTCTTCCACTGCTCCAAGGTCCAGTTCCGAAGCTTGCATGCCCATTGTAGGTGCTTTCGACGGTGGACAGAGTTTATCACAGGCACTCTGATTGGTCAGCGGCTACACAGCCCCATACACAGCAGAGTATGATGCACTGTGTGCTGTGACACATTCCTCCCATTACCATCATTAAAATTGTGTGACTTGTGCCACAATAGTCCTTCTGTTGGCTTGGACCAGACGGGATAGCCTTCATTGCCCTCGTGCATCGATGAGCCTTGGGCGCCCAATAGCGTGTCACCGGTTTGTGGTTTGTCCCTCCTCAGACCACTAAATTCCCACCACTGCTGACCAAGTGCAACCCTCAAGCCTTGTCGTTTCAGAGATACCCTGACCAGTCGCCTTGCCATAACAGTTTAGCCCTTATCAAAGTCTCTCAGATCTTTATTCCTGCCCATTTCTCCTGCATCCAACATGTTGATTACGAGAACTGATTGTTTGCTTACCATCTAATCTATAATATAATATTATAATATAATATAATATTTGTGGATTATATGTGGCCTTGTTAGGAAATGATCAACGATATTTGCTTCACCTGTGACCGGTCAGAATGTTTTGGCTCATCAGTGTGTATTCAAAATTAGTTTGGGGTCACTTTGTGTTTGTAAAACAATAGTATGACATTAGTATAATTATGTCACCAAGCAAAAATTATGAAAAAAGTAGTTCTGAGAAAAGCCCTTGTATCAATTATATTATAATATGTTGTTATCTAATGTAATGACATTCAGACATCTTAGTGTAAGTGTTATGTTTAAGTGAGATGAATCATCATGAACATGAGTCATCGGTGCACAATATTCCAAAAAATACACAAATTGTCTTTGTAATCTTTCATTAAAAAACTGACTGATTTGCACCATCTCTGCAATGACTTTCCTTTTCTATTTGTCATTGGGATCTTTAATTTTTCAACTCTCCTAACCACCTGGCTCCATTTTGTTATATAACATCCACTTTTTTCAAATGAATCCTGATGAATTCCCGATGGATAAAATCAACATGTTTTCTTGTTTAATATCCTATTTAATTTGGAAATGCATCTGTTTTTGGATGTGTAATTGGTTGTGAACACCATTTAATGCTGACTTCAAGTCATGCAATATCTAAATATCACTTTTCTAGCAAAACATTTCATAAAAATAGGCTGCATATCAATGGTTTGCAGATGCAACTTGTTTGATATTTTGTTGTCTAATGCAATAGTTTTCAGGCATTGTAAGTGTCCATTTATTTTAGGGGTTACTATACTGTGAAGCAAATTGCATGTAACATTGACTAACCTGCGTGGCTTTATCACTCATGCAGGACGGCTGGGGTTGGTACAGCTCTCGCGGCCACTGTCCAATCAGGTACTGCTCAGGCAGCTTGTCCAATGAGGGCGGCTGTCGACTGGCTGATCGTGCTTGTAAAAAAAAAAAAAAAACAGGTATTTTTGATTATGTATGCAGTGGACAGTGTCATAAGACATTACTGCACAACAGTGACAGAGAGGAAGTTGGTGGGTGTCACTGGAAACTGATGAGCATTTGCCAGCAATGTCATAACGGTACTGAAACAGAACAAAAACAGACTGTATTTATGATGGAAAGGAAGTAACAGAAACTTGATATTTACATTTTCTGAAGAAAATTTGACTAGTGTTGACCATGCAAAATTTGCTTGCTTGCATTTGCTAGTTTTTCCTACAGGCCTAAAAGATATTCTGATTTCTAGATATGGCTCTGGTCCCAACTTCAGTGTAAGTCTATGGGAATTATTTTTTTTTTTTGCCCATTTTCTGGTCCATTAGCCAAAAATCTGTCTGATTCTATAGCACAAACATAAATGAAACTATAGTTGCAGGATGAGTTTAATAAACAAAACTGATAATAAACATAATAACGATAATAATATAAATATTATAAAATAATAATTAAAATATTTATTATTATGTTATTAAATATTATTAATGTAAAGAATATTATACACAGTGTTGGGGAAAGTTACTTTTAAAAGTAATGCATTACAATATTGCATTACAATATTGCGTTACTCCCTGAAAAAGTAACTAATTGGTTTACTTAGTTACTTTTTATGAAAAATTATGTTACATTACTTTTGCGTTACTTTTTCTCACCTGGGCTGGGCTTGCTTGTTTGTTTTTTAATAACAACAAAAAAAGTTCTATTTTTGGCAAATGTTAAGGCCCTTTCACACTAAAAGTGAAATGAATAATCCTCAGGCTGAAGGAAATGCATATTTACTCCTGTACAGTAGAGGGCGTAGCTCAAACAAACCTTTCAGCTGTGCTGCCATTATGGATTAAAGAAGAATTGGATACAGGAGAAGGAAGTTCAACACTCTTATTTCTAAATCTAATCTAAAGTAATTTTTGCTTGGTTGAACTGGATCATTGAAGGTCCGCAGCAAAGATATTGGTTAATAAAGTGAGATTAAATACATAAAGTATATTTGTGTAATTTAATATATCTAATTATTAAAGGTTTGCGTAAAATTCTAAGATTGCATTTCACTTTTTTTCACGATTCTCTCAACATGGGGACAGGAGAGCTGTCAGTCAATAAATGTGAAAAAGTAACTTGCGTTACTTATTTGAAAAAGTAACTTAGATATTTTGTTGTAAATTGAAAAAGTAATGCGTTACTTTACAAGTTACTTGAAAAAAGTCATCTGATTATGTAACTCAAGTTACCCCAACACTGATTATACATATATACAAATATATAATATAATGATAATTTTAATCTATAATACTTCACATTTGCGATGCAGAACTGAATACACTTAACACTGTCAATAAATGACTTTATTTACTGATTATATAACTTTTTTTGTATAAAAATATTACATTATATATCTATCTATATATATATATATATATATACTGTACATATATACAGTCAAACCAAAAATTATTCAGACACTAGATATAATTTAGATATAACTTTTTACTAGTGGGTGCAGGGCACTATAGTGAGGATAGCAAAATAAAGTAAACTGTGACATATTATACCCAAAAATTCTTCATACAGTGGACTACCAGTAAAATTGATAAAAATTTGGAACCAAAAATTATTCAGACACTTTGACCTGACCATGTTTTGCTTAAGTGTTATCTGACATAATTAAGATGAATTTTTTCTGACACAGTTTAACTCTGAGATCTTGTCATATTTTATTACCATTTTTTTTAAACTATAGCGAATAAACTGTATTAATGAATGAAATGTTCAAGGTGTCTGAATACATTTTGGTTTGACTGTATGTATATATATATTAGTATTTTTTATTTTATATATTATTATATTATATATTTTTTGTATGGATGAATAACTTGCAACGTTTACCAAAATTCTGAGGATTTCTGGATCCCGCAATACAATGCTCATATATATATATATATATAAAATGTATAATATATAAATGACTGTTCTCACATAAAAGGTTATACTCCGAGGACACTCAGGAGGAAATGAAACAAAGTGAAACTGCTCACAGTGAAACCCACATGCATGTACACACATGCACCAACAGCTGAAATTCAAAACAACCCGCTTGCATGCAGCCCACAGAGCGATTCTTGCGTATGTTTGCTCTCTGCTCCAGCTCTGCAAACACAAATGTCAAAGCCTATGCAAAAGAGCCAACAAAATGGCACTGTCAGTTTACCCTCTGCTCATTGTTTTACAACAATGTACAGAAAGAAATCAACATTGCAAGCAAAACTCATGAGAAGACGTGTCGTGGCACGGCTGGTTACAGTACAGGCCTCAAACACTGAAGCGTTCTGAATGATAACATCAGCTATGAAACATTTTCAGCCCAGTACACACACCTTTTCTCAATGCACTTGTTGGGGGACGGCTACACTACATTCACTTGCAGATTGCAGCGAGGCAGCTGCAAGGTCTTTGTGTGGAAGAGAAGCGTTTCAAATGCAAATCTACACAAGCATCAGGCACTCCATGAGGACGGGAGATAGAGAGCTGTCGGACTTAATAAGTACAGCCTGCCAGGCCAGAACGGTTAAGACAATAGTTGTTTATTCGTATAAGAACGGGACGTCAAAATGAGAATGAATGTCAGAACGTTGTTTTTTGAAATTTCTTTAATTACGATGTGAATTTGCACAACACTTGTGAACATTTGAAACACAAGCAGATATGGCCATGATCAGAATTGAATTCTAGCTTACTAACTACTGTATACTAGCAACTATTAGTATGTACTGTAAAACACAAAGCAATGATAAATGTTTCAAGGAATAGTGTGCGACATTGTTGTCACATGATGTTTTATGTTTAATGCAGCGAGTGATGTGGAGTTATTATCTTGGAACAAAAAATGTCAGTATTGTAAAATAAAAAAGATATGTACATTTGTCAGACTGAAAAAATAAGAAATCAAGAAATTGATTAGCTGTAAAAGTCAAGACTGAAGTCACTTCGTGTTCAGCCATCATACTCGAAACGGAAGATCAAGTTGAGAACATTGCATTGTGGGATACAGAATTCCTATACATTTCGGCAAACATTGTAGGTTATTTGGGTATTTCATCCATGCAGAAAATACTGTGCAAATTATATATACTGAATACCAGAGTAGTATGGTAGTATGCTATTATGAACATAGTAAATGTGACAAGACGTGCACGTCACCTGAAACATGTTCAGAGGTGCATTATGGGTAATGTGCCATCAGCTGGTTATTATTGAAAAATAAACCATTATCGCAAATAAAACTTTTTTAGAGACCACAGTTTTTATGTATCTGCATTAGCACCCCACCAAAATATTGATTTATTTTGTGATGATAATCATCTGATTGTATAATATCCCACTTATTTATATGGCTACTTGTCAAATTAAACAAATAAATGAACATGAACTTGAAAATTAAACAGGTATGAAGGAAAATGATTGACTGGGATGATCAATTGTGCAGTTTAGTGTCATTATTATGAAAATGCCTCAGTGCTGAATGCCACAGTTGATCAGAATCGTCTTCAGGGAGCAGTGGAATGAAATTAAAATATATGATACTTCACAAAATGGTGTGATAAAGTGATCCACAATAATCATTTTATATAACTTTGAACAACCCAGAATTTGAGGCTGGATGATATAAACATGAACTTGAAATACAAGAATTACCATAAAACGTTAAAAGAAAACAAACAAACAAATCACTACTTTAATAACACACACATAAAGTTGCAATCTTGATGTATTAAGAGATCTGTCTTGAGATCTGTGATGACCACAGAAATGTGGCGTTGGTCTGGGTCTTATTTTGCATTAACACAATGGCTTTCATTTTTTCTGATCATTATTTGTTTTCTTTGTAGGATTTGAAAGATGAGCTACATTTTATTTACACAAAGACTATAATAAACAACAATGTTGTTTTATTTGGTTATTTAAACCCATTTGCACTTATAACAGACTTTTTCAGTAAATATAAAATCTGAGGGAGGAAAGCATCTTCAAAAAATATCAAATGTGGACGATTTGGATGAAGTTAAAGGGTTAGTTCACCCCCAAAAAATGACATTTCTGTCATTAATTACTCACCCTCATGTCGTTCCAAACCCATAAGACCTTTATTTCTTCTTTGGAACACAAATTAAGATATTTTTGATGAAATCCGAGAGATACCACATTCAAGGTCCAGAAAAGTAGTAAAAGCATTGTTAAAATTGTCAACGTGACTACAGTGGATCAACCTTAATGTTATGAAGTGACGAGAATACTTTTTGTGCGCAAAAACAAAACAAAAATAACAACTTTATTCAACAATTTCTTCTCTACTCTGTCAGTCTCCTACGCAGTTGATGCAGTGCAGCGCTTCTGTGTTTACATCCGAACACCGGCTCTTCAATATAAACTGCGTAGGAGAATGACAGGGTAGAGAGGAAAGTGTTGAATAAAGTCGTTATTTTTGTTTTTGCGCACAAAAAGTATTCTCGTCGCTTCATAACATTAAGGTTGAACCACTGTAGTCACGTTGACTATTTTAATGATGTCTTTACTATTTTTCTGGACCTTGAACGAAGGTCTTATGGGTTTGGAACGACATGGGGGTGAATAATTAATGACAGAAATTTCATTTTTAGGTGAACTAACCCTTTAATTCAAGCTCATGTTAAATATGAGTGAATTATAGATTACATGCAAAGGGTTTAAGAACAAATAAACTCATTAACTGAAAGATAACACCTCATTTGTTAACATTACTTAACTACATTAGTTAACATGAACTAACAATGAACAATACTTCTACAGCCTTTATTAAAATTAGATAATGTTAATTTAAATATTTACGAAAACATTTTAATGTCAAATCTGTTGACATTAGTTAATACACTCTGTACTAACTTGAACGTTATCATTTTTATTAACTAACATTAACAAATAATAAATGCTGTAACATGGACTATATTGTTCAAGCATTAACTAATATTAACAAATGAAAACTTATTGTAAAGCGTTACAAACTAAAGTTAAAAGAGGTTAAACCTAAAAATGCATTATGCATTTACAAAATAAGATATTGCTGTTACAGTTTTCAAAACTTACAAAAATAAAACTTACCTTTCCCTGCTGTTTTAAAGTGATTCTCTGATGGGATCCTGATGGGCTTAGTGATCTGCTTCATATTTACAGCATGTGATGATGATGATGATGATGATGATGATGATGAAGGACTTCTGCTGTGTCTTGAAGAGAAGAATGAAGGAGATCTCTCATCACTCCATCTCAGAGGGACACTGGCAGAGGCAAGCTGAAGTCTAGAGTTACTATTGCTCTTGGTGCGTAAATGTGCACGAGACACAATAAACTCCAGAACGAGAACTGAAAACGCGTTCATGCGAAAAGCTGGGCTATTTTAAAAACTTTGCTTCCTCTTAATCTATTGTGCGCGTACTAGCTTGTCATTCCCTGTAAAACTCTGAATCAAACTGGACACAAAGTTCAGAAGCAGGACTAAACTCTAGTGCTCCTGCGCTGACAGATGTTGCAGTAAAGGCAGTGGGCGGGCGGAAGACGCGTGCGTGCTGCATCTGATTGGAGCAGAGACCAGCGCTGTTCGATCATTATTGGCTTATGCGTTCCTTCTTACCGCAAAGAGCCAATGAGATCACTGCATTTCCTGCGGGGGAGGAGTTAAGTGTTGCATGGAAAAATAAGCACTCTGCTTTGGAGATGTGGAATGTTTTTTTTTATGTTGCCTCATTTTCTGATCAGAGAAAGTGTAGGAGTCTTGTTTACATTCTGGGAATCATTATTTGAGGATGAGATATCTAGAGATGATCTTAAAGGAATAGTTTCATTATTTACTCTTTATTTACTCAAACTCATGCCGTTCCAAACCCGTATGCTGATATTTTCCATCGAAGTGACTCCATCTGTTGAGCTCCAAAAACGACCTCATGAAAGTAGTCCACACGAGGATGAATTTGTTGAATGTAAATTGTGAGAGAAACGGGCAAAAATTAATAAATCATTATTTACCGAACACCTAAGCTCAAATCTCATTTGAGTTCTTGTTCAGACTCAAAGCAGCAATGGGTTTGATGCTAAGTTTGATGGCATTGATAGCAAAATGCTATTAGTTTTCATGACAAAGCACATTTTCCATCCAAAGTCTCCAAGGGAAGTCTATGTTGTCATGGGTTCCTCCAAGAATTTCTTTTTGTTTTGTTCTACACCATAAATTAGAGGTATGACTGCAATTTATGTTGCAGAACAAAGCGTGTAAGTCTCAACAAGTAGGCCACTGTTAACCACAGACCATATTTTACCATTTATTACACATGCATTTCAAAAAAATCTATGCATAAAAACAATAGGAAAGTCCTGAGTCCATGTCTCGAAAATGCAAATTGTATTTCTGGTCTTAGGACTAAAAGCTCAATGGCTTTATTGTCTTGAAAATGTCACAACCCATAAAACTGGAAAAGTCCTTAAAATAGGCTTATTTTGGGGTGAGCTATGACTCAGACATGTTCATCACAGATTCTAACAGTAAAGATTTGGTACTTGATCTGAACAGTTTATTTCTTGATTACTGCTATTGCATCTTCATCATGGTTCATTAAACTGAAAATATGTATTAAAGGCACAATATGTAGGTTTTCGCCACTAGAGGT
Source organism: Mylopharyngodon piceus (assembly GCA_039654765.1). Classification (NCBI taxonomy): domain Eukaryota; kingdom Metazoa; phylum Chordata; class Actinopteri; order Cypriniformes; family Xenocyprididae; genus Mylopharyngodon; species Mylopharyngodon piceus. The sequence goes on from CM077445.1 coordinate 15,217,780, forward strand.
CGCTTATTTCAAAACAAAGGCGTAGCTTGATGACGCCTTGATTTCGTGGAATCGTGGGAGGTGTTGTCTTCACATCTACAACCTGCGGAAAAGAATCCAACGGGACTCGGGCAGAAATCATATTCATGGATGAGGTAATGTTTTTCAGGGTGTGGCTGAAAGCCGTTGGAGATGAACGAGGCCGCTGGAGCGATTGATAATGAGAGACAAGCACGAAACACAGCTCGAGAGCAGTGGAGCTTTTATTATGCTGCAGACGAGCGCTTCCGCTTCTTCCGGTCAAGTGTATGTGGAGTAACGCAGCGTTGTTTTCTGTCGATGAATGTATCCAAACAGTTGCTCACCTGTCTAATAAAACACATAATATATTAAAGCGTCTTTGGTGTTTCCATGGTTTCTACAAAATCGAGGGTAACACGGGTATGATGTCATTAATAGGCGACGCACGGACACGATCCGTGTCCTGGTTAAAAGTGCTTATTTGTCTGTATTTAAACATACTTGGAAACATTTGGGGTATTGTAAGTACACACGTCAACAAAACATAACATTGTTCTAGTGGTTTTTGGATATTTTAAATCCAAAAATCTTACATATTGTGCCTTTAATCACACTGCAGCAAATAAAAGGTCTCATTTTGTTGCACACACACACAAAAAATACTTCATTCAAAACATCTTCAAAAAAGTGTTTTAATAACATTAGTCCTCAATGGAAGTACTTTTTTGTTTTTCCAAAAATAAAGACAATCATTTAAATAGTCAGGATGTTAAGTTGTTGCATTGATTGTGCAATAAATTAAGGTAAGCACTACAAAACAGCATCTTACATTACCTTTAGATCCAAAAATGCAACACTTAGCCAGAACTGTTAAACCTACACGTTTTAAACAACAATCACTGTGTTATTTGTTAAAAGCAATTTTTAAAACAAACCGAACAGACACAATTTTATTTTTACTACTTTCCAGTGAAGATCATTTCTCTTGACCTGGGCTTCCCTTAACCTGTTGTACAACACCTCTACAATGGTGGTTCCTTTTTTCTTTTTTTTCCAAAGAAATATGATCTCTGACAAATCAATTTTTAAACATCTGACTGAGGTTCAGTGTGGTATGGATTAATATGCAATAAATACAGAATAATAAAACAATACGATTTGCTTAACTCAAAGGCAAGTAATGGAAGTAGTGGACCATGTGAAAGCACTTTCTAAGACATAAACAAAACATTTCTCACATGCATTCAAACTCCTCATGTTGAAATGATTGTAATATCTCTTTTCCTGTCTTTAAACTCAATACTGAAATAGTTTTATTCATAGAAATTCCTGCTACTGGACCACAAATGCTTTGGTCAGACAATCACATGGATACTTTCTCAGGAAACACAACTGCCCGAGGGTGGGTGAGTTAATCATGGGTAACATAATCCTAACAGTCTAACTGCTTTAGTTCCTGTGACAATAGAGCACCTGTCGTTGACATCAATGCAAGTAAGGTGTACAGATCACTTCAGAAAGACACATATGTTCGCCTTTGACTCCTGAAACTGTGAGAACTTTGCCACCGTCACTTACAGTACTAGTGTTGGTAGCTGGTTTCTAGTAACATGGGAGATTTAACTTGGAAAACTAAGGCAGAAAGGCCTTTATACACTATCACAAGGCACCAGGTTGCCTGTGGTGTCCAGCTGCATGCATTTACAGGTGCAGGCCGACACAGGACACTCACTGTGATCTCTGAAAGGAAAGAATATATAATTACATTTAAAATACTGTACTTTACACTAGAGCTGCACGATTAATTGTTAAAAGATTGTGATCTCGATTCAAACACCCACGCAATCTCATTCCTAAGTGACAATGATTCACCTGTTTCTATTAAACCTTTGACAAACATTCAAATCTGTGTTTGTGCTGCCACCGAGCCAGAGAGAGCAGTTGTCATGTACAGCATAAGTATGAAACAGCTTCACAAAGTGTTTTCAACCATATAGTATCATTATTTCTGTTACAAATATAATAGTTAATAGATAATAGTTTATAGTTTAGATATAAACACTGATGTCTATGTTAGCGATCAAAATCACCTTTTGAAATTAACCTGGCGCTTCAAATAACGATTGTATCGATTACATCGTTACAATAAGTGACTGTTAAAAATGTATTTGTCATTGAATCATTCATTGAATCAGAAACTCTAGTTCATCCAGTAATGAAACTAAGTATTTATGATTGAGTCATTGAATCATTCATTCAAACCGTTTTTTAAAATAATTCATTCAGATTAAACATTTTAAATAGACTGCAGCAATTAACATTTTGTCAGAACCTCTACTAAATTACATGTTATTTTGTTTAGTTGTCTGTTCAGAATCACGGGAGAATCGTGATCTCTGTTTGAAACAAAAAAATTGTGATTCTCAATTTCAGTGTTGTGGATAACACATTACAAGTAACTTGAGTTACGTAATCAGATTACTTTTTTTAATTTACAACAAAATATATAAGTTACTTTTTCAAATAAGTAACGCAAGTTACTTTTTCACATTTAGCTCTCCTGTCCCCATGTTGAGAGAAATAAAGTGCAGAGGTGTTGTGTGCATGAATATGCATTTCCTTCAGCCTGAGGCTTATTCATTCCACTTTTGGTGTGAAAGGGCCTTTACATTTGCCAAAAATATAACTTTTTTTGTTGTTATTAAAAAACAAACAAGCAAGCCCAGCCCAAGTGAGAAAACATAACACAAAAGTAATGTAACGCATTACTTTTCATAAAAAGTAACTAAGTAACGCAATTAGTTACTTTTTTAGGCAGTAACACAATATTGTAATGCATTACTTTGTAACTTCCCCCAACACTGCTCAAATTATCCAGAATCGTGCAGCTCTACTTCATACTATAGTATATTTGTATTTATAAGGCCATCAAATAAATGGCACAATATGGGTGAATATGACACTTACCTGAACCAGCTGAGCATGTGACCCGCGTGACCACCATGCCGGCAGTTGTGGCACCAGGTAAACCAGTTATTGAACTGTGCAAGTTTTTTGTCTCGTGTGAGATCGGCTTTCTCATCTGCTTTTGCTGATAAGATGGATTAGATGAGTATCACAATGAACTGAACACATGTGGGCATTATGATATCATTTATCAAGAAGAACTTTAAATGATCAGTCTGTTACCTGGGCAGCTAGACACAGGGGTGCCCATGTTCATTAAGCAGAGGGCACAGCGTGGAAGTGGTTTACGACAGCCAGGGCAACTGGTGACCTTTGACTTGGTGGGCGAACCGCTGACCCCATACTGACTGAATCCACGGCCCTGATGTGGTATCGCCGAGCAGCTGTATGATATAGACTTACCACAGAAGTTACAGCTCACAAACACCTGCACAGATCATATGAAGAAAATCAGAAATAGTGTAAGACGAAGGATGCTACCAAAATGATATTAATTCAATGATAGGGATGCACTGATAATTAAGTTATGGCTCATAAACAACATTATAAACTATAAATCGCTTCAATATTAAAAAAAAGGCAATCTAGAATTTTATTTAATAACAGTAAAATAATATGACAAAAATAAAAGTATTAGCTAAATCAGATTGATAATAAAAAAACACTGACTGATACAAATTGGTCAGTGATTATACACTCTAAAAAATGTGTTGGCTCAACAAAAAAAAAAAATTAAACGCAACAGTTTGCATCAATTTTTTTGAGTTATGACAACTTTGAGTGAATTTACAGGAACTTAATAATTTGTAGCACAAACACAAATTGTTAAGTTGATTACTCAAAAAAATTAGTAGCCCTGGAACCAGTTAATCTTATCTATTTCAGTTCAAATCTACAGCTATCATAGCACATGCTAACATAGCTTATTTAACATACATTTAATGATCCAGTCCTATGCAAAGCATGCTGGGAATTTCATTACGTTACTACAATTTATATTGTTAAAAAAGGCAATTAATGCAGAAATTTGAGTTTAAATTACAGACGATATTAAGTTGATGTAATGATCAACATTATTATGTCAACAGAACAAAATAATGTTTGCAACTTAAAAGGTTTAATTAAAATAAATTAAAATGTTTAATTAAAATGTTTAACTTGCAACCATGCATTTATTTAAGTTGTGGTAACAGGTCCCCTGAATTACTTTTCAGATGCATAATCAAAACTTAACAACTGGTAGAAAAAAAAACATGATTCTAGCCTGTGCAAGTGGTTTTGAGCTGGGATCCAATTTGCTCCTATGAATGTCAAATTCAGCCCGTTTATGCCAAAACCTCCAGGCGTCCAACAGGTTGCGATAGTTCTCGATCCAGCACTGCACCCGAGGGTCCTTCAGCACCTCTCCTGGAGAGCCCTACCACAACAAACACCACATACACAAACATTTATTCCACTCATCTGGACTTGTGTCAAGCTGACCTGAATGCACACCGGTTGTCCTGGTTTTACAACATTACATTCAGTCTGTGCCGCCATCTAATGAACATAATTTTTTAGCATTTAACTTTTTGTTTCTGTTGTAATCTTCACTACCATTCAAAAGTTTAAGGGAAGATATTTTTAGACAATAATTAATAAGGATGCAATAAATTGATCAAAAGTGGCAGTACCTACATTTATGTTGCAAAAATGCTAAATTCAAATAAATTCTGTTCTTTTGAACCTTCAATTAAATTAAAGATTCTTAAAAAAAAAAATCATGGTTTCCACAAAAATATGAAGCAGCACAACTGTTTTCAACATTGATAATAATAAGAAATGTTTGCTGAGCAGAAAATCAGCATATTAGAATGATTTCTGACGGATCATGTGACACTGAAGACTGGAGTAATGATGCTGAAACTTCAGCTTTGATCACAGAAATAAATTAGTTAAATTGTTATAAGTTATTTTAAATTGTTTTTACAGTATTTGATCAAACAAATGCAGCACTGGTGATCATAAGAGACTTTATATGAAAAAAGTCTTACAGATCACAAACTTTAAATGGTAGTATATGCAATACCAAAAATCCATCTGAGAGCATATTCTCTTATGTGACCGTCTTTATCATCTATTGTTCGTTTACCTTGAGCATGCAGAAACTGGCTGTCTGCACATCTCCAGTTCGGTCTACATAACTCTCCATGAGATCTACTCCATCTTTGGTTAGTCCTGTAAGCAGGATTCCCTCCAGGTTACCAGCCTCCTTCATCTCATTGGTCAGCTTTTCTATGTAACGAGGCAACTTAAGGGAGGGAAAAAAATGACTGTATATTACATACTGCACATCAATCAGACTTGGATGAATGGAGGTGTGAACGGGCCTTACCTGGGCGTCATTTAGAAACATGCATGCAAAAGCCACCCTGTCCCTGACAGCCACACGACTCTCGTACTGTAAAATAAAGAGCCTGAATATTCAGCAATTCAAAACAATGTGATAAAATTCAGAGCAACTTTGAATATTCATTTAAGCACAATAGTTTTTCTTTTAACATACCAAGACCCCATCATACGCGCCAGGTTCACTGGTGAGGAAGGCAAACATGATGCACAGGTACGGCTTCTTCAGCTGGAGTCTGAGAGAGCTGCACATCTCTCTCCACAGGGAGTTCTTCTCATCAGTGTAGCCCGACAGAGCCATGGCCACCACGTTCAGATTCAGATCACCTAATCAGAGCATAAAGGAACAATACTGAAAACATTCCAAATTAATTTCTTTCTTAAGTGCATCCATGATGATGAATAATGATGAATGATGAATCTCCAAACTAATCTTCCATACAACCAAAGCATGGGCTTGCCAAGGTCCAAAAATAATTTACAAAAACACCATTAAAGGATTAGTCCACTTTCAAATAAAAATTTCCTGATAATTTACTCACCCCCATGTCATCCAAGATGTCTCTGTCCTTCTTTCTTCAGTCGAAAAGAAATTAAGTTTTTTGATGAAAACATTCCAGGATTATTTATAGTGGACTTCAGTTGGCCCCAAAAGGTTGAAGGTCAAAATTACAGTTTCAGTGCAGCTTCAAAGGGCTTTAAACGATACCAGACGAGGAATAAGGGTCTTATCTAGCGAAACGAAATTCAACTTACGGAAAAAACAGAACTGGCGCCGCGTTCATTCTGTAAGTTGAATAGGGAAGGTGTAGGACATACAGCGTAAGCTTTTTGAAGAATACGGAAGGCGGTCTGGCGGAAGCACTTGCGAGGCGATCATTTGTGTTTATAAAGCATATACATTTTTATTTTTTTTTTAGAAAATGACCGATCGTTTCGCTAGATAAGACCCTTATTCCTCGTCTGGTATCGTTTAAAGCCCTTTGAAGCTGCACTGAAACTGTAATTTTGACCTTCAACCTTTTGGGGCCAATTGAAGTCCACTATAAATAATCCTGGAATGTTTTCATCAAAAACCTTAATTTCTTTTCGACTGAAGAAAGAAGGACATAGACATCTTGGATGACATGGGGGTGAGTAAATTATCAGGAAATTTTTATTTGAAAGTGAACTAATCCTTTTGAAGTAACATCAAAAATAGTCCATATCTGGCTTGTGCACTTTTTCTGAAGCCATATGATAGCTTTATATGATACAGTGTTATTTTAGTTTTTATTTTGTTTTTACTATAGTTTTATTAATATTTTGAATTAACATTTTAATTTTTTATATTTTTAGTTTTCATGTTAATTTTAGTTTAATTTTTAGTCATTTAATTTTTTTTTTTTTTTAATATTGCTTGTAGTAATAATTTTATGTATTTCCAGTTATTAATTTTAGTGCTTCAACTTTCACTTATTTCAGTTTATTGCCAAGGCAACATTTCAAATTTCCGTTTAGTTTAAGTTTTTCAACTAATATTTTTATTTTATTTTATATCAGATTTATTTAAAAATTTACAGAATGCTTTTAATAGTTTTAGTTAAAGACAATAACCCTGATATATGATAGACTGAAATTTAAGTCATTGTTTGCTTAAATTCTTCCTCTCCACCTCCTCTTTGTACTTGCACATATTCAAGACATACAGACAGCTTTTCAGCGCACTGGTCAATATATGCTTTCATTGTGACTGGACATTCTGCCAACATCTCCTTTTGTGTTCCAAGGAAAAAAGAGCATCATATGCTGTTTGCATGAGTGCAAACAAAACACACTGTAAAGACAAAAGACAAAAATGGTGGTAGTAGGTGTGAAAAACCACACCCTTTATAAAGATCATTTTTGTTTTCTAAAACCTCTGAGCCAAAACAAATTATGCTTAAAACCCAAACAACAGGCAATTATGAATGTTAAGCAAACAGACCCATATGCTGTATGCATCTGCGGCTTAAGGGCATTTAATATTACCATAATAATATTCCAAATAACCATCATTGTGTAATGTAAGCCATGCTTTTGTCATTTTATCAAGTATATAAGAAACGCTTTTGATAGCAAACAGGCAGCTGATGGTGTTCACCATTTCTCACTAGCCTGGATTTCACACAGTCCTTATAATAACTTGGCAACATTCATCCGAGCACAAAGGAGAGGACGGACTTCCTGTGAATCCCTCAGGGAAACATTATCTCTCTTTCTATATGAGTAAAGTAAGGCATTACTCTTAATTTTTCTGTAATTTAATTACAGTTATATCTGATGCAATTTGCATTAAATACTGTATAAACTATAGAACAATTCTGTATAAAACAATAGTGGATTTAACATCAGGTTGATATGGGATTCAGAAAGTAATTAGTAATAAGTAATGTAATACTTTTTAGAGAGAGTAATTAGTACAGTAATCTAAATACCCTGTTGAAGATGTAATTAGTAGTAATTAATTACTTTTTTTTAGAGTAACTTACCCAACACTGCTCCATAATAAAGATTAATTATATATCGTTATCAGTCAACAGAGGCATTTTCTCCCATTCAAACAGTATACTCTTACTTTGTATATAGTTATGCATCATATTTTGATGTATGTAAAGTTACAGACTGGAGTGTTAGTGTGAACATTAAAGAAGTAAAAACAGTTGCAAAATCACACACATTTGTAATATTGGTCATCATCATATCATTAAAAAAAAAATCATTTATGGCATCAGTCAAAATTGCTAAATCTTTTGGAAGTGGCACTAACATGTCCAGGTCACATTTCACATTTTTTTTTCCATTTTTACAATAATGAATTTAATGTCACAGTGCAAAAAAAAAATCTTAAAAATAGGGTTAATTTCTTTTTCTGTTCATGTTTTGATTTTGGGCTTCCTTATTCATAGTTTTCACTTGATGTCACACCCTTATAGGAACGCCCATCTAGAGGGCAAACAAGGATTTCCTCAATTGCTCGCCAGTTATTTTTACCAAGTTTGTACTAATGTAGTAAGACAGTGACAATAAAATACCAAATTTAGTACACACCTTAATTATGATGCACTCTATGTACACGCAAGCAGATGAACCCAGAATATAAATGCAAAGCACAGTTTCTTATTAAGCATTTTTCCATTATAAAGAAAAGGCTTAACCAGATGGCATGTTGCGTTCAAATTCTGGGCTCATCTGCTTGCTTGTATATAGTATGCATGCATCATCAGTAAAGTGTATACTGAATTCTGATATCTTTTAATACCACTGTTTTAGTACATTAGAGCACTAATACGTTTTTCACACTAAGCGTTTTAGAATTTCCCTCTGTTTTTAGTGATCGAAATAATGCAGCAGTTGCTGTATATGAGTATATACTTGCATCTTGTTTCACATTTTAGTTTTTCTTTCTCGTAATCTAAATATTCGTAGAAAAATGACAGGCCTGTGCTGCAGTTCTATGGATGTTTTGCCCTTCAGGGCTCCAGGCCAGTCACGTGACTGAAAACTATGAATAGGGGTTACAGGGGGCCCATGTGAAGGCCCCCAGTCACTGGCTGGACAATGTTTCTCCAGTCCAGTCGTGTACCTTTCTCTGAGGAAGCTCCTTTATGAAGAATCTGAATCGCCCGGCGGATGTCCAGGTTAAACAGGGCGACGGCAGCTGCTCTCTCCCACTCGCCCTCCTGCTCCAGAGACTTCAGGAATGGTTCAACATCGATGTCAGGCCCTCGGCTAATCCAGCCACACAACTGCAGGGCCAAACTGCGCTCCTCGCTGTGGTACCGCGGGACATCGGTCTGCCTGTCTGAACCCGACCAGCACCGCCGTGTCTCTGTAGTGCCTGAGAGAGGAGAGGGAGAAGGTGACATTTCTTCAGAAGGCCTCCACTGACAGATAACAAGAAGGGTCACTGAGGCATTTAGCAGATGTCTATGAGAAATACTTGTACTGTACAACAATCACCATTATGTTCACAGAAAATGTGACTGACTATTGTGTCTTTTACACTTACCAGAGCTGGACTTGACAATGTTTTTGATGCCTGAGTAGATGAGCGACTGTTTATTGCTCTGTTGCTTCTGTTCCACATTTTCAGTGTACTGCTTCATGAGTAAAACTTGCATAGGAAATATATCAAATAGAACAAGACCATATGAACAAGAATATGACAACAAAAATTAACCAATCACTCAAGGGATTAACAAATAATGTATTCATAAGAAGTGTAAATATATAAAACACAATTGTCAATAGAATTTCATGTTAATTCAGTCATTAAAACTGATTTCTTGTTGTTTAATAATGTCAAGTCTCAATCTCAGATGCCACAGAAAGAATGACTAAAAAATCTACTTCAGTCAACTTCTGGGAGACAATGAGCACCAGTCTCCATTTCGTTTAGTTTTGTTTAAGATATATTAGAGTGATACAATGAGCATTTTTGAGAAAGAAATGATCAGTAGATTGGAGCTAGTTTAGTGGCATCAAACCATTAAAGATGTATATCATTTTATTTTAAGCAAGTAAATAAGATATATAAGCAGAATGATATATTCTTTGTTGTTGAAAGTGAAATTACAGTATAATTACAAATAAAAAAAAAATCTTATGCAATATTAATATGTATTAAAATATATGTATATATTATATATTTATATATAATGGTAATTTATCAAGCTCCCCTGGAGTATATAGTGTTATTCTATATCATCTAATGCAGTGGACAGATATGTACTTCTTGATTACACAATAATAATAATAATAACAAAAAATTATTATTGTTATTATTATTATTTTATGTAATTAATATATATATATATATATATACAGACACACATTACATATTAATAATTATAATCATTATGTGTAGTATAATGTATGTTATATATGTATATTATTATATGTAATAAAAAAACATAATAAAATAAACCATATAAATATAATAATGAGTAAAACCCAAAAATGAAAATTCTGTCATTAATTACTCACCCTCATGTCGTTCCAAACCCGTAAGACTTTTGTTCATCTTCAGAACACAAATGAAAATATTTTTAATAAAATCTGAGCGATTTCTGTCCATCCATTGACAGCTACGCAACTACCATTTTGCACTTCAAAAAGTTCATAAAAAGACGAATTCATATGAATTGAGTGGTTTAGTCCAAATTTTCTGAAAAGACTCAATATTATATTTATATGATGAACAGATTGAATTTAGTATTTTATTCACATATAAACATTGATCAGCGAACATAAAAGCTCAACCAAACCTGCTTCACGCGTAAGAACAAACCTCTTGCGGAAGCTCAAACGTACTGCGTAACACGAGAATGAACCTGATTGGTTCTCGCACGCGTCAAGCAAACATGCTTCAGCTTCCGTTTACCACAACTGATGTGTGAGTTGATGAATGTTTATATACTCAGATTTCATCAAAAAGATCTTCATTTGTTTTCCGAAGATGAACGCAAGTCTTACGGGTGTGGAACGACATGAGCGCGAGTAATTAATGACAGAAATTTCATTTTTGGGTGAACTAACCCTTTAAGCACAGAATTTAACATGACATTCAGAGGTCCCTTCACTGTAAAAAATCAAAAGTTGAGAAAACTTAAAAGTTTAAGGCAACAAACTTCAGCAGATTTTTGAGTTTTCTCAACTTGTTGTATTCAGTTTATACAACAAAAAGTTGAGAAAACTCAATAATCTCCTACAAAAACAAGTTGAGAAAACTTAAAAATCTGCTGAAGTTTGTTGCCTTAAACTTTTAAGTTTTCTCAACTTTTGATTTTTTACAGTGCTGTAATGCCACAGCGCTGCAGTGAAGGATATAGTGTAGTGTGTACCAGAGCGACCTCAGCTGCGGGTCGTCTCCTCCAGCCAGCACGTGGTTCCGCCACACCTGGACAGTGTCGTGGCCATAGCGTGACTGCGCTCTCTCCCTCATCTTAGTGGCGATGTCCTTTTCAGCAGCAGCTGCCCCCTGGCCGGCGTCCTCTGCGCACTCGTAGAGGTGCCGCCCACACGCCCACATCAGCGAAGTGGTGGAGCTCCAAGCCAGTGAAATGCGCTCGAAGACGGTGAAGTCATTCATGACTCGGTTGGGCGACACCACCACCATGCGGTTCTGTGCAGACGGATGCCAGGCGAAGCTGCTGATGATGCTCTCGCTGCAAGGCTGCACACTGCGCTCGATGATGGTGGGTTCGACCTCGTCTCCGAACGGCATGGGCGTGTGCTGCATGTCGTACAGCCGGATGATGTTGCTGTCCCGCGTGAGTGTGGCCAGCAGGCCCATACGAGTGGGACACCAAGCCACTTTAGTCAAAGGTTTGGGCTGCTCAGTCAAAGTGAAGACTGGTTTTTCGAATTTGCGCAAATCCCAGATGGCCACCTGGCCTTCGAAGAAGGATGCCACGCGATCCTGAAAGTGAGGGTCCACCGTCACACCCTGGATGGCCTTGGTGTTCACAAACGTCTTCTGGCTGGTGTTGCGCAGGTCAAAGATGGCCAGATTCCTGTGCATCCCGGCCAAGAGCAACTTCTGATGGTCACGAGGGAGCCAACAAAGAGAAAGACAGGCATCGTTTTGACCCAGCTCGTACAGCGGTTTGGTCACCACTAGCCCAGAGTCCGCATCCCCAGACATGCGAACCTTCTCGGCGGGAACTGCTTCAGGGGAAAACTTACTACTGATGTCCCATATCAGAACAGAAAAATCAGCTCGATGCTTATCCAAACCAGCCGCCAGCCAATTACTGTCCACCGGGTTCCACGCAAGCGTATTGCATTGTCGGGCGTGCTTGGGCACAAACTCCTTACCCATAAGCTCCTTACATTTAGAGTTGTGGCTCTGTCCCAGACTGGTCAGGACGACTCGGCCATTGGCCTGTCCCACCGCCAGCAAACACTCCGGCTCATGTTTGGGATACCAGGCCACACATTTCATATACGGGGTGTCAGAGTTGATGGCCAGCAGAGTGGCCGCAGTCTCCTCGGATAACGGAAGGGCGCCGGCTTTGGTTTCTGAGCTTCCTGCATGTCCGATCCGATACAGACTCAGTTCATTGTCACAGATCACATAGCGGTCTGCGTGATGGGGGGACCACAGGATATCTGGCTTATAGCCACTCGACATGGCAGGACAGTGGTTTCTTCAGTGCAGATTCCTGTAAATGATAAAGCATTTAATTTATACAGCACTTATACACCTCACCTGTTTCAGAAATACTTGGATTAATTAATATATTTAAAGACATATTACACATACACACACACACACACACACACACATATATATATATATATATAAATAGAGAGAGAGAGAGAGTTAGTCTATATCATTGTTTGAAGTGCAATGTAACTTGCTTCCATAATCATAATAATAAATTTATAATAATTATTATTGTATAATATAAATTATGTTTTAAATTATATAAATATATATTTATAAATGTTATTTAATCAAACATCATACTAAAATAAATCATATAATAATAATAATACTTTTGTTATTATTATTATAGACGTAATGGTTTACACTCTTGTAAAAAATATACATTAAGAATTTGTTTCCCTTTGTGATTTAATAATTCATACATCAAGGGTTTAAAATAAACGAGAGTAAAGTTGCACATGAAACTAAAAATAATTAAAACAAATGTTACCAAGACATTAAAGCTCAGGTGGGCTGTTAAAGCCACAGTAAATACGTTTTAATGTGTTAAAATAAACAATAAATAAAATTTAAAAAAATAATAATAATAAGGCACATCTCATGATTCTAGCTCTTCGAGTTAAGATGTAAACATGATATAATTAAAGATAAAAATATAAAACTTATTTGATAAACAAGTAAACAGTTGAGCGTGATTTAATGTTCTTATGACTAGACTTCAATAACTGCGAGTTAGCCGGTCAGCTACTGCTAAACTAACCATTCAACCTTTTCTAAACTGGAAACAAGTAATGACAGACGCCAGCCACCTTATAAAGACAGAATAAATCATGCTTTAAGATATAAATAAATAACAGCGTTTGATATATATAAACTCACATTTGACGCGCAAACATGCTGAAGTTTGTTTAAGTGGCGGGAAGTCGGAAGCAGTGCAGATTGTAAACACAATGTGACAGAAGCATACAAAATAAAAGTCCTACTGCGTCTAATGGATATAACAAACATCTTCGACGGCGAAAAATTAGGAAGCTCATTTCCGACACATGAAAAAAAAAAAAAGTGACATAAAAAGTAATAAGTATAAGATAAAAGTCTAAATTGTGATATAATATGTGGAAATTAAGATATAAAAAGTCATTATGAAATGAAAAATAGATTTTAGATGACTGTTTAATCTTATAATTATGGCATAGTAGATAGTATCTTATAATTTAGACTTTTTGTGTCATAATAATGAATTTTGATCTCATAATTATGATTTACGAACGCATAATTGTTAGTTCACCCAAAAATGAAAATAATGTCATTAATTACTCACCCTCATGTCGTTCCACACCCATAAGACCTTCGTTCATCTTCTGAACACAAATAAAGATATTTCTGATGAAATCCGATGGCCCAGTGAGCACAGCAATTACACTCCCTTTTTCAATGCCCAGAAAGCTACTAAAAACATTTTTAAACAGTTCATGTGACAAAAGTTGTTCAACCTTAATATTATAAAGCGACGAGAATATTTTTTGTGCGCCAAAAATAACAAAATAGCGACTTTATTCCACAGTATCTAGTGAAGGGCAATTTCAAAACACTGCTTCATGAAGCTTCGAATCTTTACGAATCATTTGTTTCGAATCAGTGGTTTGGAGCACGTATCAAACTGCCAAAGTCACGTGAACTATTGAAGTTTCAAAACGCTTATGACGTAACCAAGCCTCGTTTACTGAAATCATGTGATTCTGGTGCTCTGAACCACTGATTCGAAACAAATGTTTCGTAAAGATTCGAAGCTTCATGAAGCAGTGTTTTGAAATCGCCCTTCACTAGATATTGTGGAATAAAGTCGCTATTTTGTTATTTTTGGAGCACAAAAAGTATTCTCGTCGCTTTATAATATTAAGGTTGAACCACTGTAGTCACATGAACTGTTTTAAATATGTTTTTAGTAGCTTTCTGGGCACTGAAAAAGGGAGCGTCATTGCTGGCGATGCAGGCCTCACTGAGCCATCAGATTTGATCAAAAATATCTTAATTTGTGTTCCGAAGATAAACAAAGGTCTTATGGGTGTGGAACGACATGAGGGTGAGTAATTAATGACAGAATTTTCATTTTGGGGTGAACTAACCCTTTAAGTGGCAGAAATGGTCTTCCATAAGGTTTTGAACAATTTTGATGTGAAAACTTTACTGCCCTCTACAGTTGAAAAAAAAAGAAAAAAGGTTTATTCCCTATGGTTTATTCATGAAAAGTGGGAATTTATTAATAATGTTAATTTTGTAAAAACTCTGAAGCATTTAGGGTAAAAGAGACAATAAAAATCACAAACATAAACAACTGATTTGCATTTAATTATAATGGAAGCTTTTTATATGACTTTATAATGCTGTATTGTCATCTCGTCCTGATCTCCTTGTTCTTAGAATGTTTATTCTGTAGTTGTAGAGATAGCCTATGTTATAGCTAGTACTTCATGCACACCACATGAGAAGAGGTCCCTTTAAAATAAAATAATAAATAAATAAATAAATAAACCTCATTTTTGTGTTCCACAAAAATAAATGCAAACAGATTTGGATCTATATGAGGATGAATAATTAGTGAAGGCAAACTCTCCCTTTAAAAGTCTAAGAATCCTTGGGATGAGATCTCAGGAGGTTCCTGCATGTTTTCCAGATTTCACGGGGGCGCTGTTTATATGAATTTTTGTCAAGGAACGGAAACCTTTGGGGAAAATGTTATTAACCTCCAAACAATGCCTCAGCATTCATCTCCAAAACAGATCTAAACAATGGAGTGTGTGACAGAAAGAGGGGGCCAGTGTGTGTATGTGTGTGTGTGTTCAGTCAGGCATCAGATTGTTGGGTCTGTGATGTTGAGCTGATGTTCAGTGCAGAACTGAAGTCAGTACAGAAAGTGCTCCATACAGGAGACGTGTGGATACTCTCTATTGCATAACAGGCAAGGTAAGCGCTTTATCCTTTCTTCATATTATTGTTCTGATATTTGTTCCTGTTTAAAACAACATTTCAGTATTAAATGACAAAAATGAACATAAAATTTATCATTAATGTTAAAAATAGCCTACTATTGAACACATTTAACATTTAACATTTAGAAATATCCAAAGACCATGTTCAGCTGTGTTTGAACATAAAAAGTGTGTATTCAAACAACAAGAAAGGGACATTGCCCTTTCTGTACATTTATTATTTTTTAGCCACTTGTGTTGGTCTTTGCAGTGCATGCAATAAATATGCACCATAAACACAATTTTAAGATGCACAGAAGGTCTGAAAGATGTTTTATTTGATTATTTTTTAAGGTTAGGAATGAATGAAAGCATGGCCAAAGTGTTTTTTCTGTGCCAGCTGCTTTGGCTGCTTTTACCTGCGGCCAGATGCCAGAACAGAAGACAGTCTGGAGAAACACCGAACAACCTCACCACAAAACTGGACAATGGTAAATGCATTAGCGTTTTCTTCAGCACAACATTGTGTTGACTTAGTCTTGCATGTACAAAAGTGAAAGTTAGATATCTTTTCTATCTCAAGTGTTTCTCCAAGACAGCAATGAGATTAAATGGAGACTGTTCTCCTGTGTGGGTCCAGAAGTCAATTAACTTTTCACTCAAAATTGTTATGCGGATAATAGGCTTTAATTTGTAATAAGAATTTTTAGATTCAATTAGAAAACAGGCCAAATAAAATCATTTTCACTAGTGGTCTCAGGAGTTTGGACCCTATATCACTCTAAAAAAGCCTAATGTATCATATTTGATTCACAAATTTCTAAGTTCCCTAAATTATCAGCATGACTAAGTTCTCTAAATTATCAGCATGATCAAAAGTGCTGAAAAACCTGTTGCACACAATCTACTTGCCTTCTGTCTCCGAATGATAGTTTATACTTTTTTAGCAAGTAAACTTCCTTTTAGTATCATTGTAAAAGTGTCCCCCTTCAGCTCGTTGTTCATGTGTCTTTTTCCTGTGAAATCTTTACTGATTTTTATAAAGTAAATGTAAGAATAACTTTTATATTAGTAATATTTCAAGATAAACACCTGAAGCAACTTAGGTTTTTGTAGAAAAATTGTATTAAGTATCAAATATCAGCAAATATCAGGCTTTTGAGGAACATTTATTTAACTCTCAATCATCATTATTTTGCATTGCATTATACGTTTTGCCCCCACAATAAAAACTACAGAGCATTGAAATATCATTTTAAGGCATATTATATGCATTTTTTAATAGTCTGTTATACTGTTATAAATCTCACTGATTTACATTACAAGCTATCAAATTACATATTACTTTTTGGCCATTTAAATATCAGCATCTGCTCCAAATTGCATATTTTTGCTCAGTTTGTGTCTTTGAATAAAACTGAGGTGTTTTTTCCTCCTAGAGAAAGAGCTCAATAATCTCATACTAGGGGGACACCGGGGATGGTTGTAACGTTTTTGACATTTCTGTCTGTATCTTAAAGTTCTTTTAAGCCAGTGCGCTCAAAATGTGATTCAAACTAGTTACTAGTGTCAGCTATTAAATGACAGCTGTTATCTTTGCAGCACAAACAGAAAATGTGTGGTTTAGTTTCAAACACGAGGAGTGAAATGTTACAATTCATCCCATAGTCCGGGTTAGATGGGGTGAGATGTAACTTTGTGATATCCAACGGGGTGATATGTGACATTATGAAATAAGGATTATGATAAAAAAAAAAAATAAAAAAAAGACAGTGGCCTTCTAGGACCGAGTTTGGACACCCCTGACCTAGGCATACTGAAATTCAAAGAAAACATATAAATACAACTAAACATTTACTTGGGATAGCATGCTTCATTGATGTTACAACTAACCCAGAGTCTTGTAGCCATGAACTTGCTCACCTTACAGCTAACAGCCAAAACACTAACAACTTGCATTAAAAAAATATCTACATAAACACACAATTAACATAATTTAACTTTGATGAGTTTAACTACAAAGCAGGAATTGCCATAACAAAAATAAATGAAGTTTTTAAAAAAGTTACTTTCTTATATCAAAATTAGTTTTTCTGCTCTTAAATCTGCTGTCTGCCACAGCGCTCTACTTTCTCACATGTGGAATAAAGACTAAACCTAAGTGAATCAGGTGATTTGTAACTTGTTCCAAGATTGGAAAAATTGGAAGTGTTACAATTAACCCATGTTACAACCATCCCTGTTCTCCCCCTTTATGAGCCGTAAAAGCCTGATGCATCAAATATGATACTCAACAAAAAAAACATATGCAATTTATTTTGGATTTTGTCTAAAAAGGTTCAATATACTATGGAAGATTGTTTCTGCCAAGGAATAAAACAATTTAAAAAGGTAATTGCGATTTTTATCTCACAA
The DNA here is from genome assembly GCA_039654765.1 of Mylopharyngodon piceus. NCBI lineage: Eukaryota > Metazoa > Chordata > Actinopteri > Cypriniformes > Xenocyprididae > Mylopharyngodon > Mylopharyngodon piceus. Next base: position 15,235,714 of record CM077445.1, read on the forward strand.
TTCTGACTTTTATTTTTGCAATTCTGACTTTATAACTCGCAATTGCGAGAAAAAAAGTCAGAAATGTGATATAAAAAGTCGCAAAGACCTTTTTTTTTTAATTCAAGCTTTCGTAATAAACTGTTCCACTATTATTTCATATGTCAGGCTATAATGGGTTAAAAATAAAGGTTCCAAAAGGCGGTTTTCCCAGTGATGCCACTGAAGAACCATTTTCCCACAGAACCTTTCAGTGAACAGCTTTTAAAGAAACTTTTTTTTGTCAGTATGAACTACATTTTAATAATCTAAAGAACCTTTTCCACTATAAAGAAACTTTTATGTAACTAAAAGGCTCCAAAGGATCCATCGATGCCATTAAAGGGATAGTTCACCGAAAAATAAAAATTCTGTCATCATTTACTCACACTCAAATTGTTCCAAACCTGTATAAATGTCTTTGTTCTGCTCTACACACAAGATATTTGGAAGAATGTTTGTAACCAAGCAGATCTCGCCCCCCATTGACTACTATAGTATTCTTTCCCCTACTATGATAGTAAATGGGGGGAGAGATCTGCTTGGTTACAAACTGTAACGTAGTTCATATGTACGGGAAGGAGGAGGCGGGAACCGGCGAACGATTAAACAAATTTAATGTATAAAATAAACAAAGAACAAAACGAAAGTAATGCCGGTAGATCCTCACGGACGTCTGCCGGCCACACAAACCTAATAAAACATAAAGTAAAGTCCAGGCCTGGTCCTCTCTCGTCCTTCACTGTCGTCGGTCCCCTTTTATGCTTCCGGAGCTCCTCCGTGAGAGATTCGAGACCGGTGAAACGCGCAGCTGACGTTCGTTAACACTCGCGCCACCGGCTTCGCGCCGTTCCCTCACGGCTCTCGCCCGCCCTGCTCGTCACACAAACATTCTTCCAAATATCTTCCTTTGTGTACAGCTGAACAAAGAAATGTATACAGGTTTGGAACAACTTGAGGGTGAGTAAATGATGACAGAATTTTCATTTTTTGGTGAACTATCCCTTTAAGAACCTTTATTTTTGTATATAGCCTAATATGGTATGTATAAAGAGTTTATGGAATTCTTTCATTTCAGAGTTAGTATGTCCACTAGAGATCGCATTCATCCTAGACAGCTCAGAGAGTGCGAAGAGCTTTCTGTTTGATCAAGAGAAAGCATTCGTGCGCTCCTTCAGCAGGCAGGTGGCGCAGATGCAGGTGTCTGACTGGCATCTGAAGACTCGTTTGGCGCTCATCTACTACAGCAGCTCAGCGCATATCAGCCAACGCTTCAAAGACTGGCAGGACCTTGACATGTTCCTGAGCAGATTGACAGATGCCATCTACATCGGTCAGGGGACATATTCCACATATGCCATATCCAACGCCACTCAGCTCTTCACCAGCGAGACCAAGGAGCAGAGTGTTCGGGTGGCCCTGCTCATGACCGACGGCAGCGACCATCCGCGGAATCCTGACATCATGAGCGCGGTCGCAGAGGCCAAAGGCCACAACATTAAGATCTTCACAATAAGCTTATCAAACCTGGCAAAGAACAACATGAACAGTGCCAAACTGCGGGTTGTAGCGAGCAGCCCAGCCCATCAGTACTCCCACAGCCTCACTGACCCCAAACTGAAAGAACGGCTCCTGCAGCAGCTCGTGAGGCATTCAGTTCATCTGTCAGCTTCGTTAGATTTAGCAAGATCAGACATCATAATTATTAATAATAATCATATTATTAGAAAAATGGTAACACTTTAACACAGTTAACTACATTAGTTAACATGAACTAATAATGAACTGCACTTATACATTTATTAATCTTTGTTAATGTTAATTTCAACATTTACAAATACATTATTAAAATCTTGTTAACATTAGTTAATGCACTGTGAACTAACATGAACAAACAAAGAACAACTGTATTTTCATTAACTAACGTTAACGAAGATTAGTAAATACAGTAACAAATGTATTGCTCATGGTTAGTTCATGTTAGTTAATACATTAATGTTTAACTAATGAACCTTATTGTAAAGTGTTACCAAAAAAATGATAGATTAAAAATTGGACGTGAAAGATGCATACAAGTAGCACAATAAAATTATACAATAAACAAAAACAATCAATAGTAAATTGAGAAACTGCAGGTATCAGCACTTCTAATTTAATTTTTCCAGAACTTTTCAATACCTGCACGCCACAATAGTTATTGACATACATCAGCATTTTGCATTTTGATTAAAATTAAATCATGATTCCATGGGCTTCAGTGCAAACACACAAAATCACCTTGTGCAACAGAACAAAGTATGAAAATATTATTATAATTAATTATTATTATTTATTTATTTTTTATATTTATATATATATATATATCAGGCCTAATAACACCATTTAGGTAAACCACTTCTTGGGGCTTATTGCTTTTATAAAACGAGTAGTATTTATTTTAATGAGGTCACAGGTGTTTGTTTGTAGAGCAATTTACAACAGCTTCGAACGCGGCTCAGCCAATCAGAATCAAGTACCGGAACTATATTTTACCGTATATTACTAACAATTAGTAATATATTTTTTATTTCAATTTTATTTTGATCAGACTTAGACCTAAAGAGGGAAACAATAACAACAACAACAAACTCAGTAAATTATTTTAATACTCTGAAGTAAGAAATTTTGCATTCTCGAACACATACTTTTAATAAAGTAAATGATGACACATTAAAAATAAAAATGCATTTGGGAAAATTATTTTTTAATGATTTTGCTAATTAGCATACTACCAGGTAATGCTAATTAGTATGTGATCTTTGCTCGTGGTCACTCAGTTCTGGGTTCAATGCACTGCATGGTTCACTGTACATTTAAAACCATGTAAATTAAAAACCATGTTAAATAGAGTTTCGGATATTTCTAATTCTAAATTATGAATAGCCATGTTTGAAGATGATGTAAAATGCTGATAAACACACACCTGTGACTTGGGTCAATAAGAAATCACCTAGCAACTACCCAGAATACTTTAGCAACCAATATTCTAATTAGTGCTGTCAAATCGATTTTGTCACAGAGACAAACTCCGTGATTCCCTCCTCTGGCCATCAGAGGGCTCCCTCACCTGAATATTGACCCTTACACATACACACTACATTTCCCATCAGCCCCGTACCTGGCATTATGCTGCTCAGCTGCAGCTCATTCACTGGCCTATATAAACTGACTCTTCACTATTCCTCTTTGCGAGGTCTTGTATTATTATGGTTTGCATTTCTGAGCGGTTATTCCTGTATTGTCTGCCTGTTGTGACCCAGTTTGTTCCCGTTTATGATTCTATGCTGCCTGCCTTACGGACTGTTTGCTTTGTTTCTGATCTGTGATTGTTCTCTGCCTGCCCTGATCTACTGCCTGTTTATCGACTACGACTGTGTCTGCTCTCCGTTACTGTGTTTGCTGGTGTCTGACCATTGCCTGTTTGACCACGATTTAATAAAAGCCTGCTTATGGATCCCACTTCGAGTGACGCCTCGTTACAGATTTATTGCAATTAATTGCATCTAACATAAAAGTTTGCGTTTACATAATATATGTGTGTGTATTATATATATTATATGTGTGTGTTTATATATATACACATATATATATAAAAATAATAATACACACATATATTATGTAAAAACTTTTATGTTAGTTGCGATTAATCGCGATAAATCGATTTGACTCTAATGCATGTGGGCTGCAACATGCTAATAATTTCTCAAAACATCTTGCCAAACGCAAAGAAACATGCCACTCACACTTTTCTGTTTCTGCACAACAAAGTTTCTTTTCTTTTTTTACAGCCTAGCTGTTATTTATGGATGCTCTAAAAGTTTCTATTTGTGAGGGTTTGAGATCCAAATACAGTAACTAGCGTTTGGTATGCATGGTTCACACATCAGTGGGTGAATCAAATATGTGTGTGAGGGATTTTCCATATGAACACAGAAGAAAGGGTTTGCCGCTCACAAAATGTCAAGCGCTGTCTGTGATCACACAATACGGGTCTCTTAGAAATGCATAATAAAGCTTCCGACATGTCATGCACGGAATTTGGCAATAAATTGGACTTGTTTTGGTACTGTCATATATTTGTGTCCTAATTCTTATTTCTGTTTTCATTCCCCCCCAGGAAATAATCGCAAAGAATGAAGTAAGTACTGAACTATCAAGAACAGTGGCCCTTAAAGTATTTAGACACTTTAGTCATAAAATGTCTGAATTTCATTGCATTGCAGCAAAACTACTATAAGTATATCCCAACTTTACCCAGATACAGTACACTTATGTAAAGCAATATATACTATATAGCACATCTCAGCTGCATGATTATTTTTATTGATGCAAATATTGTAAACTGTGTAATCGTACAGATCTACATAAAGATGGCTATATATTGTATCCAACTTTATCCGCATACATGCAGTAAACTCGAGGCACTTAAAGCAATATATACAATATAGCAAATCTCAACCACCTGATTTTGTTTGTTTTTTTTTGTCTCAAAATGTAAATATATTATTGCCCAGTTCTTTATATAAAGTTATATACACACAGGTTGGACAATGAAACTGAAACACCTGGTTTTAGACCACAATAATTTATTAGTATGGTGTAGAGCCTCCTTTCGTGGCCAATACAGCATCAGTTCATCTTGGGAATGACAGATACTGTACGAGTCCTTCAGTGGCCAGAGGGATTTTGAGCTATTCCTCTTCCAGAACAGAGTCTAGGTCACTATGTGATGCTGGTGGAGGAAAATGTTTTCTGACTTGCTTCTCCAATATACTCCAAAGTGGCTTAGAAATATTTAGATCTGCTGACTGTGCAGGCCATGGGAGATGTTCAGCTTCACTTTCATGTTCATCAAAGCATTCTATCTTGCTGTGTGTATTGGTGTATTATCATTCTGATACACGGCACTCCCTTCAGGGTACAATGTTTGAATCATTAGGTGCACATGGTCACCCAGAATGGTTCGGTAGTCCTTGGCAGTGATGCTTATCAAGCACAGTAGGGAATGCCATGATATTGCAGACCAAACCATCACTGATCCACCATGCTTCACTCTGGGCAGCAACAGTCAGGTGTTCAGCCTCTTTGGGGCTTCTACACACCGTAACTCCCATGGATGTGGGAAAGACAGTGAAGGTGGACTCATCAGAGAACAATACATGTTTCACATTGTCCATAGCCCAAGACTTGCACTGTTTGCACCAATGAAACCGACATTTGGCACTGGCACGAGTGACCAAGGGTTTGGCTATAGTGGCCCGGCCATGAATATTGACTCTGTGGAGCTCCAGATTAACAGTTTTGGTGGAAACAGGAGGTGCGCATTTAATTCTGCAGCTGTGGTTTTATGTTTTTTGGATACAATCCGGGTTAGTACCTGGACATCCCTTTCAGACAGCTTCCACTTGCGTCGACAGTTACTCCTGTTGAATGTTTTTCATCCGACAGTACATGGTGGTATGCCGACATTACCCTGGATACCATAGCTCTCAATACACCAAAATGACTTGCTGTCCTGGTCACAGATGAGCCAGCGAGACATGCACCATTAGTTGGTCCTCTTTTGAACTCTGATATGTCTCCCATTATGTTGTGTGAATTGCAATATTTTATGTACAGCTGTGCTATTGCTCTGCTAATTCAACCTTCACACTCTGCTCTTACTGATGGAACGTAAAATCAATGAAGATTGGCCACGAGGCCGTGCATATATAGGTGTGAAACTTTCAACACTATAATGGCCAGTGTTTCAGTTTCATTGTCCAACCCCTGTATGACTGTGCCCAACTTTATCCAAAGCATATCCACTCTCAAAGCATATCACACCAAAAATGATTACTCAACTTGAACAATGCTGACTGCAAACTACCTGTTGGTTGTATTTCTCTTGCCAGTGCCCACGACCACTGGTGTGTTTGTGTGAGAGAGGTGAACAGGGTCCTCCAGGAGCTCCTGTGAGTATCACTCGCATGGAATTGAGGCCATTTCCCCTCACTGGTGTCATTTATGAGGAAAACTCTATTGTGTTTAGGGTAAAAAAGGAGATCAAGGTTATGATGGAATGCCTGGTCAAAAAGGCTCAAGGGTGAGAGTAAAAATAATTATCATATTTGTTTAAAGGAATTATGATGATTAGATCTGTAGTTTATTGTTGTTGACTCATTGGTACAGGGGGAAACAGGAGCACCTGGTCTTCCAGGAATCAACGGTGCAGAGGTACATCACATCTTCATTTGGTCAGTTTATACATTTTGTCTTACTACTTACTCTCTGACCAACTTGGTTCTTGTTCCTGGTTCCTCATCCACAGGGAAGACCTGGGTTCAAAGGTGATAAGGTGAAACATCCGAGTTTTCATTTGCATATGCATTTGGGTTATTGCAATTAATTGGTTAATTTTTCCCATGTATTGTCCTAATTATATATACACAATAACTAAAGTCTTGAGTCATGTTTTAGGGGGATCAAGGTAATTGTGGACCACCAGGGCAAAAGGGACATAAGGTAAGACTTCTCTACTCTTCTACAATTTACTATTGTTCTGAAATATGTCACATATGATTGATTCAATTTTATGTTTCATTTCACAGGGCGCTGGAGGGCCTCCAGGGCTGAGGGGCCCCAGAGGAGAGCAGGTACAGTATAAATATTTACCTCTTTACATGACATATTATATGCCACATTTCAGGTTTCAACTGAATTCATGATGCATAACAGTAACTGTATTTTCATTCTTTATCATTTGATGATAATTATTTAAAAACTGATTATTTCATTTGATTCTGTGAATAATCTGTGTATGAGTCTTAAGTAGGCCTAAAGATTGCGTATATTCCTTTATGTATGGTTGCCGAGAGAGCTCAACGAGCTGCAACTGAAGAAAACACATGCAAATAAAGCAAATTAAGAAAAATTAAGAAAACACATGTGCTGCAAATACTCACAACGCAACCAAATACAGAAAGGCACTGCAAATACTCACAATGCAACCAAATACAGAAACGCGATGCAAATACTCACAACGCAACCAAATACAGAAACCCGCTGCAAATACTCTCAACACAACCAAATACAGAAACACGCTGCAAATACTCTCAACACAACCAAATACAGAAACACGCTGCAAATACTCTCAACACAACCTAATACAGAAACCCGCTGCAAATACTCACAACACAACCAAATACAGAAACACGCTGCAAATACTCACAACGCAACCAAATACAGAAATGCAAATACTCACAACAAGCAAATACAGAAACCCGCTGCAAATACTCACAATGCAACCAAATACAGAAACGTGCTGCAAATACTCACAATGCAACCAAATACAGAAACACGCTGCAAATACTCACAATGCAACCAAATACAGAAATGCAAATACTCACAACAACCAAATAGAGAAACATGTTGCAAATACTCACAACACAACCAAATACAGAAATGCAAATACTCACAACAACTAAATACAGAAACACACTGCAAATACTCACAACGCAACCAAATACAGAAACTCGCTGCAAATACTCACAACGCAACCAAATACAGAAATCCGCTGCAAATACTCACAATACAACCAAATACAGAAACATGCTGCAAATACTCACAATGCAACCAAATACAGAAACGCGATGCAAATACTCACAACGCAACCCAATACAAAAACCAGCTACAAATACTCACAACGCAACCAAATACAGAAACCTGCTGCAAATAATCACAACACAACCAAATACAGAAACACGATGCAAATACTCAAAACGCAACCAAATACAGAAATGATCTGCAAATACTCACAACGCAACCAAATACAGAAACCCGCTGCAAACACTCACAACACAACCAAATACAGAAACCCACTGCAAATACTCACAACACAACTAAATACAGAAACTGCTGCAAATACTCACAACGCAACCAAATACAGAAACGCGCTGCAAATACTCACAACGCAACCAAATACAGAAACCCGCTGCAAATACTCACAACACAACCAAATACAGAAACCCGCTGCAAATACTCACAATACAACCAAATACAGAAACACGCTGCAAATACTCACAATGCAACCAAATACAGAAACGTGCTGCAAATACTCACAAAGCAACCAAATACAGAAGCCCACTGCAAATACTCACAATGCAACCAAATACAGAAACACGCTGCAAATACTCACAAAGCAACCAAATACAGAAACAAGCTGCAAATACTCACAACGCAACCAAATACAGAAATGCAAATACTCACAACAACCAAATAGAGAAACATGTTGCAAATACTCACAGCACAACCAAATACAGAAACACGCTGCAAATACTCACAAAGCAACCAAATACAGAAACCCATTGCAAATACTCACAACGCAACCAAATACAGAAATCCGCTGCAAATACTCACAATGCAACCAAATACAGAAACGTGCTGCAAATACTCACAATGAAACCAAATACAGAAACCCACTGCAAATACTTACAACATAACCAAATACAGAAACTGCTGAAAATACTCACAACGCAACCAAAAACAGAAATGCAAATACTCACAACAACCAAATACAGAAACACACTGCAAATACTCCCTACGTAACCAAATACAGAAACCCGCTGCAAATAACCAAATACAGAAACCCGCTGCAAATAACCAAATACAGAAACACGTTGCAAATAGCACAGACCACAACGGAAATGTTTCAAGGGGACTCCAACAGGTGAAGAACCTGGCTGGGACATGCTTATTGTTCAATGTCTACTCGTACAGTGGTGTTGTTGATGACCTGAAAGGTGAGTTTTTTGTTTATTTTAACATCCTGATCGTATGATTCCTTGGCCTTTTGGATATTATTTGCCTAAATAATCTGAGGAAATACACAATTAACTGTGAAATGTTCTGCAAGCTGGCTAACATACTTTCACAACTGTGATGTTCAAGGTTCACGGACATAAGTTCCGTAATGCTTAATTTATGGTTAAAACCAGGTCAAAATAAATGCGTTTCTGTATTTGGTTGCACTGTGAGTATTTGCAGCACATGTGTTGATGAAGATGTTTTGTTAATTTGCTGGTGTTTTTTCTATTTGCATGTGTTTTCTTTAGTTGCAGGGCATTAATCTCTCTGGCAGCGTGTTGAGCTCTCTGGACCACCGTATGCATGTTTTTTAAACAGTAGAACACAAAATCTCACAAAAATGTTTGGAAAAAATTAATTCTTAAAAATTCCTCCAATTAATTATTTTATGAATTAATAAAATTATACATGGAACTCATACAGACTTAAATTTTATTAATACTTTTTTCATTAATTTATGTATTTATGAACACACATCATGAATAGTTGTGTGATCTTATTCATCTTAGCCAGTACAATATGTGTTAATTTCTCTGAAAATATGAAACAAATGATAGTGTATTTCATCCATACATACAATTATATTACTATAAACACAAATAAATAAATAACATTTATATAGCAGTACTATAATGCTATTTTTGCTGCCGCTATTTAAAAACATTTTTTTAACTTTTAACTTATAAAATGTAACTTGGCAAAGATGCAGAAAAAAAAAAATTTAAAAAAAAAGAAAAAAGGTGTGTATAATATCACAATTTAAGAAGTGAAAAAATCATTGGTGAGAATAACAAATGTCATGTGACTAAAGAAACCGGTAGTACAGTATGCAGTTTTAAAAAGGCTGATCTTTTCATTCGAATACTGTGATTTGTTTCTCACAAAAAGTGAGAAAGTGATATAGATAGACAGACAGACAGACAGATAAATAGATAAAAAAAAAATTAAATACATTAGTTCAGTCAGGACCACTTCGTCAAGTATATAATTTATTACATTATAGCATACAGTTTGTGTTGGCGGTATGGTTCTGTTCTGGGCAAAACTCCCCACGCCTGTCCATGCAGCCATGTGGGGAGAGCAGCAAGTAAAAACCCCCCTGGGGTACAGAACAGATCCAATATAAGCATACATAATTACAGTTCGTAATTACATGAGTTTATAAAAATGCAAAATACATTCTAGAAAATGTTCAAAAGTGTGAACTGTGTACAGAAAAGAACAAGTTATATAAGATTACAGGTTTGGTTAGGTGGAGTTGGGGTTGGAGGAGGGAGTTTCAATTGCGAGCAGCAAAGCAATAGAAGAGATGCTGAAGGCGTGGGAATTTAAATGGCCCGCTACGATAGGTGTTGAAACTGGACTAGTACACGTCAGCAACAGCTGATAATCGGCCGACGCGAGCTTGCCTGACGTGGCCTGCCTGAACTAACGCGATGCTTGATTCTTATCATATGTTGGGCCCTATTTTAATGATCTAAGCGCGTGGTCTGAAGCACATGGTGCAGGTGCACTTAGGGCATGTCTGAATCTACTTTTGCTAGTTTAACGACGGAAAAAATGGTCGGCACGCAAGGTGCATGGTCCAAAAGGGCTGTACCTGGTCTCTTAATGAGTCATGGGTGTGTTTTGGGCGTAATGTCCAATAAACCAATCAGAGTGTCATCTCCCATTCCCTTTAAAAGCCAGGTGTGCTTGCACCATGCTGGATTGCTATTTACATGGCGGAATATAGACACCCTCAACCTGACGAGTCAGTTTAAATACATGTGTGTATTGCCATGATTGGTCAAATAATTAGCCAATTTCATTCGTCATTACTGCAAATAGGTAATTCTGATACATGCAATGACTATCCATTATGACATGTAGGCATTTTTATCTTTATATACACAATAATAATCTTTTACATTGTAATCTTTTTATTTGCTGCTGCGTGTCCCTGTGTGTGTAACAAGCAGAGTGTACGCGTGTTGTGCACCCGCCTATAGGCGCATATTACTAACGCACCCTTTAAATAACAAAAATGAAATACTGCGCCATTGACTTTAGACCAGGTTTTTGTTGGTCAGTGGCGTGTATTCAGTTGCCTCAAAATAGCAACACGCCAACAATGCGCCTGAACACATCTCGCTTTCAGACCAGCACACCCATGGGCGAACAGATGGGCGCAAGTGCATTTGCCATTTAAACAACGTGGGCGCTAGACAAAAAATGATAACTGCGTCGGGGCTGAAACTAGCAAAAAACACTTGCCGTTGCATTGCACCGGGTGTATGATAGGGCCCATTGTCTCATCACATAAATGTGGTGATCATGGCAGGCCATGGCTGTTTCCCCGCTCTGCACTTATGGAATGTGATCGGCAGATCGCTCGTAATCCTAAACTAATGTACACATGTAAAGCAGTGAATCCAAGCTTGCAGGATATTTTTCTTTTTCCGAGGGCGACTTTGTACAGTGGGATTAGTGAAGAGACTGAATAGTTCAGATTGACTGGGTCAGGTCATTCAGAACCCACATTAGCACAGTTTAACAGGCATCTACAGCTGCCTAAAAGTGCCATATCAACCTATGGTTTATTATAGGCATATGGCTGATTAATTATTAAAAAACATTAAATGATTAAAAAAATAATGCATGATTCTTCTTTATTTTACCAGGGTCTGAAAGGGCCTCCAGGAGACCAGGGGCATGAGGGTCAAGCAGGACCCAAAGTATGATCATATCATCCATTTCTTTGCCAGTGAAATGTCTGTAACTGATATTTTTATATTTTAAATAGAGACAGATGTCTGGGTGGTAAAGAACTGACATTTTAGGGATGTTTCCATGTCAGTTTAAATGCAGATTTTGCCTCTCATGTTTAATCAGGAAGTTTTAACAAAGAGTGCTTTGAAAATATGACAAATATATAATAGCACATTGAAATACCCCTGAACTGCCAGACACAAGGGGTGCCTTTATGCTCTGTAAATGTCATTTGGAACATACATGAGAAACTGCGATGGGGGATCAAAATATGTACTGAACCCTTTCACCATACCTCACGCTAATAGTAGGATGTTGTTAATACTACAACAAAAGTTGCAATGTGACATGCATCCAAGATGAATGAGGTTTACGGTATTTAACAGCAAATATATCATCTTTAAATTTATGTGAATTTTAAAATTATGTGGAGATGTCCAAATGAATCACTGACCTACATTTTACTCCTAGGGGGATCGAGGGCCGGTTGGTGCGTCTGGCCCGCCAGGAGATATTGGAATTGGATTCCCTGGTCCAAAGGTAAACTTTTCAGCCGGTTGTTCTCAACAAGACTTCGTTCATATTATACACAAAAAAAAATAATAATAATAATAAAAAAATTTAAAGCAGTGGAAACAAACTATCGTTCAAAAGTTTAGGGTCAGTAACAAGCTTTTGAAAGAAATTAATACTTTTATTCAGCAGAGACGCATTAAATTGATCAAAAGGAACAGGAAAGACATTTATAATGTTGCAAAGGATTTCTATTTCAAGTAAATGCTGTTCATTTTAACTTTCTATTCACCAAATAATCCTGAAAATCCACAAAAATATGAAGCAACACAACTGTTTTCAACATTGATAATAATAAGAAATGTTTCTTGAACAGCAAATGAGTGTATTAGAATGATTTCTGAAGGATCATGTGACACTGAAGACTGGAGTAATGATGCTGAAAATTCAGCTTTGAATCACAGGAATAAATTACATTTTAAGATATATTTACATCGAAAACTGTTCTTTTAAATTGTAATAATATTTCAAAGTACTGTATTTTTGATCAAATAAGTGCAGCCCTGGTGTAAGCATAAGACACTTTTCAAAAACATTAAAAAAATCTTACAAATCCCAAACTTTTGAACAGTAGTGTAAACATTGCAGACATTACTGTTGTTTCTATACAATCCAAGAGGAACATTTTATCATTCAGATGTTGCTCTTTCATAACTAGATTTAATGGGGTTCTCACTTGTTTCAATTAAGTATCAACACTCATATCTCAGAAATTAGACTAAGTTTTGGATGTTTCTTCTAAAATTAGAGGAGAATGAAAAATGGAAACAAATAAGACAGTTATTGAAATACAGTAAGATTTAGACTTTAATGAGAAATGTTTGAGTTTAATTGAAGATCTCTTACATTAGACTGAAGACTTCAGTGTCTTGGCACAGATTTGAGGGGACACATATGAAATTACTGGTGACAGTGTCTCCAGAGGAAAATTAAAGTCTCCATTTGCTTTCAATTTAATCTCATTGCTGCCAAAAGAGAAATCATTGAGATATATAAAATAGATCTCATTTGTGGATTCTCTTTTTTATTGCTACTGGATGCTGTGATTTAGAGGCTTTAATCAATAGCCAAAATAAGTTACAATGTTACAACTTTCTTGTTCCAGAGGTTTTAGTATGTTCTTGTCCATCACAAACTAAGTGCCTTAAAGTTATTTGAGGTGTGATTGTTTTAGGGTGACAAAGGAAACCCAGGAAGACCAGGTCCTCTAGGTCTGGTTGGCGTAGGTCAGCCAGGTCTCCCTGTAAGTATAAACAGCCTCTTGTATGACTTTAAAACATCCATCTACTGTACAGATTATAATGAGATAATGATACATGCATCAATGAAGGGTCCTCCAGGTTTACCAGGATCACAGGGGAACCCAGGAGCTCCAGGCCCAGACTTCCTGGCCCAAAGGTGAGCAGATACAGTTGCGGTTCCTGCTTCTTTTTTAGGTCATTTCCTATTCAATGGGCTCTCTCACCCTCGCATTGTTCCAAACCCCTAAGTCGTTCTTTCTTCTGTGAAAAACAAATGGAGATGTTTAGCAGGATGTCCTGCTCTTTTCGATACAGTGAAAGTGAATTAAGTTAATTATGTTAGTAACATACACTCTTGAAAATAAAGCTTCCAAAATTGGGTTTTCACAGTGATGCCATAGAAGAACCATTTTGGGTTCCTCAAAGAACCTTTCAGTGAACAGTTCTTAATAGAACCATTTTTTTTTAGCCTGAAGAACATTAATAATCTAAAGAACCTTTTTTTCCACTATAAAGAACCTTTGGTTAAAAGGAAAGATTCCATGGATGTTAAAGGTTCTTCATAGAACCTTAGACTCCAATAAAGAACCTTTATTTAAAGAGTGTACATTTAAAATCATATGAAATTCCTCTATGTAATTGTTTCCCTTTAATGGTCATGTGAATAAAGACATTGTAATATCACTTTTTTTGTGTTTGTGTCTTAGGGTGACCGTGGCAATGTCGGCGCTACTGGTGGACGTGGACCCCCAGGTTATGGTGGCAAAGGTGAAAAGGTATGATGCAGTTGTGTGAGATTTTAGTTGGCCATATAAATGGCCATTTTGCATTAAATTTAGCCCCTGTATCCATCCTCTTAGGGCAACACGGGACCTCCTGGATCACCTGGACCATTAGGAATGCCTGGCAGGGGAATTCAAGGAGATAAAGTATTTTGTTATGTTATTTTTCTGGTTTTTATACCAATATTTATATGCTAGTTAAGGCAAGCTTCATGTTCTCAATACATGCTTATATTGTTAGTGATTTAAACAAATCCATAACTCTAAGCAATAAACACTGTTTGTGCTATATTCATATACAATATGATTCCTCAAATCATGCAGCATGTTAAGAAGTGTGCTATTATTTTTCTAAACAATTGGAAACATTCAATTGTCACCTCCATCTTAATATCTAAAGGGGATTCAGGGACCAGCTGGTCCTCCTGGTCAGAGAGGGAATCCTGGGATAGGACTCATGGGTACAAAGGTAAGACTGCACTTCTGTTTTTTTTTTTTTTTTTAAGAAATTGAGTTTTATTCAGCAAGGATGCATTAAATTGGTCAAAAGTGAGAGTAAAGACATTTACATTGTTACAAAAAAAAATCTATTTCAAATAAATGCTGTTCTTTTGATTCTTTGAAGAATCCTAAAAAAATGTATCATGATTTTTACAAAAAAATATGAAGCAGCACAACTGTTTTCAACATTGATAATAATCAGAAATGTTTCTTGAGCAGCAAATCAGCATATTAGAATGATTTCTGAAGGATCATGTGACACTGAAGACTGGAGTATTAATAAATTACATGTTAAAATATATTCAAATAGAAAACCGTTATTTGAAATTTTAATAATATTTCACATTATTACTGTTTTTACTGTATTTTCGATCAAATAAATGCAGTCTTGGTGAGCAGAAGAGACTTCTGTCAAAATCAACAACAACAAAAAATATTTCCAATCGCAAACTTTTGAACGATATCTAAACACTGTGTTTTCGTTTTGTTTGCTCTCAGGGAGAACGGGGATTCCCTGGACATTCTGGAGCCACTGGAGAAAGAGGAATTGGAGAACCAGGACCAAAAGTAGGTTGTAGTTTCAACTAAACTGTTAGACATGACCTGAAAGAACAGAATAAAGTATCAAATAATGAAATCAGAGTTGTGTTTATGGGTTGATGCCGTAGGGTGAACCTGGATTCCAAGGTTTACCAGGTGAACGAGGTGTACCAGGAGAAGATGGAGCCATGGGACCAAAGGTGCTCTTAATAGCATATTAGTGATGGATAGCATTACATCCAAAACATTTAGGCATATATTATAATAAACTATATAATATCTTGTTGATTTTAGGGTGATTTAGGCCTACCAGGGTCCAAAGGACAAGATGGAGCTCCTGGAAAAGGCCTACCAGGAGAGAAGGTGCCATGCCTACTAAAATTATTATATTAAAAATATATATAGAACAGTATGTATTAAAAAGGTTGTATCTTCCTTCAATAGGGGGATCGAGGTGAGAGGGGCTCCAGAGGCCATCCAGGACCATTGGGACCAGCTGGGCCAATAGGGGCAAAGGTGAAAACAACTCATTCATTCATCTTAACAAACACAAAATACTATGTCAAGAAAAGCCCTATGTCTCTGTCACTGCTGCTAACAGTGTCTTTCATTTAAAACAGGGAAACCCAGGGAATGTTGGACTTCCAGGTGTTCCTGGGCCTTCAGGAAGAGGCATACCTGGAGCTAAGGTACATTAAAAAATGTTCTGGATTCAACACAATCTGTATCAATAAAATAAAAAGCAAAAATCCTGGTCACACTAGCCGGGTTTCCATTACAGATTTGCTCAAAACTTTTGCAATATTTTCAAATGTCGATAAAAACTATTGTGAAATTCGAAATTAACCGATGTTTTGCAACTTAAACGTAATTTTTTCCTTGCGCAATAAGTCATTCCAAAAATCATGGCAATTGATGTTAGTAGGTTTAAGTATATTGCAGCCACTGCACTAGCCATTATTTTTAATCGAAGGAGACGTAGACATGTTATCCAAGCATTAATGGCAAGGAAAGACCCCTATACTAGGGAGCGGAGGTGTTTCTGGGTGTTTCTCCCTCATATCTGCTTTGAGGTCTTGATAAAGTGTGGCATTCCAGTACTCCCATTTCTTTTGTCTTTTATGAGTTTAATAAAGAACTCTGTCTTGTCTTCTGTCCAAACATTCCGCACCATTTTTAAAGAACGATCGACTTTTAGGTACGCCAGGTGACCTGTAAATGCAAAAAAACTGTTTCTATTGCAGTTTTGCAAAATTTTCCTTTTTCAAATTGCCTGAAAAACCACCTCATGCAAGAGTAAAAACGTTTTCGCGATATATGGGAGTTTCCAATTCGCAATTTTAAATTGCGCAATTTGAAGGGTTATGGAAACGCAGCAATGGACGGTGAATGTGATTTCACCAAGTAGAACATGTTCCTGGATCAACATCCCTGTTGATCCTGGAACAACATTTCAATCAACCAATGAGATTTGACAGGTTTACAGTTTATGTCAAGTTTAGGCTTACAACAAGGGTTAGGTGCTTCTACATCAGTGTTATTCACCTATCATTTCCCTCTGATTTTAGAGGTAAGTTATTACTTTAGTTATGATTTTAGGGATAGGGTTAGGACTGTTTTTGGACAGGAATGTTGTTCCAGGATCAACAAACGATGTTGATCCAGGAACGCGTCTTACTTGGCAAAATCAAGGTGACCTACAATAGACGTACACATGGTCAGGCAGTAAACATTAAAACACCTAGACAATTGTACAACCCCAGAAAGATCGACTTAATAATAAACAATCGCATTAAAATTAATAAAAACAATTACTGAATAATTCATGAAAATAAACAAAAATGTTAGTTTCACATTTCTGCTTTTAAACCCTCTGGAACAAAGGTCAATTTACTTCCATTCTAAGTTCTTGCTTAAAGATTCATTGATACATTTTTATTGTGACTTAAATTTGTTGGAACCACAGTATGTGTATGTGTAGCCACATCAGGAGATCTCATACCATGTTCATCTTGCTGTAGGGAGATCCAGGGCCAGTTGGTCCACCAGGATTTGCTGGAGAACCAGGGATAGGCATCGCAGGGCCGAAGGTAAGAGTGACGTCCCAGCAGAAACCTACACTGTGCTTTTGTGATTGAGATAATCCATTTTGTTTGTCTTTAGGGTGAAATGGGGTTACGAGGACCCATTGGACCACCAGGGCTGAAGGGAGAAGGCTATCCCGGCCTACCTGTAAATATTAACATTACAAAGAACATTGTTCATGCTAATCATAGTTACATTTGTATAGTCTGTATTTAATCTGACATACCAAATGGAATTATAACAGACTACATATGTGTTGCTCATGTGATCTATAGGGGCCACCAGGTCTTCCAGGTCTTACAGGAGAGATTGGGCCAGAGGGTATTGGTTTACCTGGACCAAAGGTAAGGTGACTGCATCCCTCTCAATTTCTTCAGAAAATGTACAAATTTGAATCATTAAAAAATGTATTATTCTATTAGAGCATTGATGTTTTCTGTCTCAGGGGGATCGAGGCCCTTCAGGTCCCCCAGGGCCTGCTG
This sequence comes from Mylopharyngodon piceus, assembly GCA_039654765.1. Lineage (NCBI taxonomy): Eukaryota > Metazoa > Chordata > Actinopteri > Cypriniformes > Xenocyprididae > Mylopharyngodon > Mylopharyngodon piceus. Next base: position 15,253,570 of record CM077445.1, read on the forward strand.
GAGCACCAGGTCTTGGGCAGATGGGCCCAAAGGTGGGAAATATATTTCAAACTACATATATTGTATGTAGAATACATTAGTCTCGCTTTAGACTTACGGCAGAAAGTCTGGACTCCATAGCAGTTTTCATTGGCCAAGGATTGCTCAAGAGGACATCTGACTGACATGTAAAGCAACCAATCACATGTTGTGCAGTTCAGCATCATGTTTAGGGGCGTGAAAATGTAAAATTATACAGACATGCAATTCGTTCAAGAATGTTGTGCAAGTTTACTGCAACAATGGTGCTGTGAACTTCACACTTTTTGAAAATCCAGCATTTAGCTGATCATGGTAAGGGCTCACTAGCTATTTTTCCATCCAAAGTTGTGAATTTAACGTGCGCAAAATTGGAATACGCATAAAACATTTGTGAATAAAGCACTGTTTCCATCCAGTGAGTCGAAGAGAACAAAATCGTCACTTCCTGATTAACTGGTGCTAAATATCACTAAGAAAAATGGAAGTTGCTGCAGTAGAAGCCACTGTATATAATAATTTAGTTATATAATAAATTATTTGTGCCTCAGAGCGCGCAGACGAAACGCAATGTCATGTTATCTTGCATTCAGATGCCTGGTGTTTGTGAATGCAATCGTGTGAGGCGCTTCTGGGAGGGAATTATACCAAACCACTTTAACGACAGACTTTGCTCAGGCATTACAGAATGACCAAAACAGCATTTCAGATGCTGTGCAACGAGATATAAAGCAAAATGTGATTCTGTTCAGATTGGCCTGTTCAGGTTTGCTCAGAAGTGTTTCTGTGGTCTGCAGGGCTCCATTGGTCAGACTGGTCCAGCTGGTCCTCCAGGATTACCAGGAGAGGGCATACAAGGACCAAAGGTAACAGGAATCTGAGGCATATCAACAGGATACCGTTTTCCTGAACATACAGTATTACAGTGTGCTGTACAGTACTGTTTAATTCACATGCATTTTATTCTGTTTTGTACAGGGTGATCCTGGATATCAGGGTATACAGGGGCCAAGAGGGTTCCCTGGAGAGGGTCTGCCGGGACAGAAGGTGAGGAGGCTCTTATAGCCACTGTCATGCATTCATATTTTAGTTAGCATTAAAGGAATCCTTCACCCAAAAATAAAAATGTTATCATTTACTCAACCTCAGGTTGTTCCAATCCTGCATGACTTTTCTTCTGTCAAACACAAAATACTCTTTTCCACAAACTCCAAAAATCACACTTAACATGCAATTAAAAAAATTGGTAGATCAAGTCATGTTTGAAAAACGTGACCACAAATGTGAGCTTCACTTTTGTGATGTAACTGCTCTGTTTGTAGGGGGATCGTGGGTTACCAGGAGCACAAGGACGCAAAGGGGACGGAGGAAGCCCGGGAGAACCAGGATTTACAGGACCGCCGGTGAGAAGAACTGAGAAGGAAATTTTGATTAGTTGAAAAACTCCTCATGCTATACTTGCTTTTTAATCGTTGAGCATTATGATCGCTGACAACACTATAATCAACATCTCTATATTTAACTACATTTAACAAACTGAACATTGCGTCTTCTTACAATCACAGGGTAATTCAGGAACAAAAGGAGATCCTGGTCTCACGGTATGTACACAGATAAAAGAATTAATTTTCTACCTTGTCATTAAAGGTCCACAACTTTTTTAAGTAATTTATTCCAATGTAAAAAGGTTTTGAACCTAAAGAAATTACAGTTTTAAACTGCAATATGTTATGCTGTTGTTGCATGACCTCATTATGTGATTGCTGGAAAATAAAAAACAATTTTGCATTTGTAACCCAATTTTGTCTAAAAATAACTTGACTTTTAACAGTCTGGTCAAGTCATGTGCATTGCATTGTGGGATACAGTATGTCACACATTGTATACTGCTCACTTTGGTCTTCTGCACTAAAAAAATGGATTTACTCAAACAATTTTCACTCAAATTGCTAGTAAATTTCACAAATAGTTACAAAGAAATGACAAGTAACAAGTATTTTCTTGTAAAACATACTCTAATAATAATGTTTTATTTACAACTTAAAATACAAAAAAATACAAAATACACTACAGCGTGTATTTAATGTACAGTATACAGAACATTTTAATATTGTGCATGGCACGCATGTCTATATATTTGAAATAAAGCTGAAATTACACTATTAGATAAAACTTAAATGAAAAAACATAAATGAATATAGCTACAAGCAGCAATTATCGGGGTTCAAGCGCTTTAAGGCCTAAAAAGCTATTATGTTTTAATTAGAAAGCCTGTAACCATCTCAATCATAGATGAAAAGGACCAAACAGCCAATTAACTAAAAGAAATATAAGCTTTTTACAGTTATTGAGGTTGAGCCAAAAACCTAGGACTAGTTTGCCAAAGTAGGTTTTTGAAATAATCTCCAATATTTAACGAACGATACTATGGACAGCGGCGGTCCTAGAGGCAAAGTTGCTCAGAATGAGTTCTACCATGTGGTACGAATGTCGCGGGCGTGTGTGAAAAATCGTGTGATACACAATTCTTTATGCACGTGAAAAATGCGAAGGCGCCCCCCGGTGGCCGATTTCTTTCAAATTTCTCACAGGCTTCTAGGGCAGTGTTGCTAAGTCCACGGTTTTCCCTACTTTTGCACTGTTGCCGCAGGTTGTTTTTCATGTCCGCGGGTTGAATCGACCCAAAATAACGTGATATTTAGTCCCTGGAATGCGAATTTTACCAGGGGAGCCCCGCCAAAACACGAATTTTACCCCCCAGAACGTGATTTTTACCGTGGGACCCCCTAAAATGCGACTGGGCTAGTTTTGGGCTCGTTTTGGGCTTGTTTTGAGGAGCAATTGGGTGGGTTTTGTTGTGAAAACCTGGCAACCCTGCTCTAGGGCCGTGAGTCAAGAAAAGACAATCATGGCACCTCGGACAAAGACACTGCGTGCCCATTTCCATGTCAGTCGGACTAACAATGAAGTAGTTATAGCCATTTTCATGTTTTTTTCCTGTTGTAGTGCCACCAAATGGCCAGTCGCCGTGTCCTTTTTCACACAATCACAGATTGAGTACATGTTTGCTGAGTTTGGTGAAAATATCTCATTTCATTCACGAGTTAAAGCCATTTTAGTAAAGGTGGCTCTGCCTGCTTCAAACGTTTTGGCGGCCCTTAGGGACGTTTTTTGATAATTATTGACAACCAGAGTTCAGAGAATCTTGCTGCATTGGTTTAGTTCCAATCGGGCCAAAAACCTAGGACTAGTTCGCAAAAGTAGGTTTTTCAAAAAAATCCAAAATACCCGAAAATTTTGCTTGAAAATTTCGCTTGAGCATACACCTAACGGTTTAGGAGTTATGAGTGATTTCATACTTTTTACTGCTGTAGCGCCCCCGTCAGGCCGATCGGGGCAAGGCTTGGTGATGGTGTGAGTACTACCAGCCCTCAAAGTTTCAAGTCTCTATAACTTACGGTTTGGTCTACCTGAACACTTTTAGGGGAAATTTTAACAATTACAATAAGGTTTCAGCGCTACACACTTGAACCCCTAAAAAATTAACTTTAAAAGATTTATGTATTTTGCAGAGAGAGGAAATAATCACTCTAATCAGAACTATTTGTGGTAAGTAATCAAATTGCAGATCTATTTCTAAATTTGAGTGCTTTGCGATGAATTACACCAAAACTGAAGTGGATGATTTATTCTGGATTCTCAGGTTGTGGCCGGATATGCAGAGTAAAACCTCTTGAGCTGGTGTTTGTGATCGACAGCTCTGAGAGTGTCGGCCCGGAAAACTTTGAAGTCATTAAAGACTTTGTGAATACCTTGATCGACCGCGTGTCAGTCAGTCCGAAAGTGACACGTGTAGGGGTCGTTCTCTACAGCCACATTAACCTGGTGGTCGCAAGCATACGAGAGAGTTTAACTCGTGAAGAAGTGAAAGAAGCTGTGCGCAGGATGCCCTATATTGGAGAGGGCACTTACACAGGAAGTGGCATCAGAAAGGCCAATGAGATCTTCCGCTTTGCTCGCCCTGGTGTGGAGAAAGTGGCGGTGGTTATTACGGATGGCCAGACGGATCATCGTGACATGGTGAAGCTGGAAGATGCGGTCAAAGAGGCTCATTCAGCCAATATCACCATGTTTGCTATAGGGGTGGTGAATCAAAGTGACCCGATCTATGGTGATTTTAAGGAGGAGCTGAATTCAATAGCGTCCCCGCCCACTGAGGAGCATGTGTTTTCCATAGAAGACTTCAGAACGCTTCCTGGTATGTCACAATGCATTCATTTCACACAATTAAATGGATAGTTCACCCAAAAATAAAACGGAGTGTCTATGTCGTCCTTGTTGGTAAAGGCTATTTATACTAACTCCGCCCACCAATGTCTGGTTGGGCCAGACAAAAAAAGCGGTAACTTCTAACTTCTTACAAAAGAAAGGCGGTAACCTCTGACCCAATCGAAATTAATTATTTTTTTAGAAAATGACCGATCGTTTAGCTAGACAAGACCCTTATTCCTTGTCTGTGATGCTGACAGACTTTTTTTTTTTTTTTTTTTGTGAACAATCCCATTAAAGGGCTTTTTATTTGTGTTTATGTTTATCCAAAGCAACTTTGAGTTCCCTGGGAATCAAATCCTTGACCTCATCAGAGCTACAGGATCATCTACATTAATTAAATTCATGTTTTCTGTCTCTGTGTCTAGAAGTGGAAAGTAAATTGCTCCAACAGGTCTGTGAGAACATTGATGGCACTACCTCCAGCTCCAAGGTAAAGTGACACACACTTCAGTCAAAAAGGCCATTAGTTAAACTCATGATGCATCTAAAGCCGCCATATTTGATTCGAGAGCAGCATATTTGGTCTGAAAGATACACTGTTTGATGAGAAATAAAATGTTAACAAAAATGTCACACTGCAGGACATTTATTATGCTATTTACATATTTTTATTAAAATGTTATATTATGAAAATTGGAAATAGCAGAATTTTTAAATTAAACTGTTAAAAAAAACCAATTCCATCAGTATGACATTATAAATGTATTAATTTATTAATTATATTTTCTTATTACTATAATGCATGCAATTTTTATGACTTCATATTAATTAAGAGACAATATCTGGAATATTTAAATTATTTGTTAAACTGCAGGACAGTATTAGTAGACAAAAAAGGAGATTGAAATTTCAAAAATAAAATCTTGAGGCTACAATCAAAACTGTTTGATTTTTGATGATCACTATTATTATATAAGTTCTATAGTTATGAAGAGATATTAATATTACACTAAATCAATCAGCCAGATGACCTTGGAGAGTTTGGCGTGTTCCCCTGCTACGATCCTAAATCAGACTACACGGACATTATCAGCACCATTACACCATATTTTGAAAGAGATGACCTGAACCTCCTCCCAGATTTCCCTTTCACGCCTGCCCCGAAACGCAGACCAACTGACCCATCGCTGCTCGTACAGAATCATTTTACCGCAGGTAAATGCCCATACAGCCGTTCAAAAGTGATACAATATAAATAATAGCAATTCTGTAAACAAAAGAACTACCTTAATCTTTCTATTTTCTCTCTCTCAGAGGAGGGGTGCCTAGAGCCTCTGGATCCCGGTCCATGTCGAGAGTATGTTGTTAAATGGTATTTTAATCCTAAAGCCAATTCATGTGCTCAGTTCTGGTTTGGAGGTTGCAATGGCAACAAAAACCGTTTTGATAGTGAAAAGACCTGCAGAAAATCCTGTGTGAAAATGTAAGTCTTATCATTAGAGCACTGAAACTGATGCAAAAGGACGGGATACTAAAAAAAGAGAGAAAGAAATAAAGCTAATGGACCATTTAGTATTTAAAAATATTTTAACTTTTAATATTTAACTATGAACATTTTAAATAACTAAACTGCTCAGAAGTTGAACTAACTTGAATTAAATAAATGGATGTATTTGCATATATAATGGCCACAAAAAGTATTTGGCACACTTAAATCGAATTGAGACTGCATTATATAGCAAAATATCAAACAGCAGCTTTCATTTTAAAGAAATATAGAAGACATGGCTCAGAAAAATTAAAAGTAGTTTGATGTGTTGTCATCTAATGCAGTGACATTCAGACATTATTTTGAGCAAACCAACAAAAAACTCTTTCTTCATGGGCAATGAACAAATATTCATACAGAAAAACAATCAGTAATGTGTCTTCTTCCATCAAATGTTCTCATGAAAGATCTTTGTGTTTTTTATTTTTGTTTATTGTATTTGTAATGTGGTTTAAGTTCACTGGTGCTGTTTTGTTGAATAGTGTTGAATCTGTACTTGTATCCAAATGGTCGCAGGTGATGTGCAAAATACTCCAGCATGTACATGTCTGCAGGTTTCACATAATGAAACGATATCGCAAAATCTGCACAGCAGTCAGGGCCCTGGAAGAAGAGAAAAATCATTCATTTTTATCTTGCAAAACAGTCATTATGCAAAAGTTAAACTTCAATGTACACAAGTCCTACAGAAATCCATATTTGTTTTAAAACACATTTTAACTATAGTGGGAATCTTATTAATATTTACAATGACTTTTAACATTTTCTTTGAGCATGACAATACTGCTCTATTAATGATGCTGAGTAGAGACATTTTTACAGTTTAAAAATAGTAAAAGTATAAAAGGAACATTTGTTGTACAGTAATTGTAACTGTAGTGACAAACTGAAATTATAAAGTTAAAATGACAAAATATTTTGTCAATTATTTACATTAAAAAAAAATCTGTGATTTTAATCTCAGTAAGTGTTTATGCTATATCTAAAAACCAAAAAGACTTTTATTTTCTGCAATCTAATGTAAATCTGAGTGAAACAGGATATTCAACAAGAAAAAATGGTGGATAAAGCATGTTTTCTAATCCAAGTCTGTCTCTGTGTTTGGGTTAAAACTGAATTTAACATTAAATATTCAAAAATATGGTAAAAACCTTTTTGCCTCTATTCTGATTCACAGTATCTGCAGTTCAGTGCAAAATTCGGTAAAAACTCCATTCATTTTCTCCATAGGGAAAATGATTTTTAACGATAAAGCCCTGGGTATACTTCGTTTTTTTACGCGTACACTAGTGTATACACACAGTCGAATGGACAGCCTTGGAAAGTATACTTCATTTGACTCACACAGGCGTTCGACGCATGCGCAGTTTTGAGAAATTTCTCGCCACAAGTTACAACCCATGTAAACATCTATTCTTTTTAATGCTAGAGTTGTACAAATGGGGTACTTTCTAACCTCTTCACACAATCTCTCGTCTATGTAGGCCTCCATTGTCGCTGTAGCTGGCATGCATTGCATTGCGCGCCGGTCTGTTGTTTATGCAGTTTTTCTTTGACCACTTTGTGAATAGATGCCCCCAGGGCATGGTTGCCACCCGAATCACTGCAAAAAAAATAAAATAAATAAATAAATAAATGCGCACGTGAGACCTACGCGTACAAATACACGCGGTTACAAAAATCCGGCGGTGCGCGTATGCGCGTACTCTTCTGATGACGAAATTCGCATCACGCGCACTGTACACTGACCCTCACATTCGCGTAAAAAGTGAACTATACTTTGGGCTTCGCTTATAAACCTTTAGAGACAGCCTTACTGTGAGCTACGAGGTTGTTAATTGATAGTGTTTGCTTCTGTTGAAGCCATCAGCCCACATTATTTCAACTAAAATAATCATTTAACAGCGGAATTTGTGGTGAAAAACTACATTACCCATGATGCTGTACAGAAAATTGAGTCGAAACAAGCAAAATGCGCCATAAGAGCTCTTTAGCCCCGTCCACTTCCATGAAGCACTGCGAATGACATAATCAAGTCAATCAGTGCGTCCGAAATTGCGTACTGTCTGAGTAGGTACTACATTTGAATTTGAACTTACTTCATCATCGTTAAAATGGGATCATCATGGGATAGTAAAGTGTCCATCATATGTGCACTTCAGAATCTCGCCAGATGTAGTAGGTCATCCGGGGACTTTTCGCCAACTGTTTTTCGGATACTATGTATCCGGACAGACTACTCTGTTGGCATACTGTTTTTCGCATACTATACAGTAGGGAAGTATTCGATTTCGGACGCAGCTAATCTTTCTACACTCTCAAAATAATTCAATACTTTAATATATATATGCATATTTTGCAATAAAATATGTATTTTAAGTTTATATATATTAATCAACATTTTTAATTTGATTATGCTGTTCTCAATGCTTCATGGGATTGTAGTTTTTTCCCCCTCACTAAAAACGTTAAGTACAGTCTTGTACCTTAGTATTTTTGTCCGATTTTAAAAATTGTTTTGCTTCAAATCAAAGTTTGTAATGTTATTCACCTCATAGCTGATTGGCTTGGTCCATGGCTTATAATGCTGTAATGAAGACTTTTTTGAAATCCCTATGGGAGAAATGAAAGGAACCAACGCTGCTGAAAAAGAGGGCGGGCTGTTGCACTCTATTGTCTTTTGTTGCGTCACACCCGGTGTTATGCAGTGTTAGCAACAGTAATCAAGGAGGGCAGAGCTTAGGTTTAACTGTAGAATGACTCACAAATATTTTCAATGAAAAACTGCCAGCTGCACTCACCCGTCTGGTTTTGTAGTAACTGTAGCCCCAGGTCTGTTTTCCATTCTTTGGGGGAATGAGGTGGTTTTCTGGTCTAAAAGGATTAAATGTTTCTCGTTTGTTTGGATCTCTTGAATCCCCGGCCTTCACTCCCATGGTCTCCATGCACCTTCCCAAGGCCATGTCCTCCACGGAGCTGAAATGCTTGCAGCGTCCCGTGCTGAAACCTTGCACAAATCTCCTGAGAGCCTCTCGGCTCAGAACGTATCCGGCGCCTCCGCTCATGTAACCCTGACGTACGAATGGCCGGAACTTGTGGCCGAAATAAACAGGCTCCTCAGTGTCATGATGGGAAAGTAGGTATCTCAGGTTTTCAACCACCACAAATGTGTCATCATCTGCTTTGAAGAACCAGTCAGCATGCTGGAGGTGGTGCGCATGGAGGTACTGAAAGGCACGGATGGTCTTCCAGTACAGCTGAGATCGGCCCTCGCTGACGTTGAGCCCCACGGTGGGGAAGTCGGAGCTCTGCGAGCTCATGTACAGCACCTGGTTACAGTGTTTAGCCCAGGTGGCACGAATGTGCTGGAGCTTTTTCTGCAGATTTTCAGGCCTCGTCATGACCCAACACAACACACGCACATGGGAATACAGGGACTGTGCCTGCTCATCTGGGAAATTCAAGCAGAAGTTTGAATTGGGTTTGAATTAATTTGATCAAAAGTGACAGTAAAGACTTTTATAATGTTACAAAAATCTAATTTTCTATAAACAGCACAACTGCTTTCAACACTGATAATCAGAAATGTTTCTTGAGCAGCAAATCATCATATTAGAATGATTTCTGAAGGATCATGTGACACTGAAGACTGGACGAATGATGCTGAAAATTCAGCTTTGATCACAGGAATAAATTACATTTTAAAATATATTACAATAGTAAACAGTTGTGCAATAATATATCAATGATTACTGTTTTACTGGATTTTTGATTAAATAAATGCAGCCTTTGGGAGCAGAAGAGACTTCTTTCAAAAACATTACAAAATCTTACTAACCCTAAACTTTTGAACAGTAGTGTTGCTCATGAAATTACAAATATTTTGATTCAAAGGCTTCTGCTTAAATGCTTGAAATTTGCATTTTTTTTTTTTTTTTAACTTTAACTATTTTTGTTTTCTTGAAGTTGCAGCATATAAGAAAAAAATAAGTAAATAAAGTTAATAAAAATTGAGACTGTATGTCCAAACCGGTATTGTAAACACAAAGCAAATATGACTCGAAATATGAGTTACAAGAAGTAAGTGATAAGGAACATACCATTCTTTTTCCATGCATGACTTTTGGCTCGAGAGGAAAGAGTATGTGGAGATGCAAGTGCTCTGGCTAGAAGGTCAAATCTAACATTTATGAGTTGCTGAACAAAGAAAAAACCAATGAATATCCCACAAAATAGCATTATGTGCTGAGAAATCTGGAAAAAGAAAAAAGAAAAAAACATTTGAAAACAAGCAACATAACCACTGTATATAATTCTGCTACAGAAAAATTTGACTTACCATATCGGTGCAGCTTAGGTCACATTTTTATTATTTTCTGTATATTTAAAATGACTTCTTAAATTTTAAATCAAGGAGGGCGACTGCTCTCTGCTGAGGTTCAGCGGTTTGTCTCAAAACATTGTGATTGTCATCTGTCACACCTTTTTTTATTGTAACTCACCAAATAAAACTTTTATTAGCTATCCTTGACGTCACATTTCTCTTATCCTGTATTGATAAAGGTTGCATATATAGCTTGAGTTATTAAAGAGATAGTTCACCCAAAAATGAAAATTATCCCATGATTTACTCACCCTCAAGCCATGCTAGGTGTATATAACGATCTTCTTTCAGACGAACACAATCAGAGATATATTTAAAAATATCCTGGCTTTATGATGGTAGTGAATGGGGGGCGTGTTTTGAAGCCCCCCCAAAATGCATCCATCCATCATAAATATACAACCCGAATTCCGGGAATGTTGGGACATTTTTTAAATTTGAATAAAATGAAAACTAAAAGACTTTCAAATCACATGAGCCAATATTTTATCCACAATAGAACATAGATAAACAAATGTTTAAAATTTTACAATTTTATGCACAAAATGAGCTCATTTCAAATTTGATGCCTGCTACAGGTCTCAAAATAGTTGGGACGGGGGCATGTTTACCATGGTGTAGCATCTCCTCTTCTTTTCAAAACAGTTTGAAGACATCTGGGCATCGAGGTTATGAGTTTCTGGAGTTTTGGTGTTGGAATTTGGTCCCATTCTTGCCTGATATAGGTTTCCAGCTGCTGAAGAGTTTGTGGTCGTCTTTCGTTTAATGATGCGCCAAATGTTCTCTATGGGTGAAAGATCTGGACTGCATGCAGGCCAATTCAGCACCCGGACTCTTCTACGACGAAGCCATGCTGTTGTAATAGCTGCAGTATGTGGTTTTGCATTGTCCTGCTGAAATACACAAGGCCTTCCCTGAAATAGACGTCGTCTGGAGGGGAGCATATGGAGTTGCTCTAAAAACTTTATATACCTTTCAGCATTCATAGTGCCTTCCAAAACATGCAAGCTGCCAATACCGTATGCACTTATGCACCCCCATACCATCAGAGATGCTGGCTTTTGAACTGAACGCTGATAACACGCTGGAAGGAATCCCTTCTCTTTAGCCCGGAGGACACGGCGTCCATGATTTCCAACAAGAATGTCAAATTTGGACTCGTCTGACCATAGAACACTTTTCCACTTTGAAACTGTCCATTTTAAATGAGCCTTGGCCCACAGGACACAACGGCGCTTCTGGACCATGTTCACATATGGCTTCCTTTTTGTATGATAGCGCTTTAGTTGGCATCTGCAGATGGCATGGTGGATTGTGTTTACCGACAGTGGTTTCTGGAAGTATTCCTGGGCCCATTTAGTAATGTCATTGACACAATCATGCCGATGAGTGATGCAGTGTCGTCTGAGGGCCTGAAGACCACGGGCATCCAATAAAGGTCTTCGGCCTTGTCCCTTACGCACAGAGATTTCTTCAGTTTCTCTGAATCTTTTGATGATGTTATGCACTGTAGATGATGAGATTTGCAAAGCCTTTGCAATTTGACATTGAGGAACATTGTTTTTAAAGTATTCCACAATCTTTTTACACAAATTTCTTGCTTTTTCAGCCATTTGTTGCCCCCGTGCCAACTTTTTTGAGACCTGTAGCAGGCATCAAATTTGAAATGAGCTCATTTAGTGGATAAAAGTGTAAAATTTCTCTGTTTAAACATTTGTTATGTTATCTATGTTCTATTGTGAATAAAATATTGGCTCATGTGATTTGAAAGTCTTTTAGTTTTCATTCTATTTAAATTTAAAAAATGTAATCCATACAGCTCCAGGGGTTAATAAAGGCCTTCTGAAGTGAAGCAATGGGTTTTTGTAAGAAAAATATCCATATTTAAAACTAAAACATATTTGATGACTAGCTTCTGAAAGACGGCCGTACACATCGATTTGCGGTGGAAGAGTGAACTCTGAACTGACGCAATGACAAACGTGAGGACAGAGCGAAACAAAACACCAGTCACGAATTAGAAGTCTAAAATGAAAAGTTTTAGAGAGAAATGTCAGAGGATTTCAATATAAGAGAAGGGGAGCTTCAGTGTGTTGCCCAGCCCTATTTGATTAAACCGTGAGAGGCGTCTAAACTACGCTACTCCTACATCCTGCGTCACACATCGCAACAGGGGGTTACTCTTGTGGCGCAAGTCGACTTGCACAGTATGCGTACGGTCGTCTGGTGGAAGCTAATTATTTTAGATTATAAAGTTTTAAATATGTATATTTTTCTTACAAAAACCCATCGCTTCACTTCAGAAGGCCTTTATTAACGCATGTATTTTATATTTATGATGGATGGATGCATTTTTTGGGGACTTCAAAACATGCTTCCCATTCACTACCATCTTAAAAGCCAGGATATTTTTAAATAGATCTCCGATTGTGTTCGTCTGAAAAAAGATAGTCATATACACCTAGGATGGCTTGAGGGTGAGTAAATCATGGGATAGTTTTCATTTTTGGGTGAACCATCCGTTTAAATCAGTCATTAAAAAAGCTCTCTTTGCCTCAAAACAAGACTATAATCATTCCCAATCTTTTTTCTCAAATATTACATATGGCTTTTAAAAAAAAAGCGGCTACTGTAGCGCACATAAATATGTCCATATTCTGTTCTAATTTATGCGCAACCAGCATTAGAAGTACAACATTTCAATTACAGAACACATAAGAAATGTGGAAACTAATTGAGCAAGGACGACCTCTGTGACTCCGATACTGTGTCACAATGGGTCAGTCCTCAGAATTAAGCACTTAAAAGCTCCTTGAAAGTAAAAAGCAATTTTCTCAAGAATGAAGATCAAGATTTCCTGGTCTTCCTTCCACTTTAGGTTTAAGAAGCTACTGGAGACTTGTCTAATTGCACATAATTGTCAAACTGCAGATGAAACCATTTCACGAAGAATCTTTTTATGCCTTCTGCCGACTATGCGATTTCAGCATAGATCATTACAAATCACACTGTGCGACATAATAAACTTGGGTACGACATGTATGTAGACTGTACAATGATGACACCTATTGAATCATTAATTAGTAGAAGAATAAAATGTCATCAGCATGCGCCAGTGACAAACAAATAGAGCAAGATGAATCGAGCATTGGCACTTGTGGTTTTTATGTGCCACTATTCCTTTTAGCTCTTTTCACCTCCACGGTATTTACGTTTTAGAGACATGTCGCAATGATCAGTACGTCATTTCATGTTGCATTTTATTGGCTAGTCCGTCTTTGAACCTCTATCACAATACGGCCACTGTTTAGGAGCCACGACCAAAGAAATCACCACGATTGTTTCATGCTGATCATCTTTCGTCTGGGACAGTCCAAAATCGTACAATGTATACCGGGCATTACAGAGATTACCAAGACTTTAGAAGAATGACAGAGGACAAATCCAGTTATTTTACTAAACATTATGTGAAACACTGTTCCAAAACCTAGTAAGTTGCCCTGATGTTGGCTGCCTACAAAGACAATGTAATGAAATGTAACACCATAAGTTTGGAACACTTTACATGGGCAGCAACTTGCTTAAAGGTGCCCTAGAATGAAAAACTGTATTTACCTTGGCATAATTGAATTCTGTACATGGTAATCACATACCGTGAGTCTCAAACACCATTGCTTCCTCCTTCATATGTAAATCTTGTTCGTGCAAAAGACCTCTGAAAAACAGGCGGATCTCAACAGTCGGGATCATTAATATGTACGCCCCAATATTTGCATATGCCAGCCCATGTTCAAGGCAAGGCACTAAGCCAGTATTAACGTCTGAAGCTGCACATCCGAATCATAAGATGTTCTGCAGGTATTGTGAAGCATGCAAGCAAGGACAATAGCGAAAATGGCAGATGGATCCATAATAACGGTTCATGATCCATGATATCATGATATATTTAGTGATATTTGTAAATTGTCTTTCTAAATGTTTCGTTAGCATGTTGCTAATGTACTGTTAAATGTGGCTAAAGTTACCATTGTTTCTTACTGTATTCACGGAGATCAGAGCCATGTCGTTATTTTCATTTTCAACCCGAAAACGCTTGCAGTCTGTATAATTCATAAAGCGTCTTCATTCTTATTGAGTTTCTCCAACAGTGTGTAGCTTTAGCCACGTTAGCTGTGCAGCACACTATCAAACTCATTCAGAATCTAATTTTAACAAACATCCACAAAATACAAGCCATACTTACGTGATCTGATATGCTGCATCACGAATCTGTTTTGTTGTGAACTTCTGTAGTATTTATGCAATGTTTAATGGTGTCGCGAGCTTGGGGGCGGGGAGCACGAGCATTTAAAGGTGTACACACACAAATCAGAGCATTTTTAATCCCACCCCAAAATAGGCAGTTAAAACATGGTATAATAAAAAACTATGGGCTATTTTGAGCTGAAACTTCACAGACACATTCTGGGGACACCTTAGACTTATATTACATCTTGTGAAATCGACATTCTAGGGCACCTTTAAAGAGCTTGATACTTTTAGATTTAACTTTTAACTTTTTTGTTTCTTTACAAAGAGGGCCAAAAGAAGGTACAGTATTTTAGAAAACAGCATAATCATACTTCCTACATTTTGGATCAGCCTTTGCATTGGGAGCAACTATGATGCCTTAAAATAATGCCTACATAGGCAGCTCACTAGATTTTGGACAAGTCAGGCTAGTAATACAAATAAATGACCTCAGTGAGAGTGATGCGTGTCTCTAAAGACATAAAATTTATTTGAAAATATCTGTCAATTTATGTTTTTAAAATCATATCCAGAGTGTCTAATCTCAACTATAATCTCAACTCAACTATTGTAAAAGTTTGATATTTTTAATAATGTAAGATTGCACAACAAAAATAACTTTTTGGTTAAAAAAAAAAAAAAAAGCAGCGTGAGGAAATACTAAAACTAACATAAATCATTAAAACAAAAATGAATGATTGTGAATGTAGGAAAATTAAAGATTAATGCTGTCAAAACTTTAAAAGATTCAAATGTGAGAATTAAAAAAAGAATATTTTTGCAGATCTGTAAAATCATTTATAAAACACTAGAAAGGAGTACATAATAATGTACCCTGGCTCAGTCTTTGGATCTGGGTTGCGTCCCTCAGAGAGTCCAAAGTAAAGGACAGAACTGGTTGCACTCATGTCCAGCTGTGAGAGGAACAAAATGTTTTTAAAACATTAACACATCATAAACACATTCAGAAAGCCTGACCTATTTTACTTTATAATAATGTGACTACAATGACATTTAGGTAATATTGCAATTAAACTTTACCTCTTGTAAACAATATTTTGATCAAACTGATGTGATTAAGCTCACAATCATAGCAACCGTAATCGTAGTAAATTATGTGGTGTATGCTGATTAAAATCACAATAAACAGGTACGGGTATATAAACACTCTGATGAATGTGTGCATGTGCTTGTGACGTACACAGATGAGGGTGTCATGCGCAGATTCGTAAGCATGAGGGTAAAAGAAGGCATCACATTTTTGGGGTGCTGAAGAAACTGAGTTCATGTTGCCATCGTTCCACAACATGAATATAATGCAGTATATTGATGGTCGAAAACATCAAAATGGAGCATTTTAGGCACATCACCGAAAAAAAATTAAATAGTCTATGGGCCAGATTTACTAGACAGGGCAAATTAGCATGAGAGTGCAATTCCAAAAAAGCGCAGATCGGAGTGGAAAGTTCTGCACGTGATCTACAGGTACCATGTTCATTGGGCACTGCCCCTTCAGGTACCCGCATGGCACAGCCCAGGGGTGATCCTACCGGGAAATGCACATCTGTTTTACTCACTGGCACAGTGTGAGCACATCACTTTAATTACTGTGATAAAATGTTATCAGGTGTCACACTCTAACCATCCTGTCACCCTGGTCCTACTAACCAGCTGACTCAAATATGAGTGTGTTATTGATGGCTCTATTGATCAGGAAGTGGTGTGATGTCACACAAAATTCACCGCAAGTTCTCGTCAGACCCGTGAGCCGTGATAACGGCGTATAAATCCACCTGCCATTCCAGCACACACACAAAAATTACTTTATAAATATATATAATTGAAAACTTTTATTAAAAAATATTATTATTATTATTATTATGACTATTATTATTAATATAACAATGATAATTCATGGAAAGATTTTTGCTTTAATATATTATTTAAAAAATTATTATTATTATTATTTATAATAATAATATTAATAATAATAATATTTTTATAATAAAACACATTTTAACATTTATTGTATCATATTTTTATGATTATGAAGTTTTTACTTATACAAAAAAGAAAAAGTATAATATATATACTTTTTTGCTTTCTTCATAATCATAAAAAATATATGATTATATTATATTATATTTTTATGATATCATAATCATAAAAATATAATATAATATAATGTAATATAATATAATATAATAAATGTTAAAATGTGTTTAAAATGTGTGGGGGGTAATCACCTTCTTTGTTGAAGCCGGAAGACTGAACTTGATCTCTTGGTATCTGCTGTTATAGTCCTTGTCAAACGTCCCACCACTGAAGAGTGACGTTACCTTGAAAGGGTACTCCGAGTAATTACCTGCAAAGACCATCTCAGATTATATCAATATTCATAACAGATGTCCTCATCCCACTGCAAACTATTTGACTTGGCTTATTACTACAGTAACTGAAGCTGGATTGACGCATTTTGTGAAACAGCCAAACCCCTAAATGCAGCTTCCAAGAATAGCGTATTTATGATTTCCTGCACTAAAAATAAAGCAAACGATAATATATGACTTATTGTAAACATTTAAATATTTATAGGCTTATTTAAGCTGACTGTACAAACTACAAGTGCGCAAGAAGCTGGAGTAACAGACTGCACTTTACAGGACTCGAAGTTCTCTGTAAGTTACATTGTTCCTTTGAGGATGGCCCGCTAGATAGAACATGTGTGGGTTAGCAACAGCTTTTACAGCTGCAAACAGTAAATTAGTCTTTGAGATCTTTTTTTCCAGGAAAATACTGGCCGTGTATGCAAATATTTAATCTTAGTTTCAAAACATAGTGTCCTCTGCCTACGTGCAGGTCCCTTTTAAAGCAGCATCCTAACTGAAATGACTGATCACTCAAGCGATCAATTTAGAACACACTATATAGGCAGCAACTGTGTGTGTCATACAAATACTGTAGTGCTCATGTACCCCAAACGCCATTTGGACACTTTAAAACCACACCTAAAAGTACTTAACATGACAAACCTTTTGAACAATATTTACAAACTTGCATATACAGTACACTACTTGGACACTTAATCAATGCATAAAATGCCTGAACATCATTACATTAGATAACAAAATATGTTATAATGTTCAAAAGTTTGGGGTCAGTAAGATTTTTTTAATATTTAATATTTTTTTAATATAAGAAGTCTCTTAAGGCCCTGATATACTCACAGCAAAGTTCTTTTTTGTTTTTCGTTTAGGGGTAAAAAGAAGTTGGAAATACTTTTGCAGTGGTATACTGTTACTTAGCGAACATCCTGATGCCGCCCACACTGCTGGGAGCAACGTTTAGATGGATATGTAAATATGTGCTGCGCACTTTCCTCTCAATAACAAAATAAACACACAACAAAAATGACAGCAGTTAAGAAAGCATCTGATCATAGCAATGTGGATGTTTGCACCAGCTCTGCAATTCGGCACTCCAGTCAAGTAAAGTCACGTCACATTTATATAGCTCTTTATACAATAGATCGCTTTAAACCAAACAGCTTTACAATATTAAACATGAAAAAAAACAGTTTCAGTGTTGCTTTAAATTACACTTCAATTTCTACTATAAAGCAGCTCTCCAGTGTTTATGTTTTCATTCGCAGATGTCTGACCTCGATGGACTCAACAGAGGAAATGAATAATAGTAGTTCAATGTTATTTACCAGCCAGAGCGAACTTTTTGAAAACTGCTTCGAACTCCTGAAACGGACACAAAACGAACTTTGTTTTGGCCTGATTTTGTTCGAAATGTCACACCAGTTCATTCTTCAAGTTTGAAGTATATGGGGACCTCTGCTCACCAAAGCTGCATTTATTTAATCAAAAATACAGGAAAAACAGCAGTATTTTGAAACATTATTACGATTTAAAAGAACTGTTCTTTATTTTAATTTTACAATGTAATTTATTCCTGTGATCAAAGCTGAATTTTCAGCATCATTACTCCAGTTTTTAGTGTCATATGATCCTTCAGAAATTATTCTAATATGCTGATTTGCTGCTCAAGAAACATTTCTTATTATTATCAGTGTTGAAAACACTGTTGATACATTTTTGTCAGGATTCTTTGATGAATAGAAAGTTTAAAACAACTGCATTTATTTGAAATACAAATGCTTTGTAACATTATAAATGTCTTATTGTCACTTTGATTTAATTAAATATTGCGTCACTTTGAACATGTTCATAGTTAATGTGATTAAGTTCACCTGTGGTTTCTCTGCTAGGACTTGAGGATAACTGACTTTATACATTCACCAAAATCACCAAAACACCAGTTGATTTAAAGACCTTGCACAAAGGTGCCACACTGAATGCTTTCATGACCTGTAGTACAATGTCCTGACCTGTCTGGTTGCTTTGACTAAAGCGTAGATTGAGAGACGTCATCCATGGCATCGCCCATGGCACAGTCTTCATGGTAAAGGAACACTTATTGTTATTTAGCAGGGGAATCAAAGGGGACACATCCGTCAGCCAATGACCTGTGCCTCTGTAAAGATAGTCACAAACAGTTTCAAGTAGTAGCACACTGACTAAGGCCAATACCAAAATGATCCAGAATTATGGTGTTGAAAGAACAGCAACAATTTAGTTTCGGCAAAAACCGGACGATCAAGTACCTGTGGAAGGCGCCTGAGCTCCAGGTTGCAGTACGGGCTGGTTTGATCACAGCATATGTACAGCTGTACAGTGTGATCCCAGTGAGCACGTCTCGTCTCTGCGGCCGGGACAAGACAGGGAGGCGTCCAACTCCAGAACATCATAACTCAAAATGTCTATATAGAAAAACAGTAAAAAAAAATCCTGTTTGTTTAAATTCAGTAATTTTACTATCATTAAATGATATTATATATTAGCACAATATCAGCTATCAGGCACCCTGTTCTCCACATATCCAAATTACATTGTCCATCAGTCAATCAATACATTAAACATTACATTTCAATGGATTCAAATTGTGACAACTAGCCCCAGTTTCCACATATGCACTAAACGTGAAGACAAATTGTTTTAAACATGTCATGTATAAGCTGTAAAGTGGATGAAACATTCACCAAACAGATACCAGTGTTCTTACCACTGAGCCTGTCAGGCCATGAATCTAAAGGTTGGGTAGAGAAACCACCCCATCTCAGACAGCGCCCCCTTCTGGACGATCGCAAAGAAGAAGTTTGGAGAAGGTGTGATCTTTAATGTTGCATTCACAGGACGCCCCTTTCTATCCCAAACAATCCATGTCATTTATAAAAAAAAAAAATAAAAAAAATAAAAAAAAAAAACGACAAATGACACAATTAAACTTTTTTTTTTTTAGTTAGTTGTCAAGGCAACATTTCTAATTTTTAAGTTTTTCATCTAAAATTTCATCTAATTTTATTTTATTTCAGATTCATTTAAATGAAAGGATTAGTTCACTTCTAGAGAAAATTTCCTGATAATTTACTCACCGCCATGTCATCCAAGATGTCTTTCTTTCTTCAGTCAAAAAGAAATTAAGGTTTTTGAGGAAAACATTCCAGGATTTTTCTCCATTAGTGGACTTCACTGGGGTTCAACAGGTTGAAGATCCAAATTTCAGTTTCAGTGCAGCTTCAAAGGGCTCTACACGATCCCAGACGAGGAATAAGGGTCTTATCTAGTGAAACAATCGGTCATTTTCTAAAAAAATAAAATAAAAATGTATATACTTTTTAACCACAAATGCTTGTCTTGCACTAGCTCTGCGATGTGACGTAATCACATTACAAAGGTCATGCCGCATGCGTGACGTAGGCGAAAGTACTGATCCAGTGTCTACAAAGCAAACGTGCAAAGACTAAGTCAAACGCCCTTTACAAAAAAAAAAAAAAAAAAAAAAAAAAAGGTAAAACAATGATATCGGACGATTTTGAAGTTAGAGGAGAGAATTAGATGAAGTTTTTCCCCCTACCGCGGTACTTCCGCCTACGTCACGTGTGACCTTTCAACGTAATGCGTGGCGCATCTCAGAGCTAGTGCAAGACAAGCATTTGTGGTTAAAAAGTATATACATTTTTATTTTTATTTTTAAAAATCTCATCCAGGGACAAGAGCAGGATTTCAATGTTGGACAGTGCTTCAGATTATTAAACGATTTCGCATTTCTCGGAGGAGTCGTTGCATTTACGCGAAACACAACGCAGAAATATAAGAGATAAAAATAAATCAGCAGTAATCGACAATAAGACATGACTCTTAATTCAAAGCTTGCATTTCTTTGTTCATAAACACGTACGTGAACTATTAAGCTGTTCGTAAAAGTATCCGGTCCTGAAACTGTTTATCTCTACATTGTTCCACTTTTATTCAAGTTCTTCCTCATATGGATAAACGCGGGGGCGTGACCTATGGAGGCCTATCAGGTTTGAGTGACATGTTCAAATGGCCAATAAGAGACGAGAAGTGGCCAATTACTATGCAGAATAATAAATAGAATCATACGTAATAAATAGAACAATACATTTAAATGCTGGAGTGAAAAGAACAGCAACGACTTGAAAATCTATTTCATTTTTTGTTATGTCCTGGGGGCATCTTTAATATTTTGTTTCTTTTAATTAATTACGTTATTTTATTATTATTTATATACTATTATAGTATTTATTGATATTTTGAATTAGCTTTGATTTTTATATTTTAAGTTTTCAATTTAATTTTAGTTTAAGTTTTAGTAATTTTGTGCTTTTGTCATTTTTATTTTTTCTATTTAGCATTAATTTATTTTTTAAGTTTTAGTTTTTATAATTGTAGTACTTCAACTTAAACTTATTTCAATTAGTTCCACAGGCAACATTTTTAAATTTAAGTTTCAGTTTTTCAACTAATATTTTTTTATTTCAGCTTTATCTCCATTAACGAAATTTATTTTTAGTAACAACAACTATTTTACATTTCATAATATAGATTCGTTTCTTCATTATATCACATACTTTTCCTTTTTTATTTCCTTTTGTAATAAACAAACAAATTACATTAATGCATTTATCATTAATACTGAATAATCATATCTAATTAAGTTAAGAAATTACATTAAATATTGCTAATTAATATTAGTAAATAATATATTAAAATGTATTTAAATCAACAAATGAAAAAAAGGAACAAAATCATAAAGAGTCATGAAGTAAAGTCTAATTCTGAGACGCCTTCAAATTAATCAAGCATCTCTGAACCAGGATCAGAGGTCAAATGCAGAATCATTAGATTTGCTTATGTGTCACTAAAGAAAAAACATGAAAACATTTAAAATTTTAAGAGTTTATATCTTTCTATGTAGAGGTGGTAATCTATCCAGACTCAAATGTTTGGGAGTGTTTGTGTTTCAAGGACTCTTGTTTATTTCAATAAGAGATCTGCAGTAATGATGCATCTATTCATGTGTATACAGCGTCATAATATAGCCAGACCGCTAGGGGGAGGTCTCGAACGCGCTTAAAGGGTTAGTTCACCCAAAAATGAAAATAATGTCATTAATTACTCACCCTCATGTCGTTCTACACCCGTAAGATCATCTTCGGGACACAAATTAAGACATTTATGATGAAATCCGATGGCTCAGTGAGGCCACTATTGAGAGCAAAGCCACCAAACCTCTCAAGATCCATAAAGGTAAAAACATATTTAAAACAGTTCATGTGAGTTCAGTAGTTCTACCTTAATATTATAAAGCGACAAGAATAGCCTACTTTTTGTGCGCCAAAGAAGAAAAAAAAAAAAACGACTTTTCAACAATATCTCGTGATGGCCGATTTCAAAACACTGCTTCTGAGCTTTACGAATCTTTTGTTTCAATTAGCAATTCGGATCTCCTATCAAACGGCTAAACTGCTGAAATCATGTGACTTTGGCGCTCCGAACCACTGATTCGATTCGTAAAACTCCGAAGCAGTGTTTTGAAATCGGCAATCACTAGATCCATCACCATGATTTCCGGTGGAAAGGTTAGTCTCTGGTTTAGGCCGACACGCATTTGCCAGTCCCTTGCAATATTCAGTGGGCAAGAGTCCGGAGATGAAGGCTTGGTGCACTGTTTCTCTCCTTCCTGAATAAAAGGTGTTAATTGCGGGAAGGCAGTCTGAGCATCTAGGGAAATGGCCAAGCACCTCAATACTTGGTTATGACGGCAAGTGTATCTCCCTTGCATTAAGCCATTCTTACAACTCACCAGGATGTGCTTGAGGGTTGCTGGAGCTGCACACTGGTGACAGGCTGGATCCTCCCCATACCAAAGATGTGGGTTTGTTGGAGAGGGCAGCACATCATGTGGCCCTGACGATGAATCTTTACCTGCTCATTTCCATGTTTCACAGATTGCATCGCTCCATGTGATTTTTACATCGCTCTAGGCCAGGGCCGTAGCCAGGGTTTTATAATTACTGAGGTCCCAAATTTGCGCTAGTTAGGGGGCTTTGGGGGCATGCCCCCCAAGAAAATTTTTATTTCTCTGATCTACATATGTGCATTTTAAGACATTTGAAGGCCACAAAAATTGGATAACAATAGCTTTAAAACCATGTCAGTGGGCAGTATAATATTTGTTGGACGTTTAACATTTCTAGCGTAAAACAGCTGTCAAATATGAAATGTTTAGTTTAGCTATCTTATCTCACACTTTATGACTGCGGCGCGCTGGAATTCGCGTTCAGCAGCTTCTGTGAACATAAAGCCCGCCTACTTTGATTTGATTGGTCATCTCAAATATTTTGACATTGATGAGCGGTGACAGACCTCACCGCTAAGACAGCTCAGATGAGAAGTTTGGTTATTATCTTATTCTTATTGCTGTGCAATATCTTTGTAGCACCTAAGTAGAGTTAATACTTTATTAGGCAGTTATTTCACAAAGTTTATTAAATGCACCATGGAAAATTACAGAGGTCCGGACCTCAGTGACCTCATAGCTGGCTACGGCCATGCTCTAGGCCATCCCACTTAATCAGGCTGGGCTTATGAGACAACTCTAGGACATCTTCCTGCTTCCTCCTGGTGACACACCTCCTCCAACACCAGGTGCCGGCATTCATATGGTGTCGCCTTTTGCCATGTGGGTGTTGTTGTTCCCAAAACAAGTCCTGGACTTGCCCCACAATGTCCCAATGTCTGAGGGCCACCTTCGCTTCTGCTACTGCCGAAGCTGGATCCCATTTCCTCCCAGTTGCTAGGGTCGGTGCAGCGTCTCTTATAAAAGGGTCACAAGACTCCTTAAGTATCATCTCCAGTCTAGTTTTGGCGCATTTATACTTCTCTACAAGGCTTGATATAGGCAGAGAGAGGGCTCTGTTCCCATAGAGGCCATATGGTGCTAAGGCATCTTGGTAGCCCGAGCCACTTCCTCGCTTGTGCGCTCACCAGCCTCTCCAGCCACTCAGCATGGGAAAGTGTGACCATTGATGGCAATTGGCCATGTGAGATGAGGCATAAATCCAAATTAGAAGCACCACAGCTACAACTTTCCAGGGAGAGCAGTGCTGTTCATTTTCTTGAGGCCACTATTTGTCTCCTACCTAAGTTGTTCCACCTATTCAGAGTCTTTGAGATCCGCAGTGTACCAACGTCTAAGGCTTTTGATTGGTGTCTCCAGGACAGTTGGTACTGGCTCATCGTTTATGCAGAATCTCTCGTTGGTAAGCCGGCCTTTGACAATGGATATACTGCAGCATTTGCTAGGTTTGAGTTGCATTCATGCCCATTGGATGT
Source organism: Mylopharyngodon piceus (assembly GCA_039654765.1). NCBI lineage: Eukaryota > Metazoa > Chordata > Actinopteri > Cypriniformes > Xenocyprididae > Mylopharyngodon > Mylopharyngodon piceus. The sequence continues at coordinate 15,277,850 of CM077445.1, forward strand.
TTCTCTGGATTTTTTCCAGCTGGTGTTTGGTACATGCTTTTGTTGTTGTGATTGTTGTCATGTCATCCATGTACACCCTTACTGGAGGGACACACAGCCCATTCCTCAACCGTTCTCCTCCAACCACCCACCGTGATGCTTGAATAATAAGCTCCATTGCCATCGTAAAAGCAGGTGGAGAAATGGTGCAACCCGCCATTATCTCAAGCTGCTGCCAGGCGGTGGTACTGTCCTGTGTTGTGATACCGAACTGAAGATCCTGGAAGTATGCTTTGACCAGCTGTGTTATGCTCTCTGGCACGTGAAAGAAATTGAATGCTGCCCACAACATCTCATGCGGCACTGACCCAAGGGCATTGGCAAGATCTAGCAAAACCACATGCAGATCTTTCTTTTCGTTTTTGGCTGTCGGTAACTGGTGCCAGATGATGTTGGCTTATTTCAAGCATCGTGAAGAACCACCAATCCCTTCGTTTTTCCACTGAGGTGTCGATGAAACTGTTATTCTGCAAGAAAGCTGAGAGCCTTTGGGCCACAACGCTAAAGAAATCAATGGTGGATGAATCTCACAGGGATAATCCAGTGAAGCAGCAATTTTCTTTTAATAATTCATAATTGCCATCATGTGCCCATTTCACCAGCCACAGAGCTCCTGTTCACACCACATCTGAGTAAGGGGATCATCGCAGGCAATGCTCAGGTTGTTTAGTTCCAGTCTGAATTTATTGTTTTTCTGTTGTCAGAGTAGAACAGCGTAAGAGTTTGTCATCAGAGTGATTTGGTCTGGTCACTGGTTATCCATCAACTGAACTCCATCAAGCTCACTGCAAAGACATCAGTGCATCATGAAGATCTTCCTGCTGATTCTTCTGCTGTTGTCTGTTTTAACAGATATGGGTGAATTGAGATAACAGAGATATGGAGATAACTGGATGAATGACTTCATGTTCATGATTTCAGTCTTGCATTGTTGTTCTAGTTATGGAATGCACAAATGATATCATTTGTACAGAAATGTAATATTCAATTATACTAATATTTAATATAAGATTATTTAACAACAGGAGGTTCCTGCATGTTTTTCAGATTTCACGGGGGCACCGTTTATGTGAATTGTTGTCAAGGAATCAGAAGCTTTTGGGGAAAATATTATTGTCCTCCAAACAATCTCAGCATTCATCTCCAAAACAGATCTAAACAATAGAAAATACTGGAGAGCTTAATTCCTGTTTAACACCACATTAAATCATAAAAAAATGTCTATGGAATGTCCCCATAAAACATGGATGACCTCTGTGTGTTAGTGTGTGTGTGTGTTTGTGTTCAATCAGGCAGAACTCTTTGTTCAGCGCAGAACTGAAGTCAGTCAGAACAGAAAGTGCTCCATACAGGAGATGTGTGGATACTCTCTATATTTGCATAACAGGCAAGGTAAGCACTTTATCCTTTCTTGTATTACTGTTCTGATATTTGTTCCTGCTTAAAAAACATTTCAGCATTAAATGACAAAACTAAACATAGAATTGAGCATTAATGTTAAAATACTATTGAACGGATTTAACATTATTGCATGATGTATTTGTGGATTTGATTTGGACTTTGTTTAAAATGTGTTTTGATGCATAAGTTCCATTACACTTGATTTATTAAACATTATTATATTTGTTTAGAAATATCCAAGGACCATGTTCAGCTGTGTTTGAACATCTAAAAAGTGTGTATTCAAACAAGAAAGGGACACTTTTTGTATGTTTTTTAGTTTTTAGCCACTTGGTCTTTGTAATGCATGCAACAAACACATTTGTAAGATGCACAGAAAGTCTGAAAGATTTTTATTCAATTGTCTTTAAGGTTAGACATGAATGAAAGCATGGCCAAAGTGTTTTTTCTGTGCCAGTTGCTTTGGCTGCTTTTACCTGCAGCCAGATGCCAGAACAGAAGACAGTCTGGAGAAACACCGAACAACCTCACCACAAAACTGGATAATGGTAAATGCATTAGCGTTTTCTTCAGTGCATCATTTATTGTGTTGACTTAGTCTTGCATGTACAGAAGTGAAAGTTAGATATCTTTACTATGTCAACTGTTTCTCCAATACAGCAATAAGATTAAATGGAGACTGTTCTGAAAAAAGGAGTCCAAAAGTTAATCAAAGGAATAAATCACCCAAAAATGTAAATTCTGTCATTCATTTCTCACCCTCATCTTGTTCCAAACCCGTAAGACTTTCGGGTAACACTTTAGAATACTGATCCTTCGTTACTGAATAACTACACAGGAACAAATGAGTAATGCATTATTAACACTCTAGTAACTACTATTAACTAACGAGAAACTCTGATTAATGAATTAATAAGTAATAGTGCTCAGTTGAATGTGGTAGTTCACTATTAGCTAATTAGTAACTACTCTTTTTTTCATACCTCCCCGAGAACTACTAAGAACTACTATATACAGGTTCATAATTAACATGAATGATGCATAATGTATAATTATTTCTAAAGTAAAGGTCATGGTAACCCACTAGTAATGACTGAAGTATTACCAAATCCTTTAGAAGGAATTACTAATTATTTGGATCAGTATTCTAAAGTTAAAAACATAATAACTCTCTAGTAACTACTGAAGTCATTGTAAACTTTTGAGGTTTTTGTACATTTTTGTACAGTAATTCCTTCTGATGTATTTGGTAACACTTAAGAAATTACTAGTGGGTTACCATGATCTTCACTTTAGAATTAATTATACATTATGGATTATTCACATTAATTATGTATATAGTAGTTCTTAGTAGTTCTCTAGGAGGTATGAAAGAAAAGGTAGTTACTGATTAGCTAATAGTGAACTACCACCTTCAACTGAGCACTATTACTTATTAATTCATTAATCAGAGTTTCTTGTTAGTTAATAGTAGTTACTAGAGTGTTAATAATGATTTACTCATTTGTTCCTGTGTAGTTATTTATTAATGAAGGATCAGTATTCTAAAGTGTTACCGACTTTCGTTCATCTTCAGAACACAAATAAAGATCTTTTTGATGAAATCTGAGAGATTTCTTTCCCTCCATAGACAGCTACACAACTGACTTTGATGCTTCAAAAAGTTCATAAAGAGATTGTAAAACTAAACCATATGAATTGAGTGGTTTAGTCCAAGTTTTCTGTAAGAGACTTAATCGCTTTATATGATGAACAGATTTAATTGAGGCTTTTATTCACATATAAACATTGATCAGCAAACATAAACTGAAGCTCACCCGAACCTGCTTGACGCACGAGAAAAAACCTCTTGCAGAAGCTCAAATGTACTGCGTAACACGAGAATGAACCTCATTGGTTCTCGCACGAGTCAAGCAAATATGCTTGCGCTTCTGTTTACCATAACTGATGTGTGAGTCGATGAATGTTTATATGTGAATAAAAGCCTAAATTCAATCTATTCATCATATAAAGTGATCGAGTCTCTTCAGAAAAATTGAAATAAACAGCTCAATTCATATGGATTAGTTTTACGATTTCTTAATTTAACTTTTTGAAGTGTCACAGTGTCAGTTGCATAGGCTGTCTATGGGGGGACAGAAAGCTCTCAGATTTCATCAAAAAGATTTTCATTTGTGTTCCGAAGATGAACGAAAGTCTTACGGGTTTGGAACAACATTAATTTTTATTTTTGGGTGAACTATCCCTTTAACTTTTGTTAAAAGTTGAACATCTGTTCATCTTTCAATCATCATTGCATTGCATTGCAATATATGTTTTACCCCCACAATAAACACTACAGAGCTTTAATCATAAAACTAAGCATTGAAATATCATCTTACTAAGACATTCAATGCATTTTATGTAATAGTCTGTTATACGGTTATAAAGATCTCATTGATTTACAATACAAGCTATCAAATTACATCTTACTTTTTGGCCATATAAATATCAGAATCTACGCCAAATTGCATATTTTTGCTCAGTTTGTGTCTCTGAATAAAACTCCATTCAAGAACCTTTTCCACTATAAAGTGTAGGGTTTACAGTTTGAGAGACTAATTTACAGTTAAAGACCCAAAGAAATAAATTGAAGAAAATTTTACTGAAGAATAGTTTGCAGTTTAATCAGCAGAAGCCAGCTTCAAGTCTCACAAGGAGTTCGTAGGCCACTCTCCGTACATTAACATTTCCACAGCAATTATACTCTAACAGAGTCCACTAACTAAGTCATTACTTCAGGTTGAATAATACTGACCTGTAACACAGAATAATAGTGCACATACACAGATACAAAGGATTGTCAGCTTCTTCAAGGTTGAAGTTGGCCGAACTTCCCCAAAACATACTGATAAGTTGTACTTTTCTCTCAGTAAGAGGTACAGACAATATTTATCATAATTCTCTAGTGTTTGAAGATGAAAAGGAAAATAAATGCTTTAACATAAGTTATTCAAATAATTTAATATTTAGAAGGATAAATGTTGATTAATAACTTGATCATAAATCACTCAAAAGATATATATTGAAACGGCAGTGGATTCCAGAATACACCCCTTCAAACAACACCTTTGTGTCATGGAAAGGCTCCATGGATATTAAAGGATCCATCGATGTCAATATGAACCTTTATTTTTGTATTTACGGTATACATATGGTATGTGTAAAGAATTTATGGCTATAGTTTCTTCTCTCATTTCAGAGTTAGTATGTCCACTAGAGATCGCATTCATCCTGGACAGCTCAGAGAGTGCGAAGAGCTTTCTGTTTGATCGAGAGAAAGCATTCGTGCGCTCCTTCAGCAGGCAGGTGGTGCAGATGCGGGGGTCTGACTGGCATCTGAAGACTCGTTTGGCGCTCATCTACTACAGCAGTTCAGCGCATATCAACCAACGCTTCAAAGACTGGCAGGACCTTGACGTCTTCCTGAGCAGACTGACAGATGCCATCTACATCGGTCATGGAACGTATACGACATATGCCATATCCAACGCCACTCAGCTCTTCACCAGCGAGACCAAGGAGCAGAGTGTTCGGGTGGCCCTGCTCATGACCGACGGCATCGACCATCCGCGGAATCCTGACATCATGAGCGCGGTCGCCGAGGCCAAAGGCCACAACATTAAGATCTTCACAATAAGCTTATCAAACCTGGCAAAGAACAACGTGAACAGAGCCAAACTGCGGGACATGGCAAGCAGCCCAGCCCATCAGTACTCCCACAGCCTCACTGACCCCAAACTGGAAGAACGGCTCCTGCAGCAGCTCGTGAGGCATTCAGTTCATCTGTCAGCTTCGTTAGATTTAGCAAGATCAGACATAATCCCCCATATTATAAATGCAAATAAACGATTGATTAAAAAATGGAAGTGAAGGATGCATACAAATAGCACAATTAAATTAACCAATAAACAAAAACAATAGTGAATTGAGAAACTGCAGGTATCAGCACTTCTAATTTAATTCTTTTTAATACATTTTTCCAGAACTTTTCAAATATTTTATACCTGCATGCCACTTCAGTTACTATTGAGATACAGCAGCATTTTTTGAATCAAATTAAATCAGCTTCAGTGCAAACACACAAACATCACCTTGTGCAACAGAACAAAGCATGGAAATATTATATATATATATATATATATATATATATATATACAAAGTTCTGTCATGAAACTTGAATGGGCAGGCTAATAGGTCCTTTAACTCAACCTGCTCATAATCACATCATTATCTATAGGACACAGATGATTGGTTCTTGCTGTATTAGTAGCCAATGAGCTTGCTCAATCTTCAAATACATGAGTTAGCATTTGCCTTAGCAGTGCAGCACGCTTCAGAAACCCTCCACCTTCCCCAGCTCCACCTGTATCTGCAACAGGTAATTCATGTACGCTATATTGAACAGCAGCAGCATGTCTTACTTGCTCACAGCAGCATGTCGTGTATGTATTGGCAGTAGCAAGTCCCGTACTTGCTCTGCAGAAGCAGCAATAAAGCAGCAGCAGCGTAGCAGATCAATTCCGCCAAGACCAAACAGATCAACATTGTCATACCCATTACCGTGCCAAACACTCCGAGAGTTGTCATGACAGAAATATATATATATATATATAGCCTAAAAACGTCCTTTAGCTGTTCTTAATTCACTATAAACCACGGCTTCTTGCTTTTAGAAAAAAATATTTATTTTAATGAGGTCACAGGTGTTTGTTTGTTTGTTTGTAGAGTAATTTACAATGGCTTTGAACGCAGCTCATCCAATCAGAATCACGGACCAGAACTATCTGTTTTATAAATAGTATTTTACCGTATCTTACTAACTATTAGTAATATATTTTTATTTTAAATTTTATTTTGATAGACCTAAAGAAGGAAATGTTAAAAAAGAAAAACTTGAAAGACTTGATCGATTTATACTGTATGATGAACAGATTTAATTTAGGCTTTTATTCACATATAAACATTGATCAGCGAACATAAACAGAAGCATTTGAGAAAAGCTTTTTTCAAACCGATTTTGCTTACTAGAATACTACCAGGTAATGCTAACTAACTAACTAGTATGTGATCTGCATGCAGCCATCTTTGTTCGTGGTCACTCAGTTCTGGGTTCAGCGCACTGCAGTGTTCAATGTACATTTAAAACCATGTAAATTAAAAACTATATTAAACAGAACAGTTTCAGATAATTCTTAATTCTAAATTATGATTAGCCATGTTTGAAGATGATGTAAAATGCTGATAAACACACACCTGCGACTTGGGTCAATAAGAAATAACCTAGCAACCACCCAGAATACATCAGCAACCAATATTCTAATGCATATGTGGGGTGCAACATGCTAATAACCGCTCAAAAAATCTTGGCATACACATAGAAACGCGGCACGCCACTTACACTCTTCTGTTTCGGCACAACATTTCACAGAGCTTTAGTTGTAAATGGACTCCAGCTGAAATGCTACCCATTCATTTAGCTGTGATGCAAAAAAAAAAAAAAAAAAAACCTCTAGCTTTCTTTTTATAGCCTATAGAGGCAATGTTGTTGTTATTTTGGGTTAGAAAATGGATGCTCTAAAAATTTCTATTTGTGAGAGTTTGAGATCCAAATACAGCAACTAGTGTTTGGTCTGCTGTCCTGAAGTGTTGTTCACACATCAGTGGGTGAATCAAATCTGTGTGTGAGGGATTTTCCATATAAACACAGAATAAAGAATCAGAATCAGAAATAGCATTATTGCCAAGTGTGGAATTCACCTTGGTATTGAAGCTTCCAGTACACACACACACACACACACACATATATATATATATATATATATATATATATAACAAGACACATAATAACATTTAAGAATAAAAATATAAAGGTATAAAGACAGATAGGTTTAGTCAGAATAAACATTTACAGATAATGAACATATCTACAGTATTGTGAATAATATTATGAATAAATAGGACTAAACAAATTTATGAAGATATTGCGCTAAACAGTGGGGTATTGCACTTGGAAGGCATTTAACTGTTCAAGAGGGAAATAGCCTGTGGGAAGAAACTGATCCTATGACTAGATGTTTTAGTACCTAGTGATCTGAGGTGCCATCTGAACGGCAACAGTTCAAATAGGTTGTGGCCGTCTGTGATGATTTTACCTGCCCTTTTCCTCACTCTGGAATACACACTGCTTCCACGGTGCTGTTCATGATGGTGAGTGGGGGGAGTGCTAGGCTGTTCCTTCTGAAGTCCACTATCATCTCCACTGTTTTGAGCGTGTTCAGCTCCAGGTTGTTATGACTGCACCAGACAGCCAGCTGTTCAACCTCCAGTCTGTAAGCAGACTCGTCACCATCCTGGATGAGGCTGATGACTGTGGTGTCATCTGCAAAATTCAGAAGCTTGACAGAGTGTTACATACACAGAAGGGGACAGCGACACAGGAATGCAGGTATTATGTTTATTGAGTAACCAGAATGAAGCAGAGTGCAGGTGAGTGACAACAGGATGAATAAGTTGACTTGGAAATGCAGATGAACTGATACTTGTCTTGGTTTTGCAGGATGGGTGGACAGATGGCAGACTTGGAGCTTGAACAGACACAGATGAACTCACGGGAGACTAAGAGACAACGAGGAATCGAGGGAGCACAGGAGACAGGTAAGTATCTTCGATGGAGTCCTTGAGGTAAGCAGAGTGGTAAGGAACCAAGTGCATACGAGACCGGACAGTGACTGAGTGAGAGCGTGAGCCTTTTGTGCTGCTGGTGATGAGGGTGCTGATGAGCTGCAGGTGTGCATGATTAATACTCTGGTGATGACGTGCGCTGTGTCTGTGAGAGTGTAGAGCCTGGCGTGTCTGTGACATTGCCCCCCCCTCCACGGCCCGCTCCTGAGGGCCGTGGACCCCGACGTCGTGGTGGTCGGCCTCTGCCACGGGGTGCTGGTCTCTCTGGGTGAGTAGCATGGAAGGTGTCAAGTAGGCTGGGGTCGAGTATGTCATTCCTGGGGACCCATGAGCGCTCCTCGGGGCCATAACCTTCCCAGTCCACCAGATGTTCGAGAAGACCACCACGACGCCGGGAGTCCAAGATCTCTTTCACCAGGTAAGCAGCTCCATCGTCCACGATAATAGGAAGGGGGGGTTCCTCGGCTGCGCCAGGCTCTGTGGAAACAGAAACAGAGGGGTAGTGAGGCTTTAACAAGGAGACGTGGAATGTGGGGTGAATTTTGTATTCAGGTGGGAGCTGGAGTTGATAGGTGACCGGATTGATCTGCCGCAGGATGGTGAACGGGCCAATGAATCTGGGACTCAGTTTCCTACAGGGCAGGCGCATTCTGATGTCCCTTGTGGACAGCCAAACCTTCTGTCCCGGCTGGTAATTGGGAGCGTTGGATCGCCGAAGGTTGGCTGTCATCCTGCGCCTGCGTAGGGCTCGTTGGAGCTGGTGGTGTGCGGAGTCCCAGACCCTCTCGCTCTCTCGGAACCAGTAGTCGACCGCAGGTACGTCCGAAGGCTCTCCTGACCAGGGGAACAGTGGGGGTTGGTAGCCGAGTACGCATTGAAACGGGGTGAGACCGGTGGTAGGCTGTCGCAGGGAGTTTTGGGCGTACTCAGCCCAACCCAGGAACTGGTTCCAAGAGTCCTGGTGGCCGTGGCAGAAGGTACGGAGGAAGCGACAGATCTCTTGAATCTTCCGCTCCGTCTGCCCGTTCGTTTGGGGGTGGTAACCGGAGGAGAGGCTGACACCTAGGAGGGTGAAGAAGGCCTTCCAGACCCTGGAGATAAACTGGGACCCTCTATCTGACACGATGTCCTCCGGAATTCCATAATATCTAAAGACATAGTTGAACATCAGCTCAGCAGTCTCCATGGCCGTGGGTAGTCCTCTTAAGGGAATCAGACGACATGATTTGGAGAATCTGTCAACGACAACTAGGATGCAGGTACAGTTATCTGAAACAGGGAGGTCAGTGATGAAGTCCACTCCTAGGTGTGACCAAGGGCGTTTGGGAACGGGCAGAGGTTGGAGTTTGCCGGAGGGAAGATGGCGAGGACTCTTAGAGATGGCGCATTCCTTGCATCCCTGCACGTACCTTCTGACGTCCGATGCCATGTTCGGCCACCAGAAGCGCTCTTTCAGCAGCGAGAGGGTTTCATTGACCCCCGGGTGGCCAGTGCCCAGTGACGTGTGAGATGCGTGGATGAGGGGAGTGCGCCGTGTCCGAGTGATGTAGAGCAAACCGGGGGGACAACCCGGCGGAGCGTTGGTGGAGGCATTGGGCTCGGGAAGCGTTTCCTCAGACCAGACGATGGGACTTACGAAGAGTTTCTCCGGGAGGATAGGTTCAGGAGTGTCTGAGGGTTCATCGGGACCATGGAGGCGGGAGAGAGCGTCTGCTTTCACGTTTTTGGAGCCTGGGCGGTAGGAGATGGAGAAGTGGAAACGAGTGAAAAACAGAGCCCAACGTGCTTGACGGGGGTTAAGTCTCTTTGCTTCACGAAGATACTCCAGTTAAAACTGTGAATGGGTGTTTCGCACCTTCGAGCCAATGCCTCCACTCTTCCAGGGCGAGCTTGATGGCGAGAAGCTCCCTGTTGCCGATGTCATAGTTTATCTCCGCCGGGTTGAGTTTGCGGGAGAAGAAGGCACATGGGTGGAGTCTACTGGGATTCCCCTGCTGCTGCGACAATACCGCTCCTACTCCGGTGGTCGAGGCGTTGACCTCCACTTTGAAGGGTTTCTCGGGGTCCGGGTGCACCAGGAGAGGAGCGGTGATGAAGGCTTTCTTGAGGGTCTCGAAGGCTTGGGTGGCTGCAGGGGTCCAGGACAGAGACTTGGGCTTACTGCGTAGGAGGTTGGTGAGTGGAGTGGAGATGGTGCTGTAACCTTGGATGAAGCGACGGTAGAAATTTGCAAAGCCCAGGAATCTTTGGAGTTCTTTTATGGTGGTGGGAATGGGCCAGTTCTTGATGGCAGAGACCTTCCTCTCGTCCATCCGGATGCCACTGCGGTCGATGTTGTACCCAAGGAACTGCACTGAGGGTTGGTGGAAGGTACATTTCTCTGCTTTGAGGTACAGGTGGAACTCCCTCAGGCGTTGCAGGACCTCCGCAACGTGGTGGCGATGGTCGGCCATGCTCCGGGAGTAAATCAGGATGTCGTTGATGTAGACCAGGACTGACTTGTGGAGGAACTCCCGGAGCACCTCATGGATGAAATCCTGGAATACGGAGGGGGTGTTGACCAATCCATACGGCATAACCAAGTACTCGTAGTGGCCAGTAGGGGTCACAAACGCGGTCTTCCACTCGTCCCCTTCACGTATCCGGATGAGGTTGTACGCGCTGCGGAGGTCCAACTTGGTGAACACAGTGGCACCTCGGAGGTGTTCGAGCGCAGATGGGACGAGAGGAAGTGGATAGCGGAATTTGACTGTGATTTTATTGAGTGCTCTGTAATCTATGCAGGGCCGCAAGCCTCCGTCCTTCTTGGCCACAAAGAAAAAGCTGGAAGCAGCAGGGGAAGTAGACGGACGGATGTAGCCTTGTGACAGAGCTTCCTGGATGTATTCCTCCATGGCCTTCTCCTCCGGGATGGAAAGTGAGTAGATCTTTCCTTTGGGCACTGGCTCACCCGGCAGCAGATCGATGGCACAGTCCCATGGCCGGTGTGGAGGCAGCGTGGAGGCTTTCTTGGGGCAGAAGACATCACTGAAGTGGGAGTAACATTGGGGAATTTCCACGGAACGGTTCTCAAGGGGGCTTTCAATGGACGTGGCGCATACTGGTAGATTCTCAGTGGGAGGAGGGCTTGGAACAGGGATCTTGGGAAAACAGTCCAGGAAACAATTGTCACCCCACTTCAGGATTTCCCCAGTTCTCCAGGAGATGACAGGATTATGCTGCTCCAACCATGGGCGCCCTAAAATCACGTCAGAGGTGGATTCCTCCAGAACCAGCAGATGGAGTTGTTCAACGTGTAGGACGCCGACTTGAAGTTGGATGGGTCCAGCACTGAGACGAACTTGTCTTCGACTGAGGGGTTTTCCAGTCACCGAGTGGATCTCGTAAGTCGTCGGCGTGGCTGTTGTCTTGAGGCGTAGCTGGCGGCAGAGGGCGCCGGAGATGAAGTTGCCGGCTGACCCAGAGTCGAGGAGGGCACTAACTGGAAGAGACAAACCGGCAGCAGTAAGGTTTACTACAGTGGTGAGTGGCTTCATTTTATTGAGAGAGGGAACAATGACACTCACCATAGGACGAACTGGACGAGTGGGGCATTCAGAGATGTAATGCCCAGATAATCCACAGTAGATACAAAGATTCTGGGTCAGCCGCCTCTGCCGCTCAGCCGAAGACAGACGAGTATTTTCCACTTGCATGGGTTCGTTGGCTGGTTCTGGAGAGCTGACGGATTCTGGTCGGCGGAGTGATGATGGAAACAACGGCTGGCCCTGGTGTTCTTCAAGACACGACTGCATACGAGTGGCGAAGCGGATGGAGAGTTGGATAAACCGTTCGAGCCCGATGGAATCCTCGTATGCAGCGAGATGCAACCGCACGCATGGATCCAGCCCTTGACGATAGGTTGTAATGAGGGCTTGCTCATTCCAGCCACTTGATGCAGCGAGGGTTCTGAACTGGAGGGCATAATCGTTAACGGACATTGAACCTTGTTTAAGTTGGTACAATTGCTCACCGATTGAAGAGTCCCAGGCAGGTCGTCCAAAAACTTCTTTGAAGTGAGCGATGAAACTGGAGAGAGTTTGTGTGATGGGATTTTTCTGAGACCACAGCGGTTCAGCCCAGCGAAGAGCCTTGCCCTCGAGTTGAGAGATTATAAATGCGATCTTAGCGCGATCATTAGGGTACAGGTGCGGTTGCATCTCCAGGACCAGCGTGCATTGCAAAAGAAATCTGTTGCAATCCTCCGCCGAACCAGAGAAGGGCGCCGGTTGAGCCATGGGACTGGCGACGACAGGTGGTGAAGGAGAAGCAGCGGTGAATGCGGAAGTGCTCGCTGGTGCAGACGATAGCGGTGTACTGGTGAGTGCTCGACGCAGGGCGTCCACGAGCTCCTGGAAGGGATCCTGAGTGCTCATTCTGGTGCGCGGTGGTATGGTCCGGTCTTCTGTTACATACACAGAAGTAAGAATGCAGGTATTATGTTTATTGAGTAACCAGAATGAAGCAGAGTGCAGGTGAGTGACAACAGGATGAATAAGTTGACTTGGAAATGCAGATGAACTGATACTTGTCTTGGTTTTGCAGGATGGGTGGACAGATGGCAGACTTGGAGCTTGAACAGACACAGATGAACTCACAGGAGACTAGGAGACAACGAGGAATCGAGGGAGCACAGGAGACAGGTAAGTATCTTCGATGGAGTCCTTGAGGTAAGCAGAGTGGTAAGGAACCAAGTGCATACGAGACCGGACAGTGACTGAGTGAGAGCGTGAGCCTTTTGTGCTGCTGGTGATGAGGGTGCTGATGAGCTGCAGGTGTGCATGATTAATACTCTGATGATGACGTGCGCTGTGTCTGTGAGAGTGTAGAGCCTGGCGTGTCTGTGACACAGAGGGGTCTTTTGAAGTGCAGTCATTTGTGTACAGAGAGAAGAGCAATGGAGAGAGGACACAACCCTAAGGAGCACCAGTGCTGATAGTGAGAGTCTTGGATGTGAGTTTCCCCAGTCTCATTAGCTGTTGGATATTTGTCAGAAAACTGGTGATCCACTGACAGATTGGGGTGGACATGGAGAGCTGGGTCAGTTTGGATAAGATCCTTGCGTAGGTCCCAGGTCTGTCGAGATGTTGCAGGATGTAATGCATTCCCATGTTGACTGCATGATCCACAGACCTGTTTGCTCTGTAGGCAAACTGAAGAGGATCCAGCAAGGGTCCAGTGCTGTCCTTCAAATGGGCCAACAACAGTCTCTCAAATGACTTCATGACCACAGACATGTATATTAGTTCCTGTTTCAGTTCAGTTCATTGTCCGATCACCATTCTATTATGTTGTGTAACTTTTCCCTGTCTACCCGTTTGGAATTATTAAACTTCGTGTATTTGGATATTGACCTGTTCTCCTTCGTCTTCCTTCGTATGCAACCTGACAGTTGATCGGACCGCCCAAAAAGGACGAGAGGGCAATAATGCTCGTCCTGGCTCAGGAGAGCCATAACCTTTTTTCGTTTTCCAAAGACTTTATTTGTTTGGCCGTCACCAGCTCCCTGGACGACGAGACCCTAAAGACCCTGTTCCGGATCGGGGCTACATCAACGTCTCGATCTCCCAGACACCACCGGACTTAACTGGAGAGAAACTGTTATTTGGTGTCTGGAGAGCGTCGCGTCCCGATCTGGAGCACAGCCAGACCCAGAGCCATATCTCCACCCTCGACCACGGAGAACTCGCGTGTGCCCCCCGCAGACGGTGAGCCAGCACCCGCCACGACGCGTCAGCCAGAGCCCGAGGAAAAGAGGACAGAGCTGACCCTCACCCCGGATGTGCAGCCCTACTGCAAGTCTGACCAGGGGTGTGAGCCTGCGAGATCAGCGGACGAGAGAGTCACGACAACAGAGGATGAGGACTGGCTGATCAACTTCAGTGGGGAAGTTCCATCTCCCACCCTTTCCCACCCAGTATCTTCATCTTCATCATCGTTTCTGAACGGTATAAATGACTGTAAAGACTGTTATGCCGTCACCGTATTACTCACCGTTATGCCGTCGATATCTTCACCACCTCCATCACCCCAGAGCTCAGCCAGTCCTCCAACCATGCCGCTGCCGGAGGTCCACAGCCCTGCGCCGTCTCCGTGGGAGCCCCGCTCTGACATCGAGCCACAGGTCGTGTGTCCACCTGCAGCGCCATCACGTGAGGATCCTGCAGCTCCGCCTCCGGCCTCTGAGATCCTCGTTTCATCTCGGCCTGTCGACCTGTCGGCTCCGTCGGGGCTCCTCCCTTGGACTTCCGGTTTCTCCGGGTTCCCTCGTCCTGCCGGCTCCCCCTTGGTCAGTCGTCACACCACTTCCGTCACGGACTTGCGGTCCATCCACTGCACTCCGTCCCTCCACCCCTACGACTTCAGCGGGTTCCTCCTTCCCCTCTGTGTCGCCTCTGTCCTCTGTCACGCCGGATCCACCTCAGCCCTCGGGGACTCTGGCTACGCCTTCGACGGTCGTCACCGTGACATCGCCTGGGTCTCCAGTACCAGCGATGCCGCTCATCTCCATCGCCTCTCCGTCTGCGCCGGTGGATCCATCGGCCACGCCTCCGTCGGTCGTCCCCCAGCTGCCGTCAGTCATGTCACCACCTAGACTCCTCCCTCCCTCGTCTTCGCCACGGGCTGTCGGCACTGGGGAGCTCTGGTTCTGTGCCAGTTCTCTCCATCACCGCCAGAGGATCGTCGTCCAAGCACCACCTTCACGTCTCCTCAGCCTTTCAGCTGTCCTTCGTCACCATCACTTCGCCCGCCTCCAGAACCCCCTCCGGCCCTCCCCGTGGATGTTCTGTTACGGCGCGAGGACGCGCCTCGCCGGAGGGGGATGTACTGTCACGCAGTCACCAGCACTAGCACTCCATTTCCCAGCATCCCTCCTGTTCCTCACCTGCGCACATTCATCTATCACCATGGACACTAACCACCATCACAGCTGCACGTCATTTGTTAATCTCCCTGTTTGTATATCAGTTCCTGTTTCAGTTCAGTTCATTGTCCGATCACCGTTCTATTATGTTGTGTAACTTTTGCCTGTCTACCCGTTTGGAATTATTAAACTTTGTGTATTTGGATATTGACCTGTTCTCCTTCGTCTTCCTTTGTATGCAACCTGACAGCGACAGGTCTGTAGTCATTAAGTCCGGTGATTTTGGGGTTTTTGGGGACCGGAATGATAGTGGAGCATTTAAAGCAACAGGAAACTTCACACTGCTCCAGTGATCTGTTGAAGATGTGTGTGAAGATTGGGGCCAATTGGTCAGTGCAGACTTTTAAACAGGCAGGTCAAACACCTTCTGGACCTGAAGCTTTACTAGTCTTCTGTTTTTTGAAGACCCGGCTCACGTCCTCCACACAGACCTGCTGTGCTGGTTGAATAGCAGGAGGGGGGAGGAGGGTGGGTACAGGAGGTGTTGGTGTATATGTGTGAAGTGCAGATCAGAGCGGCTGTGGGGTGTGAGACTGGGCTTTTTAAACCTGCAGTAAAACACGTTGTCTGGTGTGTCTTGCCATATGAAAAGAATGACTAAACACAGAATAAACAAACAAAAACAGCAAAAGAATTGGAGAGATCCATATCGAGGCTGCCATTCGCAGCGCCATCTTGATCTATTATATATATTAAGCTATTATATAGACATAAAGGGTCTACCGCTTGTGAAATGTCAAGCACTGTCTGTGATCACACAATACGGGTTTCTTAGAAATGCATAATAAAGCTTCCCATGTCATGCACAGAATTTGGCAATACATTGGACTTGTTTTGGCATTGTCATAGATTTGTGTCCTAATTCTTTTGTAACTGGTGGCTCGCGATGCCAAGCATGATGTGCAGCCCCAGACACCAGTTATAAAACACTTACATTCTGCATTGTGTAGCTTTGTGGAGTTGTTAGACACGGAACAGTAGGCATCAGTTTCGCTGGATCTTTTATTCCTTATACAAAACACAAACAAGCAGACTCTTTAGAGAGAATTGCCCTTGTTCTCTCTCCCATGAGATTACAATACAAAAAGGAGCATGAAACAGAGTAAAGAGAAATCACAGTAAACAAGGAAATAGTACAACAGAGAAAACATACCTGATACAAAACACAAACAAGCAGTTTCTTTAGAGTAAATTGCCCTTGTTCTCCATAAAATAAATATGTACACTGATCACCATATGCTCTAATTTCCACATATTAAGGCAAAAGACAAAATATAACTCAAAAAGGGTAAAATGACAAAAATATTCACACAGGTAAGTAAAATTACATTATACACATGAATTGGAGTGAAAATAGAGATATAAAAGCAATAATTACAATAAAGATTAAATAAGATTATCAGGAAGTCAAAAGAAACCTACCTCTTCCATGCAGTTACAATGCAAAAGGGAAGAGGAGGAGACAGAACAGGAAGTTATGTTGACTCGTGACATCACAACAATTAAAGGGAAAGCACCCATTTTGATCAGGCAGCCACATCAGGTGTATAAATGAACAATTTTGTGTGAATTCTACTAAACAATACATATATTTTAACAGTATAATTTTTATACCTGTTACACTTATTTCTCTTTTAATATTTTTTTTTTTTTTTTTTTCAGGAAATAATCACAAAGAATGAAGTAAGTACTGAACTATCATGAAGAGTGGCCCTCAAAGTATTCAGACACTTTAGTCATTTTAGTGGCATTAAGCTACAAAACCACACAAATTTCATAATTCTCAACATCCTCAGATAATGAATTAATAACTCAAATTAATTAAATTAATAATTAATAATAAATTATACAACTACAGTACTATAAGTATATCCAACCTTATGCGGATACAGTAGATATATGTAAAGCAAAATATACTATATAGCAAATCTCAGCTGCTTGATTGTTTATATTGACGCAAAAATGTATAATCATACAGCTCTCTATATAAAGATGGATATATATTATATCCAACTTTATCCGCATGCATGCAGTAAACTCAAGGCACTCACTTAAAGTGATATATAGCAATATAGCAAATATATAGCAATATATCAAATCTCACCTGCCTGATTTATTTATTTTTTAGTCTCAAAATGTAAATATATTATTGCCCAGCTCTTTATATAAATACAGGTGTTGGACAATGAAACTGAAACACCTGGTTTTAGACCACAATAATTTATTAGTATGGTGTAGAGCCTCCTTTCGCGGCCAATACAGCATCAGTTCATCTTGAGAATGACAGATACAAGTCCTTCACAGTGGCCAGAAGGGATTTTTTGACTCGTTTTCTGAAACGTTTTCTGACTCGCTCCTCCAAAATACCCCAAAGTGGCTTAAAAATCTTTATATGACAGCGCAAGCCATGGGAGATGAACTTCACTTCATGTTCATCAAGTCTTGCTGTGTGTACTGGTGCATTAATAATAATAATAATAATAATAATAATTCCTTACATTTATATAGCGCTTTTCTGGGTACTCAAAGCGCTTTACATATGGAAGGGGGAATCTTCTCAACCACCACCAATGTGCAGCATCCACCTGGATGATGCGACGGCAGCCATATTGCGCCAGAACGCCCACCACACACCAGCTTATTGGTGGAGAGGAGACAGAGTGATGAAGCCAATCGGTATATGGGGATGATTAGGAGGCCATGGTGGACAGAGGCCAATGGGCAAATGTGGCCAGGATGTCGGGGTTACACCCCTACTCTTTTCGAAGGACATCCTGGGATTTTTAATGACCACAGGGAGTCAGGACCTCGGTTTAACGTCTCATCCGAAGGATGGTGCTTTTTTTGACAGTATAGTGTCCCCATCACTATACTGGGGTGTTAGGACCCACACAGACCACAGGGTGGGCACCCCCTGCTGGCCTCACTAACACCTCTTCCAGCAGCAACCTAGTTTTCCCAGAAGGTCTCCCATCCAGGTACTAACCAGGCTCAGCCCTGCTTAGCTTCAATGGGCAACCAGTCTTGGGCTACAGGGTGATATGGCTGTATCATGCTGATACAAGGCACTCCCTTCAGGGTACAATGTTTGAACCATTAGGTGCAGTGGTTTAGTAGTCCTTGGCAGTGACAATCACAGTAGGGAATGTCATAACATTGCAGCCCAAACCATCACTGATCCACCGCCGTGCTTCACTCTGGGCAGCAACAGTCAGGTGTTCAGCTTCTTTGGAGCTTCTCCACACCGTAACTGCCATGGATGTGGGAAAGACAGTGAAGGTGGACTCATCAGAGAACAATACATGTTTCACATTGTCCACTGCCCAAGATTTGCACTGTTGGCAGCAATGAAACCAACATTTGGCATTGGCACGAGTAACCAAAGGTTTGGCTATAGCAGTCCAACCATGAATATTGACTCTGTGGAGCTCCAGATGAACAGTTTTGGTGGAAACAGGAGAGTCGAGGTGCACATTTAATTCTGCAGTGAGTTGGGCAGCTGTGGTTTTATGCGGGTTAGTTCCTGGACATCCCTTTCAGACAGCTTCCTCTTGCGTCCACAGTTACTCCTATTGGATATGGTGCGTCCTACGTGGTGGTATGCCGATATTACGCTAGTACCACAAAGACTTGCTGTTCTGATCACAGATGAACCAGCGAGACGCGCACCAACAATCTGTCCTCTCTTGAACTCTGATTTATCCCCCATTATGTTGTGTGGATTGCAATATTTTATGTACAGCTCTGCTAATTCAATCTTCACACTCTGCTCTTACTGATGGAATGTAAAATCAATGAAGATTGGCCACCAGGATGCGCATATATAGGCGTGACACCTCCAACACTATATTGGCCAGTGATTCAGTTTCATTGTCCAATCCCTGTATAAGTGTGTACAATTTTATCCACATACAGTACATACCCATATACAAGCAATCAAGCCACAATTCTCAACTGCTTGAGCAAAATGTAAACTATATTATTGTCCAGCTCTAATCTGCTTAATGTGAAAATATGGCATGAAAATATTAAGGCATTATAAACATTAACATCATGATTTGCAACAATGTGTACTGTGAAAAGCGCTATACAAATCCATTTGACCTGACTTAATTAAGCAAAGCATATCACACCAAAAATGATAACTCTTAAACAATGCTGATTGCTAACTACCTGTTGTTGTATTTCTCTTGTCAGTGCCCACCAGTGTGTTTGTGTGAGAAAGGTGAAGAGGGTCCTCCAGGACCTCCTGTGAGTATTGCTGGGAAGGAATTGAGGCCATTTCCCCTCACTGGTGTCATTTATGAGGAAAACTCTGTTTTGTTTAGGGTCAAAAAGGAGATCAAGGTTATGATGGAGCACCTGGTCAAAAAGGCTCAAGGGTGAGAATGAAAATAATTACCATATTTGTTAAAAGGAATTATGATGATTAGATCTGTAGTTTATTGTTGTTGACTCCTTGGTCTGACTATGGCTATGACTATTTTACAGGGGGAAACAGGAGCACCTGGTCTTCCAGGACTCAACGGTGCAGAGGTACATCACATTTTCATATGGTCAGTTTATACATTTTGTCTTACTACTGACTCTCTGACCAACACGGTTCTTGTTCCCATTTCCTCATCCACAGGGAAGACCTGGGATCAAAGGGGATAAGGTGAAACATCCATTTTATCTTTTGCATATGCATTTGGGTTATTGCAATTAATTTGTTAACATTTCAATATATTGTCCTAACAAGCCGCAAGACTATATTAAGATTGGATATCTCCCTCTCTCTCTCCCTCTCTCTCTACATATTATAAATATATATATATATACACAACACTTTCTGGTTCTTGAATCTGATTGGCTGAAAGGTCTTTCCAGCCATGCGATATTCTTCCAGTATCGCACGGTAACCGTTTTACCGTTTCAATCTCTCCGCTGTCAGGATTCTCACAGCGAGTGTCATATTTTTATAGATACTACTGTTATTTTAAAACGTAATGTTGTTTTAAGAGTTTTTTAGGCGAGAATATAGTTGTTTAGACCTCAGATATGTGATTTATATGTAAACATAGTGCCTATTTGAAAATTTGTTTAGGCGCTTTCGGAGATGTGAGCTCCAGGCCGTCAGCAACCGTTCAACGCTCATCTACCTGCAGAGAACAGCTTCATCTTGGCCAGTCCTTCGGGAATTTGCCGCTTGCTCTTATGTAGATAGTGTTTAAACATGAGGTACAGTTGGTTTGGGGTATATCGAACGGGCAATCTTTGGTCTTATTAATTTATTACTTGTTCCAGAGCTAATAGATTTGGCTTAATGGCTATATTAAGTTTCATAACTTTATATTTACATTGAAATTAAATCCTGTACCAACTAGAGTGCTGCTTTTGCACGTTTGACTGAACTGTTGGTTGTGTTTATTTCCTATTTTACTTCTTATACTGTTATAATGGCTATTGTTGTTCATTTAAATATTACTGTTCAATAAATAATATTTTATATAAATAAAATCATATTGAAATGGACTGTAACAAGGAAGTTGTTTTTACTTTAAACATCTTACAAGACGCAACTGACAAATGCATTGACTAGCGCTGTTATGGGAGTGATGACAGCCTAATGTGAAAAGGACAAAGACAAAGATCGTGTTCCTCAGTGGACATTTAAACTGATTTTGTGATTATGAATATAAGATTGACCTGAAGAATATCAGCTAGATGCAGGTAATACATTCGCTCAGATGATCTCTCTCTCATAATACTCTATGTATTACAATGAGTTTCAATGAAGCCACTTAGCGTTCCTTCGTTACTAGCTCTAAAGTGACGTTTTAGAATTAGTAACAGAGGCTTGGGCTCAACTGTTAAACTGTCAACTTGAGATTTGAATCCATGGCGGAAGGAAGTAGTTCCTCACAAAAGAGGGGTTTTAAAGACAATCCGTTGTTGTTTCTTATTTATTTACACACTCGTGCCGTCTAACTTTTGTATAAAGGCAATATCAAACTCATAGCCATGAGATATGGCTGTATATCAGCACGCTGTGATTACCTGTGGCCTCGTGCCTGCGGCCAAATCACAGCCGTGCTGATATATGAGCAATATCAAACGAGTAGCCGTGCGATATGGCTGTATATCTGCACGGCTGTGATTCAGCCGTAGATAATCACAGCGTGCTGATATACAGCCATATCGAATGGCTACGAATGTGATATTGCGTTTATACAACAGTTCGACGGCATGAGTGTGTAAATAAATAAGAAATAACAACGAAGTGTCTTTAAAACCCTCTTTTGTGCAGAACTACTTCCTTCCGCCACGGATTCTAATCTCAAGTTGACAGTTTGACCAAGCCTCTGTTACCAATTCTAAAATGGTCACTTTAGAATTAATAACAAAGGAATGTTGAGTCCCTCTATTGAAACTCACTGTATTTTGTACAGTATTATTGAGAGAGAGAGAGAGAGAGATCGCCTGAGCGAGCATTACCTGTGTCTGATATAACATTCATTCTTCAGGTCGATTAACATATTATTATATCCATTATAAAAATCCATCTAAATGTCTGCTGAAGAAAGCGATCTTTGTATTTTTCCCTGTTTACAGTTAAGGGAGTTTTCCAAACCAGCACTAAAACAACGTCCTTTGTTGACTAAAGTCCCTTTCAATTTGAAAGTCTCTTGCGACTGACTCATTGAATGAGTCTCATTCACTCGTAAAGATTTGCCGCCATCTAATGGCTTATTAATGTAACTTTCACTCAATCCATGTTACACACTAATGGAAAATACAACATATTATTTATATAAAACATAATATTTATTGAACAACGATATTTAAATTAACAACAATAGTGATTATAAATGACAACAGGAAATAAACACAGGTGTACAATTCAGTCAAACGTACAAAAGCAGTGCTCTACGGAATGTAAGTTAAATATAGCCTTAATATTAAATTATTAAATTTAACATCGCCAAATTCGATTTGCTCAGGAACAAGTAATAGATTAATAAGACCAAAGATTTACCGTTTAATGTACCTGAAATGAATTATATCTCATGTTTAACCACTATAAGAGCCAGCGGCAAATCCCCGAAGCACTGGCCGAGATGAAGCTGTTCTCGGCGGGTACACGAGCACTGAACGGCCGCTGACGGCCTGGAGCTTGCATCTCCGAAAATGTCTAAACACATTGTAAAATGGCCTCTATGATTAAATATCACACATTTCAGGTTTAAACAACTACATTCTCACCTAAAAAAACTCTTAAAACTATAGTTCGTGCTACAAAAAGTGTAGTATTTGTAAAAAAATACAGTGAATTTGCTCGGCAGCCATGACAGTCACTTCAAGCGGAGTGATACAAACGGTGTATATATATATATATATATATATATATACACACACACACAAGCAAAATCAATAGTATGCAAATTAATATTAACGAAAAGCCAATGTTAGAATGCACTCTTAAAAATAAAGGTTCTTCATTGGCTTTGATAGTTCAGTGAAGATCCTTTAACATCCATGGAACCCTTTCCATTAAAAGGTTCTTTATAGTGGAAAAAGGTTCCTTTAGATTATTAAGATTTTATATATATTTTATCTTAGTTCTTCCCACTAAGAAAAAAAGTTTCCTTTATGAACTGTTCACTGAAAGGTTATTTGGGGAAGCCTTCTTCTATGGCATCACTGTGAAAACTTCCTTTTTGAACCTATATTTTAAGAGTGTACTTGTGGCTTGACTGGACATAGTAACTACTCAGAACACCTAGCAACCACATAGCAACCACCCAGCATCATTAATACTACTGTCACTGTTCTCACACATTCTATTCCACAATACAATAACTGAAGTCTTGAGTCATGTTTTAGGGGGATAAAGGCAAATGTGGACCACCAGGGCAAAACGGACAAAAGGTAAGTTTTCTCTACTGTTCGATTTACTATTGTTCTGGAATTTTTCACATATGATTGATTAAATTTTATGTTTCATTTCACAGGGCACTGAAGGGCCTCCAGGGCCGAGGGGCCCCAGAGGAGAGCAGGCATAGTATACCTCTTTACATGACATATTATATGCCACATTTCACGTTTCAGCTGAATTCATGATGCATAACATTAACTGTATTTGTATTCTTAATCACTTGATAATGATAATTATTTAATAACTGATTATTTAATTTGATTCTGTGAGACAAATTTCATTTATTAATCATTTATTAATCTTATTAGATTTTCGCACACACACAAAAAGCTCAAGAAAACAAGAAAAGAAAACACCTTTGGGAAAATGTAAAAAATGTAAAAAAATAAATTCTTAAAAATTCCTCCGATTCTTTTATTAATTAATACATTTATACCTGGAGCTATTATGTATAATTACACAATAGTTGGGCACTTTTACTCATCTTAGCCTGCAGAATGTTATTTTTGAAACAAATGATAATTATGTATTTTATCCATACATACTATATTACTATGAACACAAATAAAAAAAATAACATTTATATAGCAGTACTATAATGCTATTTTTGATGCACTATTGAAAAACATTATCTGTGAACAAAAACATTTTTTTTTTACTTTTAACTTATAAAACATTACTTGTCAAAGATGCAGAAAAAATAAAAATATAAAATGAGATAGACAGATAGATAATATTAATAAACTTTATTTTATATAGTTCCTTTAAAGCAGCTTCTTAAGGCACTTTACACAAAAAAAAGAAAAAAAAGACAAAAATACAAAGAGTACAAAAAACAAACAAACTGGAATACAAAATCGAATAGATAGATAGATAGATAGATAGATAGATAGATAGATACGTCCTCACGCTGTAAAAGAGTGCAGAAGATAAAGAGAAGGACGAAGACGTTGTGAAGGGCTGGTGAAAGGGGAAGGCAGACCAACAGAGGACGATGACCAGGGAGGGGTAGAAGGAGGTAGCATCCATGGTGGAGAAGGTAGGAGGGGCCAGGTGGATGCGACCCAGAGCTCTGCCATGCCGATAGCCCAAGGTGGAGTTGACGGCAGTAGGAGCCATGATGTTGATGAACACTGGGGGACGACCGACGGCGACGGAGCCTTGGGAGATGGAGCCCACCACGCAGATGGAAGTCTGAGGCAGTGATGGTACACCGATAACCTGGGCGGCCACGACGGAGCCGCAGCGATGACCCCCTGAGGCGGAAGTGGAGATCCGGAGAGCAGAGGGCGAGCTGGTGTGACCAAGGACAGAGGTGGAGCCTAAGGAAGCTTGCCAAAGCCGAAGGGGTGGAGGGCCAGAGAGCAACGGACAGTCCGCAAGTCCGCAGCTGAGGCTTAGCGAAGTCCAACCCAGGTGGAGCCAACAGTTCGAGGAAGGCCAGCAAAGTTGATGGTCGACGCTGAAGTCGAGGGAGGAAGGAGCGTCGGCGCAGGAGCCAGGTCGACGGGTCAAGGTGGGACAGAGCGAAGCGAGGCTGGAGGCAGAGCCACGGGCTCATATCGCCCAGGAGGAGTAGGCTCCCAGCAGGTCCATGGGTGACCTCGCCACTAAGAGGAGGATGTGGTGACATGGCGGAACTGATTGGAGATGATGATGACTGGGTGGCAGGCTTGGCGGAGGTCTGAAAAAGGAGAGTGGCACAAAACCCGACAAAAAATAGAGCGTTCCTGATAGCAGTAAGTAGAGGTGGTGGGAGAGGGAAGCTGGGTGGGGATAACAGGACTGGCGAAGAAGATTCAGATTCAGATGAGTTTCAGGGATACAGGGAATTGGACTCACCACACTCAACTAAACTGTTCAACAGGTCCAGCCGGTGCTCGCTCTCAGTGGCAGGAGGATGGACGGTGTCGCCTGCTCACACCCCTGGTCAGACTCTCCGTGGGGCTTCGGCTCCGGGGCGATGTTGTGCTCCGCCTTCACATCCTCATGCATAGGCTCACTCATCGCGGCAGGCGGAAGCTTCCAGTCTGTGGGGGGCTCAGGCATCATCAATCGGGATGGTGGCAGGCTGGGCTCTAGGTCTGGCCGGGTTCTGGATCGGGGCCGTATGCTCTCCAGACACCTCACGACGGCCTCCCTCCAACTCAGTCCGGTGGTGTCTGGAAGGTGGATGTGATTGTGGAAGTTCGCCCCGATCCAGAACAGGGTCTTAAGGGTTTCGTCATCCAGAAGGCAGTTGCTGGCCAAAAAATAAAAATTCTTTATAAAAGAAAAATAATAAGGGCTCTCCTGAGCCAGGATGATAAACTTAGCCCTATCAACCATTTGGGCCGGTCCGATCATCTCACACTTGTGACTGTCGTAACAGTGATCGGACAGGGAACCAACTTGTAAAGCAAACACAAATAAGGATAATTAATAGAGCACAGCTGAAACATAGGAACTAATAACGATGGTAACCATGTGTAACAGATGTTATATCAATTTATTAATTTCACACAAAATTTCTCCCTTTATCAATTTACATAATTATTGGCAATTCTTTTAATATTAATTTCTGTTATTTTAGCTGTTTTCTATGTTTATATGTTCTTTTCTTCAGTGATTGTTGTAATTGTTAATTAATGGGACGTGGCCCCTTTAAGAAATGAGTTCCGGTTACTTTCCTTCAGTTCGCGGTAAGCGCGGCTGGGGAAAGGTGAGTTCTGCTCGAGCTCTCTCTAAAAAGCTTAAAATGAGTTAGTTTCTTGTCATTTAATATCTATTTTTGTGTTAAAAATGAAGTTTAATCTTATTGAAAGGTTATTGAGGTTATCTTATTGAAACTTCTGTTGTCCGGTCTCCTTAATGATCATCAAAACTCAGAGCAAAGGTGCACAATGGATCCGGGTCACGGCACCATTGTGATCGGTCTGCACCTTCGCTCTGCGTTGTGATGATCATTAAGGAGACCGGACAACAGAAGTTCCTCAGACCATTTTTTTTTTATTCTGGGAGAATAAAAAGGAAAATTTATGAAAAAAAAAGAGTCAATCTATGGCCTTTCTTCACAGTTTCGCCATTGGCCTTTCCCCAGCCGCGCTTACCGCGAAATGACTTCATATTACAATTTTCAAATAAACTGCATGTGATTAGAGATCAACAATATTTAACATTTTTCTCAATATAAAACATTTTACATGAATTCAAAACAACAATATTAACAGAAACATGGATAGAAAACATACCTGAGAGAATAAAAAGGAAAATTTATGAAAAAAGAGTCAATCACAGTTTCGCCATTGGCCTGTCAGTCAAAACGGATCATTTTAGCCACAGATTTGGTTAACAAACATTCTCAAAACGAATACATACTTCGTGTTCCATAACCTTTCAATAAGATTAAACTTCATTTTTAACACAAAAATAGATATTAAATGACAAGAAACTAACTCATTTTAAGCTTTTTAGAGAGAGCTAGAGCAGAACTCACCTTTCCCCAGCCGCGCTTACCGCGAACTAAAGGAAAGCAACCGGAACTCATTTCTTAAAGGGGCCACGTCCCTTTAATTAACAATTACAACAATCACTGAAGAAAAGAACATATAAACATAGAAAACAGCTCAAATAACAGAAATTAATATTAAAAGAATTGCCAGAATACAAAATAATTATGTAAATTGATAAAGGGAGAGATTTTGTGTGAAATTAATAAATTGATATAACATCTGTTACACAAGGAGACAGACTAGTGGCGGGAAACTAAACGAACATGTGACAAATGAAAACAAACTGAAAGTCCATGAAAACTGAAACTAAACAGAACTGAACGTGATAGATAGATAGATAGATAGATAGATAGATAGATAGATAGATAGATATGGCTGATTAATTGTTAAAAAAATTTAAATATTAAAAAATGAATTCATGAGAATGCAAGACTAATTTTAGTATATTTCTTCATTATTTTACCAGGGTCTGAAAGGGCCTCCGGGGGACCAGGGGCATGAGGGTCAAGCAGGACCAAAAGTATGATCATATCTTCCATTTCTTTGCCAGTGAAACGTCTGTAACTCTTCTTTCCATGTTTAAATGCAGATTTTGCCTCTCACGTTTGGTCAGGAAGTTTTAATAAAGAGTGCCTTCAAAATCTGACAAATATATAATAGCACATTCTAATGCAAAAAAAACCCTAAATTGCCAGACACAAGGGGTGCCTTTATGCTCTGTAAATGTCATTTGGAACATACATGAGAGAATGCGTTGGGGGATCAAAATGTGTATTAAACCCTTTCACCATACCTCACTCTCATAATAGGATATTGTTAATACTACAACAAAAGTTGCAATGTGACATGTATTAAAGATGACTGAGGTTTATGGCATTTAGAAGCAAATATATCAGCTTTAAATTTATGTGAACTTTAAATTTATGTGGAGATGATGTCCAAATGAATCGCTGACCTCCGGGTTGTACCTAGGGTGATCGAGGGCCAGTTGGTGCATCTGGCCCACCGGGAGATATTGGAATTGGATTCCCTGGTCCAAAGGTAAACTTTTCAGCTGGTTGTTCTCAACAGGACTTCTCTCAGTTCATATTTAAAAAAAAAAAAAAAAAATGTTTAAAGCATATACATATAAAACATATACTACCGTTCAAAAGTGCAGGGTCAGTAAAATGTTTTTTAAAGATTTTTTTTCTTTTATTCAGCAAGGACACATTAAAATGATCAAATGGAACAGTAAAGACATTTATAATGTTACAAAGGATTTCTATTTCAAGTAAATGCTGTTCTTCTGAACTTTCTTTTCTTTAAAGAATCCTGAAAATAAATGCATCACAGTTTCCACAAAAATATCAAGCAGCACAACTGTTTTCAACATTGATAATAATCAGAAATGTTTCTTGAGCATCAAATCAGCATGTTAGAATGATTTCTGAAGGATCATGTGACACTGACAGCTTTTATCACAGGAATAAATTACATTTTAAAATATATTCAAATTAAAAACAGTTATTTTAAATTGTCATAATATTTCACAATATTATTGTTTTTACTGTATTTTTGATCAAATAAATGCAGCCTTGGTGAGCAGAAGAGATTGTTAAAAATGTTTTTTAAAAATCTTACTGACCCCAAACTTTTGAACGGTAGTGTAAACATTTACTGACATTACTGTTAGTTCTACACAGTAATGCTGAAAAGCATTTTATTGCTCAGATGTTGCTCTTTCATAGCTCACTTATATTTCATTCAAGTATCAACACTTAATTTTAGACTTTAAGTTTTGGATGTTTCTCCTAAAATTAGAGGAGAAATAAAAATGGAAACAAATGAGGTGATTTTTATAATAAAGTAAGATTTAGACTTTAAAGAGAAATGTTTGAGTTTAATTTAAGATCTCTTACATTTGACTGAAGACTTCAGTGTCTTGGCACAGATTTGAGGAGACCTTGTGAGATTACTGGTGTCAATGTTTTCAGAGGAAAATTAAAGTAATTTGCTTTCGATTAATCTCATTGCTGCCGAAACAGAAATGACTGAGATTTATAAAAGAGATCTCATTTGTGGTTTTTCTTTTCTATTGCTCTTGGATGCTGTGATCTGTAGGCTTTAATCAATAGCCAAAATAAGTTACAATGAGGTACTTTCTTGTTCCAGAGGTTTTAGTATGTTGATGTTCTTGTCCATCACAATGTAAACGCCTACATGCGGTGTATTTTATTTCATTTTAAAGTTATTTGAGGTGTGATTGTTTTAGGGTGACAAAGGAAACCCAGGAAGACCAGGTCTTCGAGGTGAGGTTGGCATAGGTCAGCCAGGTCTACCTGTAAGTATAAACAGCCTGAATCAGAATGAATGAATGAGCTTTATTCGCCAAGTGTGCGCAAACACACAATGAATTTGTTGTGGTTTTTCAGGAGCTCTGGGTACATACATACATATTGTAGCTCTTTTCACAACACAGGCACAGGTCGGTTCCTTGAAACAGGCATTTAATTCTTAGGCTCGTCTTGTTTACACTGTGAGAACTGTGTTCATAAATGAGCACAGTACAAACACATGAAAAGATTATACAATACATAGTCTTAAAGGAAAAGAGATACAAAATGATGCTTTCAATACATTAAACAAGCTAAACAAATATCTCATTGGCTGCTTGTTATGAAAAAAGATCCTTGATCCTAGTTTTTCTTTCTTTTCTTTTTTTTTTCTTCTTTTTTTTGAATTTCACTTATTAACTAACAAAAATAAACAAAATCAAATATAAATATATTGCGATATTTGCGCAGCGTCTCTCACAAATGTCTCCATGGTTGCAAGGCACGCTCCCTGTGCAAGCAGGGGGTCACAGGCGCTGCGTAATATCATTGCGCCTGCTGCACCCATGGTACGGCAGCAAAGTTCCTTGATTATTACGCCGGAATGAGAGTATAGTTCCTAGCCATATCGGCCTAGAAAATCGCAACTTTTCATTTTCCGTCGGTCTTAGTACACGATGTAACTACAGAAGAGTCAAGTTTTAAATAGGAAAAATATCGAAACTCTTTGGTCATTTTTGAGCGACATGCTAACGGTCTAATCAGATTCAATGAACTATGCTAAGCTATGCTAAAAGTGGTACCGCCAGACCCGGAGATCGGCTGAATGGATTCGAAAACGGTAAAACTCAACTGTTTAACTCTAGGGGAGTTGGAAAATGAGCCTATTTTCAAAAAAAGTGGAGTGTTCCTTTAAAGAGCCACAAATGAATTTACATCACATTTACATTTTTAAATTGTACCTCAAATGGATGAATACATGAAATTATGGATTTAATTATAAATTAATTATAAACCAAATGCACAGAACATCTACATAACAGCACTTACACATGTATACATACATATTAGGGATGGTAAGATTCACCGATTCGCATCGGTGCATCGGCAGAAAAGTTAACGATGCGATGCAGTTTAAAAAGTGTGCAAAAGTGTGCATCAGATACAAGTTGGCATTTAAGCACATCTTCTTGTCATGTCTTGTTTTGGTATCATGTTCATGTTCCATGGTTTATTTTCAAGTTTATTTTTCCATTGCTATGTTTGCTATTGTTTGCCATGTGCTCCTTGTTATCATGTCTTCCTTTGTCCCCATGTGATCATGTCATGTGATTCCCATGTTCTCATGTGTTATGTCTTCATTGGTTCATTGGTTGAGTGTGCACAGGTGTCTCTTGTCTAGTGATTAGTCCTTGTGCATTTTAGCCCTCATGTTTGCCTTGTTCTTTGTCAAGTATTGTCCGTGTAACCACTGTTGGTGAGTTCCGTGTTTTAGTTTTGTACGAAGTCAAGTCAAGCCAAGTGAAGTCTTTCTTTGTTTTGTATTTTATGTTTGTTGTAAATAAAACTGCACTTGGGTTCTTTAAGCTTGCCTCCAGTGGACTAACTAACTTACAGGATACTTGACCAAAACAATGAACCCAGCAGTTTGCCTCTTGCAGCTTCAACAAGGTAATCATACCATTGAGGAGTATGTTGAGGACTTTTGTGGACTTTGTTTCCAGGCAGGCTATAATGATGCTGCCCTCAAAGGCATTTTTCTCAATGGACTTAATGAGTTTTTGAGTTATCTAATGCCTGACAGTAACAGCTCAGAATCCCTTGAGGAATATATTGACTTGGACCTTATGTTGAGCGGCTCATCATCAAGGAGGCCCGACTGTCATGTCGGGATTTATTCACACCACGCCTGAGCCTCTTCATGTTATGCCTGCCAAGCCAGAGTTTCTTCACGTCATGCCTACCAAGCCAGAGTCTGTTCACATCATGCCAGCCAGGTCAGTGCCTGTTCACATCATGTCTAGCAAGCCAGAGTTTCTTCACGTCATGGCCGCCAAGCCAGAGTCTCTTCACATCATGCCTGCCCATCCAGAGACTGTTCACGTCATGCCTGCCCAGCCAGAGACTGTTCACGTCATGCCTGCCCAGCCAGAGACTGTTCACGTCATGCCTGCCCAGCCAGAGTCTCTTCAAATTACACTTGCCAAGTCTGAATCTCTTCACTTCACGCCTGCCAAGTTTGAGTCTCTTCACGTCAGGCCTGCCAAGCCTGAGCTTCTTCACGTCACGGCCACCACACCAGAGCCTCTTGCCAAGATGGCCACCACGCCAGAGTCTCCAGATTGTGCAGCACTGACCATTATGGCCACAGCTATCATGTGTGTTTGGGCCACGCATGCATCCTCTCCAGCCCCTGACCAGAGTCCAGTGATGGCTCCAGTCCCCGACCAGCGACCAGAGATGGCTCCAGCCCCTGACCAGCGTCCAGAGATGGCTCCAGCCCCTGACCAGCGTCCAGAGATGGCTCCAGCCCCTGACCAGCGTCCAGAGATGGCTCCAGCCCCTGACCAGCATCCAGAGATGGCTCCAGCCCCTGACCAGCGTCCAGAGATGGCTCCAGCCCCTGACCAGCGTCCAGAGATGGCTCCAGCCCCTGACCAGCGTCCAGAGATGGCTCCAGCCCCTGACCAGCGTCCAGAGATGGCTCCAGCCCCTAACCAGTGTCCAGAGATGGATCCAGCCCCTGACCAGTGTCCAGAGAGGGCTCTAGCCCCTGACCAGAGTCCAGTGACTGCCTCAGCCCATGAACCTGCTCCAGTTCACAACCCCACAGCTTCTCCCAAGAAAATCTGGGAGGGGAGGGGGGCTATAGATACCCTGCTAGGGCCATGGAGGTCGCGCCTCTCTGGACCCCTGAGCTACCTGCAATGCCATGGTCCCTTGGACTACCTACACCTCCATGGCGCCCTGAACTGCCTGCACCAACATGGCTCCCTGAACTGCCAGCGCCGCCCTGGAAGTGTCCTAGCTTGCCAGGTCCACCCATGTTCCACGGACCAGGTCTGCCCATGCTTCAAGGTCCAATTCAGCCCATGCTCCAGGGACCAGGTCCACCCATGCTCCTTGGCACAGGTCAACCCATGATCCATAGACCTGGTCCGCATCTGCTCCATGACTCAGGCCTGCCATTGACATGCCGTGGTCCAGGTCCTGTCCCCCTGCACAGGCCTGGCCCTACATCCCTCCCCCAAGACCGCCTCCGCTCCACCACCCTCTGGGACTATGTCATATTTTGGTTTATGTTGAGCGTCTGGAGCCGCCCTTAGAGGGGGGGATTCTGTCATGTCTTGTTTTGGTGTCATGTTCATGTTCCATGGTTTATTTTCAAGTTTATGTTTCCATTGCTATGTTTGCTATTGTTTGCCATGTGCTCCCTGTTATCATGTGTTCCTTTGTCCCCACATGATCATGTCATGTGATTCCCTTGTTTTCATGTGTTATGTCTTCATTGGTTCATTGGTTGAGTGTGCACAGGTGTCTCTTGTCTAGTGATTAGTCCTTGTGCGTTTAAGCCCTCATGTTTGCCTTGTTCTTTATCAAGTATTGTCCGTGTAACCAGTGTTGGTGAGTTCCGTGTTTTAGTTTTGTACCAAGTCCAGTCAAGCCAAGTCTTTCTTTGTTTTGTAATTTGTTTATGTTTGTTGTAAATAAAACTGCACTTGGATTCTTCAAGATTGCCTCCAGTAGACTAACTAACTTGCACTTCTTTAACTTCTTTGAATGGCTCCATTCAACCAGGTTTCTGTGAATGTCCAGTAAAAAGTCTGAATGCTCAAAAGTTGGCAAAAAGTGGTTTGTTGTGCTGTTTCTGATGTCTAGGAGTTCGTTCCTAATAAAGCTAATCGGAAAAAAGTTACTTAAAACAGGACAAACAAACAAAAATTGTAAAAGTACTGCAGAGCTCAAAACCGAGGCAGCCATTTTTTACTGTTTTAGCCTCTTGTATGACTTTAAAACATGCATCTAAAGATATTGAGATAATGATACATGCATCAATGAAGGGTCCTCCAGGTTTACCAGGATCACAGGGGAACCCAGGAGCTCCAGGCGAGGGACTTCCTGGTCAAAAGGTGAGCAGATACAGCTGCTGTTCCTTTTTCTTTTTTTTTATCCCTTCTTCTTCTTTTTTTAGGTCTTTCCTTTTTCAATGGGCTCTCTGTCCTTTTCTGATAGAAAACTTATGAAATTTACTCTCATTGTTCCAAACCCATCATTTTTTCTTCTGTGAAAAACAAATGGAGATGTTTAGCAGAATGTCCTGTCCTGCTCTTTTTGATACAGTGAAAGTGAATAAAGATAGTTATGTCAATAAAATATACACTCTTAAAAAAGTAAAGGTTCCAAATAAAGGTTCATTTTCACATGAAGCCATAGAAGAACCA
This sequence comes from Mylopharyngodon piceus, assembly GCA_039654765.1. Lineage (NCBI taxonomy): Eukaryota > Metazoa > Chordata > Actinopteri > Cypriniformes > Xenocyprididae > Mylopharyngodon > Mylopharyngodon piceus. The sequence continues at coordinate 15,311,143 of CM077445.1, forward strand.
TTTTGGGTTCCTCATAGAACCTTTCAGAGAACAGTTCTTAAAAGAACCATTTTCCTTAGCGTGAAGAACATTTTAATAATCTAAAGCAGTGGTTCCCAACCACATTCCTGGAGGCCACCCAACACTGCACATTTTGCAATTCTCCTAAATCAAGCACACCTGAATCAGGTCATCAGCTCATTAGCAGAGACTCCAGACCAGAAATGGGTGTGTCAGACAAAGGAGACATGGAAAATGTGCAGTGTTGGGGGTCCTTCCGGAACGTGGTTGGGAACCACTGATCTAAAGAACCTTTTTTTTCACTATAAAGGACCTTTGGTAAAAGGAAAGATTCCATGGATGTTAAAGGTTCTTCATGGAAACTTAGACTCCAATAAAGAACCTTTATTTTTAAGAGTGCACATTGAAAATCATCTAAAATCAATGCACAAATTTCTGTTATTCTTTCCCTTTAATGGTTGTGTGGACATTGAAATATCACTTTTTAAGTGAAATATCACTTTTTCTGTTTTGTGTTTGTGTCTTAGGGTGACCGTGGCTATGTCGGCCCTACTGGTGGACGTGGACCCCCAGGTTATGGAGGCAAAGGTGAAAAGGTATGTTGCAGTTGTGTGAGATTTTAGTTGGCCATATGAATGGCCGTTTTGCATTAAATTTAGCCCCTGTATCCATCCTTTTAGGGCAACGTGGGACCTCCTGGATCACCTGGACCAGTAGGAATGCCTGGCAGAGGAATTCAAGGAGAGAAAGTATTTTATGTTATTTTTCTGGTTTAGCATTTTTATACAAATATTTCTGTACTAGTGGTGCTAGTTAAGGCAAGCTTCATGTTCTCAATACATGCTTATAGTGTTAGTGATTTAAACAAATCCCTAACCCTAAGTAATAAACACTGTTTGTGCTATATTCATATACAATATGATTCCTCAAATCATGCAGCGTGTTGAGGAGTGTGCTATTACTTTTTGAAACAATTGGAAACATTCAATTGTTTCCTTCATCTTAATATCTAAAGGGGAATCAGGGACCAGCTGGTCCTCCTGGTCAGAGAGGGAATCCTGGGATAGGACTCATGGGTCCAAAGGTAAGACTGCACTTCTGTACGATATTTTTTTTTTTTTTAAAGAAATTGATAGTTTTATTCAGCAAGGATGCATTAAATTGATCAAAAGTGAGAGTAAAGACATTTACATTGTTACAAAAATTCTATTTCAAATAAATGCTGTTCTTTTGATTCTTAAAAGAATCCTAAAAAAAAAAAGTCATGATTTTTACAAACATATCAAGCAACATCGTGTTTTCAACATTGATTATAATGTTGACTCTAAAGACTAGAGTAATGATGCTGAAAATTCAGCATTGAATCACAGGAATAAATTACATTTTAAAATATATTCAAATAGAAAACAGTTCTTTGAATTTTTTTTTTTTAATATTTCACATTATTACCATTTTTACTGTATTTTTGATCAAATAAATGCAGCCTTGGTGAGCAGAAGAGACTCCTGTCAAAAACAACAACAACAAAAATCTTAATTGCAAACTTATGAATGATATATAGACACTGGGCCTCATTTATAAAGCGTGCATACGCATAGATTTGATCTTACGGTGGGTGTCCACTACAGCGGGAAAACTCCGCTTAGTGCCGCTGACAACGCTATAACGCCTCCGCTTTGGGGTGTGTCTGTAGCGAGTGTGTTTAATCTATGTTTTTTTCAAAGCACAGACAATATAATCATCAGAGATGCACATGATTACATTTGGAAATAGGCAAGCTTTGTTTCCAAATGTCCCACGTAAAGATATCCTGTCAATTTTGTAAACTTTTATAAACCCAGCCAGTATAATCACAATGAAAGCATCCAAACGGCAATATTCACCATATATATAACAACTGCAAAACGTCCACTGTGTAAACAATATGATTTACGCACTAAATTAGCATAAACTCCAACACGTCTGCATATTTTTAAACGCTCAAGACAGACATCACCACCTGAACCTCACAGAGATTGGCTGCCGCTTGCGTTTTCCGCTTGCTATTTGCATGAAGTCGAGAACTGCCCAACCTTTTTGACGCTCTCGGCCACTCTCAAAGCTTTCTCCGGTCCGCTGTCAATCCCACAATGCACCGCGCGAGCGTGAAGCTCGACTTCCATAGGAATGAATTGAAAACGTTCGCTCTGCTCCGCCCGCTCCGCGCCAGTGGACACCTACCGTTAAAGTGTGCGTACGCTTAAATCCACGCCAACGCTTGTATTTATAAAAACGGTCTTTGACGTGGAAAACACGACGTACGCACTTTTCCTGGTCAGATTACTGCAGGTTTTTGGAAATCTAAGCTATTCTTGCAGCTTGCCAAGGATTTGGACGATGACTGGTGATCTTTTATAGGTAAATGACATTAATTAGGTGTCGTTTACAACCCGGAGAACTGAAACCATTCAGCTGCGTGCAAGTTCAAGATCGTTTGTGATTTACAGATTTCACATCTGAAAGAGAGTCGTAATCTCATTTTCTGTGTGTACGTTCATTCTATGAATCACACGTACGCACATCTGAGAAATGATCGTAAGATCAAATTTAGGACGGTTTCTGTGCAACATTTTATAAATGATGCCCACTGTGTTTTCTTTTTGCTTGCTCTCAGGGAGAACAGGGTCTCCCTGGAGATCCAGGGGCCACTGGAGAAAGAGGAATTGGAGAACCAGGACCCAAAGTAGGTTGTTGTTTCAATTAAACTTTTATGATAGGACCTGAAAGAACAGAATAAAGTATCAAATAATGAAATCAGAGTTGTGTTTATGGGTTGATGCCATAGGGTGAACCTGGATTCCAAGGTTTACCAGGTGAACAAGGTGAACCAGGAGAAGATGGAGCCATGGGACCAAAGGTGCTCTTAACAGCATGTTTGCATCCAAAACATTCATTTGACATATCTTATAATATACTGCATGATATCTTGTTTATTTTAGGGTGATATTGGCCTACCAGGGCCCAAAGGACAAGACGGACCTCCTGGAAGAGGCCTACCAGGAGAGAAGGTGTCACGCCTACTAAAATTATTATATTAAAAATATATAGAACAGTATGTATTAACCCTCTGGTGTTGTTCAGTCATTTTAGAAGTGTTTTGAAATTTTAAAAAACGACTTTTGCGGCAATGGCTATGTGACCACAAAATAAATGAATAAATAAATAAATAAATTAGTGGACTTGATTCGAAAAATCGAAATGATCTTTAAAAAAAAACATAGTCACACTTGTTTTGTTCGCTGTCAAAAATGACCGCCATAGGAAATGAATGGAAAATAGGCAAAAATACGAAAATACAGAGAATTTGTGCCCTGTCCAAATACCCACACTTGCGGTCTTTGCACTTGACCACTTGTCTACTTACATGACGTATTTCCTGTATTTAGCTCAAGTGTTCAAGTGGGCGTGAAGACTGCAAGTGTGTGTAGAATTTAATTATTTATTTTTTTAATTATTATTTTCAATACTTTGCATTTTAAAATACACTTCTAAATATCTGTTCAGTGGTCGCTATGTAACTAACAGAAGACACAATTTTAAAATTGTGGTGCTTCTTTAAGTGATAAAAAGCAGTTGCAAATGTTGTACAAAATACACATACAGTAGCCTACTCATCTTTGCATCAATAAAATGTGCAACACTTTATATTTTACCACCATATTATATGTAATATGTAATTAATTTAACTTCCAGTTGAATGTTTTCCTTGTTCTCGCGATTTCGAGGCATGTGAGTTCCTGAACATAATGCATGATGGGATACGCTTAGCCTTGAATACCGTTCCAAAGTGGTATTCAAGATAGTGTGGGTTTAGTGTGCATTAAGGTCACTGCACTTGGGCATTTTTAAGACATGGGACAGTTTTGCGCACTTACTTCCTGTCACGTGCATGCGCTCTCAAGTGGCCAAGACTGCAAGTGTGGGTATTTGAACAGGGCATTGGTTTCTGATGGAAGTCTTTGTGGTGGGTTGTGAAATCGGGATAGAAAGTGTCCCTAATTTGTGCATATTTAGGGCAGGATGTCAGAAAATGCAGTTCTGTTTCCACTTCATTCTCTGTGCAGTGGGGGCACAGCCTGTCTTCTTTTGGTAGCCAGGTCTGTCTGTGTATGCCTGTCTTGAGTCTGTACATGCTCAGAACTTTTCTAAGTTTAGGGTCGCTCAGTGTACTCGGGTATCCTGCCAATTTATATTTTCTGTTTAGGGCCAAATAACATTCTAATTTGGGCTGTTGCATCTGTCCAATGTTTTAGGGGTTTTTTTTGTATTTTTTTTGTATTTTAATTATTTAGTTTGGTCTGGCTAAGTGTTTATTTACAGTCAGACATGTTGTGGTTTGTGTAGTCAGCTCTAAGACCAATTGGCCAAGGGCGTTTCTTTCTGGCGTCAGATCTTGGTAGTTCAGGGCTTTGTGATGGAGGGTCTGTTTATCACTATTTTTTAGGTGGACATGGAATTGAATGGCCCTTTTTTGAATTATGATTATAAGTGGGTATAATCCTAATTCTGCTCTGCAGGCATTATTTGGGGTTTTGTGCTGTACTCGTAGCAAAACTTTGCATAGTTTGGTCTGCAGAGTCTCTATTTGGGTGTTTGTCTTATTTAGTGAACTCTTTGGTTTTTCCTGTGTTGCTAATATTTATGCCAAGGTAAGTGTAGTTCTGCATGTGTTCGAGGAGCATGTTGTCTAATTTAAAGCTATGATGTTGGTCTTGCCGGCTGGGTCTTTTTCGGAATATCATTATTTTTGTATTTTTGGGTTAACTGACAGTTGTGCAAATTTCAGTTTTTGTTTTCGTTCCTTGAACCAGTTTAGAGCCCTGATTTCAGGTGTTCGGTCACTTTTGACCATGAACAACACAAGTGTGACTCCCAAATGAACAGTACCAGAGGGTTAAATGGGTTGTACCTTCCTTCAATAGGGGGATATGGGGGAGAGGGGCTCCAGAGGCCGACCAGGACCAACGGGACCAGTTGGGCCAATAGGGGCAAAGGTGAAAACAACTTATTCATTCATATTAACAAACACAAAATACTATTTCAAGAAAAGCCCCAATGTCTCTGTCACTGCTGCTAACAGTTTCTTTCATTTGAAATAGGGAAAATCAGGGAATGATGGACTACCAGGTCTTCCTGGGCCTCCAGGAAGAGGCATACCAGGAGCTAAAGTACGTTAAAGAAATGTTCCTGGTTCAACACAAGCTTTATCAGTAAAATAAAATTAAATAAAAAGTAAAAATTATGGTCACAGTAAGACACTTCCAATGGATGGTGAATGTGATTTCACCAAGTAGAACATGTTCCTGGATCAACATCTTTGATAGGTTTACAGTTTATGTCAAGTTTAGGCTTACAGCCAGGGTTAGAGGCTTCTATATCATTCTTATTCACCAATCATTTCCCTCTGATTTTAGGAATAATTTATGGGTAGGGTTAGGTTTAGGGGTAGTACTGTTTTTGGACAGGAATCTTGCTCCAGGATCAACAAAAGATGTTGATTCGGGAACATGCCTTACTTGGCAAAAACACTGTGACCTACAATAGTCGGACACATGGTCAGGCAGTAAACATTAAAACACCTAGACAATTGTTCAACCCCAGAAAGATCGACTTAATAATAAACAATTGCAATTACTGAATAATTCATGAAAATAAACAAAAAGTTTCTTTTCACATTTCTGCTTTTAAACCTACTGGAACCATTCTAAGTTCTTGCTTTAAAAAAAGAGAATAAAGATTAATTGATACATTTTTAATGTAGCTTAATTTTTTTGGAGCCACTGTATGTGTATGTGTAGCCACATCAGGAGATCTCATACCATGTTCATCTTGCTGTAGGGAGATCCAGGGCCAGTTGGTCCACCAGGACCTGCTGGAGAACCAGGGATAGGCATTGCAGGGCCGAAGGTAAGAGTGACGTCCCAGCAGAAACCTACACTGTGCTTTTGTGATTGAGATAATCCATTTTGTCTGTCTTTAGGGTGAAATGGGGTTACAAGGACCCATTGGACCACCAGGGCTGAAGGGAGAAGGCTATCCTGGCCTACCTGTAAATATTAACATTACAAAGAACATTGTTCATGCTAATCATAGTTACATTTGTATAGTCTGTATTTAATCTAATATGCCAAATGGAATTATAACAAGACTACATATGTGTTTCTCTATAGGGGCCACCAGGTCTTACAGGAGAGACTGGGCCAGAGGGTACTGGTTTACCTGGACCAAAGGTAATTTGACTGCATAAAAATTTGAATCATTAAAATATTATTCTATTAGAGCGTTTGATTAATTGATGTTTTCTGTCTCAGGGGGATCGAGGCCCTCCAGGTCCCCTAGGGCCTGCTGGACCACCAGGTCTTGGGCAGGTGGGCCCAAAGGTGGGAAATATATTTCAAACTACATATATTGCATGTAGAATACATATTAGTCTCACATAGCCAGAGCTTCAGACTGATGGTAGAAGATCTAGATTCCATAGCAGTCCCAAGAGGACGTCTGACTGACATGTAAAGCAAAGCAACCAATCACACTTTGCTTTGTTCAGCATAATGTTTAGGTGCATGAAAATGTAAATTTATATAGACCAGCATCCATTTCGTTCAAGAATATCATGCAAGTTTACTGCAACAATGGCACAACAATAGTGCTGTGAACTTCACACACTTTTGAAAATCTAACGTTTAGCCGATCCCGATAAGTGCTCATTGTCATAGTTATAAACATGATGGCTTTCTTCTTCCATGAGGGTGTTTGGCATCAAGACGGCTTTGTTTCCAGGTGGATGTTATAAAACGCGACACACACTTCCCGGAAATACTGAAGAATTCAACCAATCAGATGACGACTTCGAAACTCCCAAATTGTTTCCCATTGTATGTGCCATATGCATCAGATGTTCAGCCAATGATCCGTGGGTGTGACGTCTGAGGCTGACACTAAATACATATACACGTATCATAATCAACACAGTGATGTCACACAATTGAAGTCTATGGCAGCCCATAGAACCGTATGCAGGAAAGTTGTGAAATTTGGCACACAGATAGAGGGCAGTCTGAAATGTCACCATAGCAAATTTGGAGTCTCTAACTCAATCCCTTTAGCGCCACCACCTGTCCAAAGTTTCACTCATGTGTATGCTAATAACTTTTGAACCATAAGGGCTAGAAACAAAATTATTTTTTCCTCAAGCCGATTTGATTGCAACCTATGATGTCATTCTCCGTCATGAGAATTTTCCCGCCATTTTGATTTTTCCAAAAAACCTACTTTTTCAAACTCCTCCTAGGCCGTTGCTCCGATTTTCATGAAAATTGAACCAGATCATCTTCAGACAACTTGTTAATTATCATCACAAGCATGACCTGAGGCAACATGCAGCGTTTCGGCGCAGCGCCACCTACTGCTCCGGAGATACGAAAAATTGGTATTTTTGCTTATAACTTCTGATGGATTTGTCCAAAAATCATACATTTGGTCTCGTTAGATTCGGGGCATTATGCCGAGTCGAATGATGTCCAATATCGTACATTTTGGCCTTTGGCCATTTTTTTGGTGCTAAAATGCTGTATTTTATGAACGCATTAACGTATCGTTATGAAACTCAGTATGGGTAATCAGCACAATGCCCTGAAGGAGCCTGAGAAGTTTTGGACCAGCGCCACCTAGTGGAGATTTTATTTATATGCTTATAACTTTTGATGTGGTTGAATTATTTTCATGGGAGTCATATCCTTAGACTCCTGAATCCTTGCCGAGTCCAACGATACCAAACATGCTAGGTTTCGCCTTATGGTATGTGCGACGTGGTGATTTAGCGCTTAAAAAACAATTGCGAATATCTTCGAAACCGTTAGTCCGATTGAGACGAAACCAGCGAAGGAAATGCAGAACCTTAGTTGGTTAACTATATGTCACAGCCCAAATGTCAAAATTTTTACAGGAAGTGGCAAAAAAATCAAAATAAACGTCGTCCATAGGTCATTTTTTATTATCTCATACATATAAATGTCTATAACTCCAAAACGAAATGAGATATTTTCACCAAATTTGACACACACATGTATGGGCTCACTCTGAGGACACAAAAAAAGCGGTGTGATTGTGCCTCTTGGTGGCACTATAATTAAACAAAACATGAAATTGTCATTGCCACTACAATACAATATTATGATATAAAATGCTATATTATATGAAAGCATTGGTGTACCATTACAAAACTCTGTATGTGTCATCAGCACCATGCTCTGAAGGTTCTCAAGCGCCACCTTGTGTTCAAATGTTGTAATAACATTTTTAAAAAACGCTAATAGCTTTATATAAATCTGTCCTATTGTAATGAGACTGGTCTTAATAGATACCGTGGGTCATGCTGAGAACATTAATGCCAGTTTTGCCATAGTCAGCCAAACTTCCTTTCCGCCATTTTGATTTTCTTTAAAAACATACTTTTTCTAACTACTCCTAGACCGTTGGTCCAATTTTCACCAAAATTGAATCGTATCATCTTCAGACCATGGCGGTAAAAAGTTATGGATTTCTGTTGATAGACCTCATCGTATTCATATACCACATCAACAAAGTAGAGGCATGATGCCAAAATGACTCTTGAGGCTGTATCTCTGCAATGCTCTGACATATTGACACCAAACTTTGCGAGTGTCATTGTCACCTCACTCTGACCATACCTCATTAATTTGATCACAGCACCACCTATTGGTCGAAAGTGAAAAACCAGTAAATCTTTATTATTGACTCTATTTGTGATTTTTCAGCTCTTTTGTCTAAAATGATCTTAATAGGTCTTTAATTGCTCACTGTTGCAGTTGGTCTGATGCTCACAGCCATGTTGGCTGGCTTGTTGTGCCTTCTTTGTGCTTGGCTCCGTAATTGCTGCTTACAGCTATATTTACATTTGTTTTTGTAGATGTGTTCAAATGAATTTCATCAAACTTTTCAACCCCCACGAAAAAAAATAAATTGCTTAAATAACTGCATTAAAAATGAAGGAATGTTTAAGGAATATGAATATACACTGCTCAAAAAAATTAAAGGAACACTTTTTAATCAGAGAATAGCATCAAGTCAGTTAAACTCCTTGGATATTGATCTGGTCAGTTAAGTAGCAGAGGGGGTTGTTAATCAGTTTCAGCTGCTTTGGCGTTAATGAAATTAACAACAGGTTCACTAGATGGGCAACAATGAGACGACCCCCAAAACAAGAATGGTGTATAGATATTATTTTATTATTATACCTTTGAAAAGTAACGTTTTAAACAATATCTCAATGAACACAAAAACAATTTCCAAAATGTTGACAAGAAAAAGTTTAATATAACATCTGTTTAACTTATAACATGAAAGTAAGGTTAATAATATAACTTAGATAACACATTTTTCAGTTTTACTCAAATTAGGGTGATGCAAAAATGAGTACATCCCACAACAAAAACTACTACATCTAGTACTTTGTATGGCCTCCATGATTTTTAATGACAGCACCAAGTCTTCTAGGCATGGATTGAACAAGTTGGCAACATCTATCTTTTTCCATTCTTCAAGATTGACCTCTTTTAGAGACTGGATGCTGGATGGAGAGTGATGCTCAACTTGTCTCTTCAGAATTCCCCATAGGTGTTCGATTGGGTTCAGATCAGGAGCCAATGAATCACTTTCACCCTGTTCTTCTTTCACTGTAGGCACCATGCATTTTTCTTTGCATTCCTCACCTTTGCGACGCCATACAGTTTTGAAGCCATCAGTTCCAAAAGCATTTATCTTGGTCTCATCACTCCAGAGTATAGAGTCCCAGTAGTCTTCATCTTTTCAGCATGGACCCTGGCAAACTCTAGGCGGGCTTTTTTTTGTGCCTGGGCTTTAGGAGAGGCTTCTTTTGTGGACAGCACCCATGCATGCCATTCCTCTGCAGTGTACGCTGTATTGTGTCATGGGAAATAGTCACCCCAGTTTGGCTACTTCTAGTAGATACTTTCTACTTCTTTAGATAACTGCAGTGAACTTGCATGCCGATTTTCTTCAACCCTTCTCATCAGAAGACGCTCCTGTTGAGGTGTTAACTTCCGTGGACGACCTGGACGTCTCTGTGAGATGGTTGCAGTTCCATCTTTTTTAAATTTTTGTACCACTTTTGCTACAGTATTCTGACTGATAAGTAAAGCTTTGCTGATCTTCTTGTAGCCTTCACCTTTCTGGTGTAAAGAAATTATTTTCTTTCTCGGGTCTTGTGACATTTCTCTTCCATGTGGTGCCATTGCTGACAGCATGAAATGGGAAGGGGTTTTAACACCCTTTTATAGTCAACTGTCTGCTGGACACCTGTGTAATGAATAATTAGACTCACCTGTGGTTGAATTCTTGTTAAATTAGACATTTGTAGTCTAAAATTTAGCTTTGCTCCAGAGACTTTCAGTGGGGTGTACTCATTTTTGCATCACCCTAATTTGAGTAAAACTGAAAAATGTGCAATCTAAGTTAACTTACTTTCATGTTATAAGTTAAACAGATGTTATATTAAACTTAGTCTTGTCAACATTTTGGAAATTGTTTTTGTGTTCATTGAGATATTGTTTAAAATGTTACTTTTCAAAGGGGGTGTACTCATTTACGCTGAGCACTGTATATATATTATATATAAATAAATATATATATGCTTTTGGGAAACACAGACCTGTTCAGGTTTGCTCAGAAGTGTTTCTGTGGTCTGTAGGGCTCCATTGGTCAGACTGGTCCAGCTGGTCCACCAGGATTACCAGGAGAGGGCATACAAGGACCAAAGGTAACAGGAATCTGAGGCATATCAACAGGATACAGTATGAAATGTTTAAATCACATGCACTTTACTCTGTTTTGTACAGGGTGATCCTGGATATCAGGGTATACAGGGGCCAAGAGGGTTCCCTGGAGAGGGTCTGCCGGGACAGAAGGTGAGGAGACTCTTATAGCCACTGTCATGCATTCATATTTTGTACAGTTAGCATTAAAGGAATCCTTCACCCAAAAATAAAAAAGTCATCATTTACTCACCCTCATGCTGAGTAAATGATGGCGCATCACATCATGTTTGAAAAAAACATGAACACAAATGTGATGTAACTGCTCTGTTTGTAGGGGGATCGTGGGATACCAGGAGCACAAGGACGCAAAGGGGACAGAGGAAGCCCGGGAGAACCAGGATTTACAGGACCACCGGTGAGAAGAACTGAGAAGGGAAATTTTGATTAGTTGAAAAACTCCTCATGCTATACTTTTTAATCGTTGAGAATTATGATCACTGACAACACTATAATCAACATCTCTCTATATAACTACATTTAACACAACATTATGCCTTCTTTCAATCGCAGGGTAATTCAGGAACAAAAGGAGAACCTGGTCTCACGGTATGTGCACAGATGAAAGAATTAATTTTCTACCTTGTCAATAAAGGTCCAATTTATTCCAATGTAAAAAGGTTTTGCACCTAAAGAAATGACAGTTTCAAACTGCAATATGTTACGCTGTTGTTGCATGACCTCACCATCATGTGACTGTTCGAAAATAAAAAACGATTTTGCATTTGTAGCCCAATTTTTGGTAAAAATAACTTGGTCAAGTACAGTGCGTTGCATTGAGGGATACAGTATATACATTCAATGAAATGTGAAATTAAGTAGAAAGACGCACTTATTATTTAAAGATAAAAGGAGATTTTAAAAAACAAAATATATCAATTGACAAAAGCAATTAACAAAATGACTAAATCTTAAATTGAAATTAAAGTGAAAACTGTACATATATAAAAGCGAATTCAAAATATTAATATCATCATAGTATATAAATAATACTAAAATAATGCTGAGTAATAACCCTAAAATGGAAATTGAGCACCTCAGTAAAAAGATTTATGTATTTTGCAGAGAGAGGAAATAATCACTCTAATCAGATCTATTTGTGGTAAGTAATCAAATTGCAGATCTATTTCTAAATTTGAGTGCTTTGTGATGAATTACACCAAAAATGAAGTGGATGATTTATTCTGGATTCTCAGGTTGTGGCCAGATATGCAGAGTAAAACCTCTTGAGCTAGTGTTTGTGATCGACAGCTCTGAGAGTGTCGGCCCGGAAAACTTTGAAATCATTAAAGACTTTGTGAATACCTTGATCGACCGCGTGTCAGTCAGTCCGAATGTGACGCGTGTAGGGGTCGTTCTCTACAGCCACATTAACCTGGTGGTCACAGGCATACGAGAGAGTTTAACTCGTGAAGAAGTGAAAGAAGCTGTGCGCAGGATGCCCTATATTGGAGAGGGCACTTACACAGGAAGTGGCATCAGAAAGGCCAATGAGATCTTCCGCTTTGCTCGCCCTGGTGTGGAGAAAGTGGCGGTGGTTATTACGGATGGCCAGACGGATCATCGTGACACGGTGAAGCTGGAAGATGCAGTCAAAGAGGCTCATTCAGCCAATATCACCATGTTCGCTATAGGGGTGGTGAATCAAAGTGACCCGATCTATGGTGATTTTAAGGAGGAGCTGAATTCAATAGCGTCCCCGCCCGCTGAGGAGCATGTGTTTTCCATAGAAGACTTCAGAACGCTTCCTGGTATGTCACAATGCATTCATTTCACACAATTAAATGGAATGGAGTGTCTGTTTACACTAAGGGCCTGTTTCCACCTGGTATTAAGATGCGTTTTGGTCGATCGGATCACAAGTGGACGACTCTAAATACAAAAGAGTGTAAAACGTTTTGAACTTGTCCACTTTTGACCACTTCCAGAGGTAGTCAAAAAACGCATTCCACCGGATTGGTTTCACAGTGTAGACGCTCACGTGGTTGAATGTAATCGAACAGCCACTAAAGGAGCCTACTCTCCGCCTACAGACCTAATGCATAAACATTATGGAAAGTGTGCTAGAAAGATGGGATTTAAACTTTGTCGGTTAAAGACCCAAGTTTGGTTTGAAGATGAAAAGCGTACCAAGCACAATGTTCTCTCACCATTACTGATTTCTAACACACACTCACAGCGTTCAGCATGGTCTTGGATCTTTTAGATTAGAAACGAAAGATGCTGCTCTCCGTATGTTTTTCCGTCATCATGGGCACGTTCATATGTAGATTGCGCAACGTTATTTTGTCCATTAAATCGAAAGATCTGAAAAAACCCATACATTTACCCACCCATAGACCCTCCCCTTGAAGAAATCAGGACAGAAGTGGTTAAAAGTGGATAAAAGAGACAGATTAAAATACCAGGTGTAAATGGGTGTGTCTCCCTCGTCCACTTGTGATCCGATTGACCAAAACACATCTTAATATCAGGTGAAAACAGGGCCTAAGTGCCCGCCTTGTTGGCAAAGACTATTTACACTAACTCCGCCCACCAATGTCTGGTTGGGCCAGACAGAATTACAAAAGAAAGCAGTAACTTTTGATACGGGATCATCTACATTAATTAAATTCATGTTTTCTGTCTCTGTGGTCTAGAATTGGAAAGTAAATTGCTCCAAAAGGTCTGTGAGAACATTGATGGCACTACCTCCAGCTCCAAGGTAAAGTGACACACACTTCAGTCAAAAAGGCCATTAGTTAAAAACTCATGATGCATTTAAAGCCGCCATATTTGATTTAAGAGCTGCCGTTTGAGGCATTTTCATTGCTGAACTGCAGTGCAGAATTTCTAAATAAAACTAGAAATGTATTTTTAAAATTGACATAAAATTCCAGCAGTGTGACATTTATCATTTTTTATTATTATTTAAAAAAAAATCTAATTATCATACATGCAGTTTTTATGACTTCATGTTAATTGAGAAACTGACACATACTTCAATTAATTAAAAAAATATGCAACTAAATGCAGCATATTTGGTCTGAAATATACACTGTGTTTGATAAGAAATAAAATTTTAACAAAAATGTCACACTGCAGGACATTTATTATGTTATTTCAACGGCTCTTCTCTTGAAATTACATAATAAAAGTCCTGTAGTGTGACTTTATTACAATAAATGTATTTATGTTATATTATTATTATAATTTTAAATAGCAGAATTTTTAAATGAAACTGTAAATAAATTGCATAAAATTCCATCAGTGTAACATCTATACATTATAAATGTATTTATTTATTATTATATTTTCCTAATTATTATTATGCATGCAATTTTTATGACTTCATATTAATGAAGAGATTACAACATTTGGAATATTTATATTTTAAAAAATAATTTGTTAAACTGCAGGACTGTTGTAGTAGACAAAAAAAGGAGATTGAAAATTTAAAAAAAATCTTGAGGCTAAAATCAAAACGATTCGATCTTTTATGGTTACTGTTATTATCCAAGTATTCTAGTTATGAAGAGATATTAATATTACACTAAATCAATCAGCCTTTCACGCCTTTGGACCGGCTGAATCAGGGCACATACAGGACTGCCCCGAAACGCAGACCAACTGACCCGTCGCTGCTCGTACAGAATCATTTTACCGCAGGTAAATACCCATTCAGCCATTCAAAAGTGATACAATATAAATAATAGCAATTCTGTAAACAAAAGAACTACCTTAATCTTTCTATTTTCTCTCTCTCAGAGGAGGGGTGCCTAGAGCCTCTGGATCCCGGTCCATGTCGAAAGTATGTTATTAAATGGTATTTTGATCCTAAGACCCATTCATGTGCTCAGTTCTGGTTTGGAGGTTGCAATGGCAACAAAAACCGTTTTGATAGTGAAGAGACCTGCAGAAAATCCTGTGTGAAAATGTAAGTCTTATCATTAGAGCACTGAAACTGAATAAATGCACGTATTTGCATATATAATGGCCACAAAAAGTATTTGGCACACCTAAAATGTCGAATTGAGACTGCATTATATAGCAAAATATCAAACAGTGTCTTTCATTTTAAAGAAATATAGAAGACATGGCTCAGAAAAATTAAAAGTAGTTTGATGTGTTGTCATCTAATGCAGTGACATTCAGACATTATTTTGAGCAAACCAACAAAAAACTCTTTCTTCATGGGCAATGAACAAATATTCATACAGAAAAACAATCAGTAATCTGTCTTCTTCCATCAAATGTTCTCATGAAAACATCTTTGTGTTTTTTATTTTTGTCTATTGTATTTGTAATGTGGTTTAAGTTCACTGGTGCTGTTTTGTTGAATAGTGTTGAATCTGTACTTGTATCTAAATGGTCGCAGGTGATGTGCAAAATACTCCAGCATGTACATGTCTGCAGGTTTCACATAATGAAACGATATCGCAAAATCTGCACAGCAGTCAGGGCCCTGGAAGAAGAGAAAAATCATTCATTTTTGACTAATCTTGGACAATGCAAAAAGGTCATTATGCAAAAGTTAAACTTCAAAGTACACAAGTCCTATAGAAATCTATATTTGTTTTAAAAAACATTTTAACTCTAGTGGGAATCATTAATATTTACAGTTACTTTTTTAACATTTTTTTTTTTTACACTTTACAGTTAACATTTTTTTTTTGAGCATGAAAATACTGCTCTATTACTATGATGCTGAGTAAAGAGACATTTTTACAGTTTAAAAATAGTAAAAGTAGAAAAAAAACCACTAGTAACTAGTGACAAACTGAAATTATTTTCTGCGATCTGATGTGTATCTGAGTGAAACAGGATATTCAACAAGAAAAAAAATGGTGGATAAACATGTTTTCTAATGCAAGTCTGTCTCTATGTTTGGTAGGTTTAAACTGAATTTAACAATAAATATTCAAAAATATGGTAAAACCTATTTGCCTCGATTCTGATTCACAGTATATGCAGTTTTTAATCACGTTCCAGTGTAACTTAAATTTTTTAAAGATAAATGGCTAATACAAGTTTTGTTTTGTCACACTTAAAATGTCTGAATGTGACTGTACATTATCAGCAAATATCAGAGTCGGTGTTCTGGCATAGAACCCGGAAGCGCTGCACTGTGTTTACAACGTAAAGAGTGTACGAGAATGACAGGGAAGAGAAGAAATTGTTGAACAAAGTAGAGCTTATGTTTAACATTAGAATGACTCACAAATATTTTCAATGAAAAACTGCCAGCTGCACTCACCCGTCTGGTTTTGTAGTAACTGTAGCCCCAGGTCTGTTTTCCATTCTTTGGGGAAATGAGGTGGTTTTCCGGTCCAAAAGGATTAAATGATTCACGTTTGTTTGGATCTCTTGAATCCCCGGCCTTCACTCCCATGGTCTCCATGCACCTTCCCAAGGCCATGTCCTCC
Source organism: Mylopharyngodon piceus (assembly GCA_039654765.1). Taxonomy (NCBI): domain Eukaryota; kingdom Metazoa; phylum Chordata; class Actinopteri; order Cypriniformes; family Xenocyprididae; genus Mylopharyngodon; species Mylopharyngodon piceus. The sequence goes on from CM077445.1 coordinate 15,327,440, forward strand.
ACGGAGCTGAAATGCTTGCAGCGTCCCGTGCTGAAACCTTGCACAAATCTCCTGAGAGCCTCTCGGCTCAGAACGTATCCGGCGCCTCCGCTCATGTAACCCTGACGTACGAACGGCCGGAACTTGTGGCCGAAATAAACAGGCTCCTCAGCGTCATGATGGGAAAGTAGGTATCTCAGGTTTTCAACCACCACAAATGTGTCATCATCTGCTTTGAGGAACCAGTCAGCATGCTGGAGGTGGTGCGCATGGAGGTACTGAAAGGCACGGATGGTCTTCCAGTACAGCTGAGATCGGCCCTCGCTGACGTTGAGCCCCACGGTGGGGAAGTCGGAGCTCTGCGAGCTCATGTACAGCACCTGGTTACAGTGTTTAGCCCAGGTGGCACGAATGTGCTGGAGCTTTTTCTGCAGATTTTCAGGCCTCGTCATGACCCAACACAACACACGCACATGGGAATACAGGGACTGTGCCTGCTCATCTGGGAAATTCAAGCAGAAGTTTGAATTAATTTGATCAAAAGTGACAGTAAAGACTTTTACAATGTTACAAAAATCTAATTTTCTATAAACAGCACAACTGTTTTCAACATTGATAATAATCAGAAATGTTTCTTGAGCAGCAAATCATATTAGAATGATTTCTGAAGGATCATGTGACACTGAAGACTGGACTAATGATGCTGAAAATACAGCTTTGATCACACAAATAAATTACATTTTAAAATATATTACAATAGAAAACAGTTGTGCAATAATATGTCACATGATTACTGTTTTACTGGATTTTTGATTAAATAAATGCAGCCTTGTGAAGCAGAAGAGACTTCTTTCAAAAACATTACAAAATCTTACCAACCCCAAACTTTTAAATGGTAGTGTTGCTCATGAAATTACAAATATTTTGATCCAAAGGCTTCTGCTTAAATGCTTGAAATTTGCACAATTTATTTTTATTATTTTTTTTTTTACAAAATTAGAACTTTATTTTTGTTTTCTTAAAGTTGCAACATATAAGAAAAAAATAAATAAATAAAGTTAATAAAAATTGAGACTGTATGTCCAGACCGGTATTGTAAACACAAAGCAAATATGACTCGAAATATGAGTTACAAGAAGTAAGTGATAAGGAACATACCATTCTTTTTCCATGCATGACTTTGGCTCGAGAGGAAAGAGTATGTGGAGATGCAAGTGCTCTGGCTAGAAGGTCAAATCTAACATTTATGAGTTGCTGAACAAAGAAAAAAAAACAATGAATATCCCACAAATAGCAATATGTGCTGAGAAATCTGAAGAAAAAAAACGAGAAAAATATTTGAAAACAAGCAACATAACCATTATATACATATAAATATATATGTTTGGCTACAAAAAAAAAAAAAGACTTACCATATTGGTGCAGTTTAGGTCACATTTTTATTGTTTTCTGCATATTTAAAATGAATTCTTGCTCTCTGCTGAGGTTCAACTGTTTGTCTCAAAACATTGTGATTACCATCTGTTACACCTTTTTTTATTGTAACTCGCCACATAAAACTTTTATTAGCTATCCTTGACGTCACAGGTCTCTTATCCTGTATTGATAATGGTTGCACACACTTGAGTTATTAAATCAGTTATTAAAAAAATTCTGTTTGCCTCAAAACAAGAATATAATCATTCCCAATCTTTTTTCTCTCAAATTTTACATATGGCTTTTTAAAAAAAGGCTCCTGTAGTGCACATAAATATGTCTATAACATAATAAAGTGTATTTTCTGTCCTGTTCTAATTTATGTGCAACCAGCATTAGAAGTACAACATTTCAATTACAGAACACATAAGAAGTGTGGAAACTAGTTGAGCAAGGACGACCTCTGACTCCGATACTGTGTCACAATGGGTCAGTCCTCAGAATCAGGTACTTAAAAGCTCCTTGAAAGTAAAAAGCAATTTTCTCAAGAATGATGATCAAGATTTCCTGGTCTTCCTTCCACTTTAAATTTAAGAAGCTACTGGAGACTTGTCTAATTGCACATAATTGTCAAACTTCAGAAGAAACCATTTCACGAAGAATCTTTTTATGCCTTCTACAGACTGTGCGATTTTAGCAATCTTATAAGATGATTACAAATCACACTGTGCGACATGGATCTAATAAACTTGGGTACATGTATGTAGACTGTACAATGATGACACCTATTGAATTGTTAGTACAACCCGAATTCCGGAAATGTTGGGTTGGGTTTTTAAATTTGAATAAAATGAAAACTAAAAGACTTTCAAATCACATGAGCCAATATTTTATTCACAATAGAACATAGATAACATAACAAATGTTTAAATTGAGAAATTTTACAATTTTATGCACAAAATGAGCTCATTTCAAATTTGATGCCTGCTACAGGTCTCAAAATAGTTGGGAAGGGAGCATGTTTACCATGGTGTAGCATCTCCTCTTCTTTTCAAAACAGTTTGAAGACATCTGGGCATTGAGGTTATGAGTTTCTGGAGTTTTGGTGTTGGAATTTGGTCCCATTCTTGCCTGATATAGGTTTCCAGCTGCTGAAGAGTTCGTGGTCATCTTTGACGTATTTTTCGTTTAACGATGCGCCAAATGTTCTCTATAGGTGAAAGATTTGGACTGCAGGCAGGCCAATTCAGCACCCGGACTCTTCTACGACAAAGCCATGCTGTTGTAATAGCTGCAGTATGTGGTTTTGCATTGTCCTGCTGAAACGACATCTGAATATGTTGCTCTAAAACCTTTATATACCTTTCAGCATTCATAGTGCCTTCCAAAACATGCCCATACAGTATTCACTTATGCATCCCCATACCATCAGAGATGCTGGCTTTTGAACTGAACGCTGATAACACGCTGGAAGGTCTCCCTTCTCTTTAGCCCGGAGGACATGGCATCCATGATTTCCAACAAGAATGTCAAATTTGGACTCGTCTGACCATAGAACACTTTTCCACTTTGAAACAGTCCATTTTAAATGAGCCTTGGCCCACAGGACACGACGACGCTTCTGGACCATGTTCACATATGGCTTCCTTTTTGCATGATAGAGCTTTAGTTGGCATCTGCAGATGGCACGGCGGATTGTGTTTACCGACAGTGGTTTCTGGAAGTATTCCTGGGCCCATTTAGTAATGTCATTGACACTACTATGATGCAGTGTCGTCTGAGGGCCCGAAGACCACGGGCATCCAATAAAGGTCTTCGGCCTGGTCCCTTATGCACATTTTTCTCCAGCTTCTCTGAATCTTTTGATGATGTTATGCACTGTAGATGATGAAATTTGCAAATCCTTTGCAATTTGACGTTGAGGAACATTGTTTTTAAACAGTGGTGGACAGTAACGAAGTATTCTTACTTCGTTACTGTACTTAAGTACATTTTTCAAGTATCTGTACTTTACTCGAGTATTTTTATTTTGAGCAACTTTTACTTTTACTTTACTACATTCCAAAGCATAAGATCGTACTTTTTACTCCACTACATTTCATAAAACATATCGTTACTCCTCATCTTAAAATGAAGAAATCGTCACATGCTCAGAGTCACAAAAGCGGCGTCCGATTCGTGCACGAACTGATTCTTTTCAATCATCCTGTTAAATCAGTTCACAAATCACATCAACAATTCATTCGCAAATTGGACTGATCATATTGCAGCTGTTCTCGAGTCAACAAATCACTGATTCAATGATCCGTTCAGAGCGAGTCTCCAGTGAATGAATTTACAAGTCTGACTGAAAATTAGCCACGAACTGGGGGATCCTCGAGTGCGCGCACGACTGATGCCGAAAAGTAAGTCAGCCTACTAATGTTGAATTTTAGGATGAATTATTGAAACTGAAAATCATATTTAGGTCAGTTGTTTTTGAACTAAATCTGCTGTAAAGGGTGATCTGTTTAAACCCACTGAAATGCTTTAATGCGGACACGTCCACATCAATGTGTCTACAGATCGCGATCTTGATTCAAACAGATCAAATCACATTTTAAAACTAACTTGCCGCTTCAAATAATGGTTGTATCGATTACATCGTTACGCCACTAGGAGGCGACAAGTGACTGTTAAAATGTATTTGACGTTGAATGATTCATTCAAAAGATTTGTTTAAAAACATTGATTCATCCAGTAATGAAACAAGTGAAGTAGTTATGAGTGAGTCATTAAATCATTCATTCAAACCCATTTTATTAAATTAATTAATTAAATATTTTTAAATAGACTGCAGCAATTAATATTTTGTCCTCTAGTAAATAATTATACACAATTTTGTTTAGTTGTCTATTCAGAATCATGGGAGAGTCATGATTTCTATTTGAAAGAAACAAAAAAAATCTTGATTCTCATTTTATCCAGAATCGTGCAACTCTAACACAAATTAAAATAACGCATACACGTTCATCTTCCCCGCTGCTGCAGCAATTTTTTAAAATGTTATGTATTTAGCCCTATATGTTTTGTCTGTTTTTATATTGTTTGTCAACACACATTACATATTATGTATCTGCATCCACTAATCTTCCATCCATACTGACTAGTGCTAGCTATTTGACAATTCATAATCATTCATAATTATTTTGTGTACTTCGTCCACCACTGTTTTTAAAGTATTCCACAATCTTTTTATGCACTCTTTCACAGATTGGAGAGCCTCTGCCCATCTTTACTTCTGAGAGACTCTGCCTCTCTAAGACATCCCTTTCATAGCTAATCATGTTACAGACCTGATATCAATTAACTTAATTAGTTGCTAGATGTTCTCCCAGCTGAATCTTTTCAAAATTTCTTGCTTTTTCAGCCATTTGTTGCCCCCGTGCCAACTTTTTTGAGACCTGTAGCAGGCATCAAATTTGAAATGAGCTCATTTAGTGGATAAAAGTGTAAAATTTCTCTGTTTAAACATTTGTTATGTTATCTATGTTCTATTGTGAATAAAATGTTGGCTCATGTGATTTGAAAGTCTTTTAGTTTTCATTTTATTCAAATTTAAAAAAAAACGTCCCAACATTTCCAGAATTCGGGTTGTAGAAGAATAAAATGAAAATCAGCATGCACCAGTGACAAACAAATAGAGCAAGATGAATCAAGCATTGGCACTTGTGGTTTTTATGTGCCACTGTTCCTTTTAGCTCTTTTCACCTCCACGGTATTTAAGTTTTAGCGACATGTTGCAATGATCAATACGTCATTTTATGTTGCATTTTCATTGGCTAGTCAGCAGTGTGATGGAATTTTTTAATTAATCATATCTAACATTTCTTTTTCCTTGCAGGAATAACATTTATATGCTTTTGAAACCTAAATGTCCTCAAACCTTGCATGGGCCTACATCAGTGTGTGTCTGAATCATATCCAAATATAAGAAAAGGGGAAATGAAACTTAGGGACAGCTAGACAACCATCTAAATATAATAGCCCCATGATATTGATTAACCAGCGAACTAATAAACAAGATTTGGGGAGATCTTGCTTTACCTAGTAACAGAAGGGTCTGACATATGAAGAACCAATCATATTGTAGAATGCTTTACCATGCTCCTATCATAAACTGTTGTATTCTTTTTGCTGGTGGGATTCTCTGTGATTGATACGAGGTCCTCCGGCCGTGAATAAAGCATATACTAAGGCATAGTCTGGAGTCTATCTGGTTATTGCTGCGCAGCAAGTTAGGGAACACTAAAGACCTTATTCCCAAGTGATAGTGTTCAAAAGGGTCAAGACGTTGACCGACTCGAAGCAGCAGTTGTCGACTAGGAGACGCAGTGCTAGAGTATAAATATTATTGAGTGTCGCCAGTAGACGCTCGGGTGTCGATTAGGAGACGCCCCAGGTGATCAGGTAAATTAAGTCAGGTGCGTAGGGGAAAATCTACCACAGCAGACATAGGTCGTAGCAACAAACACAATGTGAGATGGTCATCCTAAATTTCTGACACTGTCAGAACATTTTCGCAGGCTATCTTTGGTTGTGACAACGGCCGTCTTTGAACCTCTCTCACAGTACAACCACTGTTTAGGAGCCACAACCAAAGAAATCTCCATGATTGTTTCATGTTGACCATCTTTCATTTGGGACAGCCCAAAATCGTACAATGTATACCGGGCATTACAGAGATTACCAAGACTTTAGAAGAATGACAGAGGACAAATCCAGTTATTTTACTAAACATTATGTGAAACACTGTTCCAAAACCTAGTAAGTTGCCCTGATGTTGGCTGACTACAAAGTCGACTTCCTTCTAAGGCAACATTCTAACCGGAATGGAACATCATAAGTTTGGAACACTTTACATAGGCAGCGACTTGCTTGAAAAGCTTCATACTTTTAGATTTAACTTTTAACTTCTCAGCATTTGTCTCTGAGCTCTTTGGAATGCATTATGGGATTTTCGTTTCTTTACAAAGGAGGGCCAAAAGAAGGTACAATATTTTAGAAAACAGCATAATCATACTTTTGGAACAGCCTTTGGATTGGGAGCAACTATGATGCCTTAAAATGCTGCCTACATAGGCAGTTCACTAGGTTTTGGACAAGTCAGGCTAGTAATACAAATAAATGACCTCAGTGAGAGTGATGTCTTAAGGCATACAATTTATTTGCAAATATCTGTCAATTTTTGTGTTTTTTAAAATCATATCCAGAGTGTCTAATCTCAGTAGTCAACTGTTGTAAAAGTTTGATACTTTTAATATTGTCAGATTGCACTTATAAACAACATTTTGGTTTAAAAAAAAAAGCAGCATGAGGAAATACTAAAATGAACATAAATCATTAAAACAAAAATGAATGATTGTGAATGTAGCAAAATGAATGATTAATGATGTCAAAACTTCAAAAGATTCAAGTGAGAATTAAAAAAAAAAAGAATATTTTTGCAGATCTGTAAAATCATTTATAAAACACTAGAAAGGAGTACATAATAATGTACCCCGGCTCAGTCTTTGGATCTGGGTTGCGTCCCTCATAGAGTCCAAAGTAAAGGACAGAATTGGTTCCACTCATGTCCAGCTGTGAGAGGAACAAAATGTTTTTAAATCATTAACACATCATAAACACAATCAGAAAGCCTTGACCTATTTTATAGATGCACTAAGAAATGAATAAACTGTAACACGTTCCACTACTACATTTACATGCACCCTAATAATGTGACTACAATGACATTTAGGCAATATTGCGATTAAACTTTACCTCATGTAAACACAATACTTTGATCAAATTGATGTGATTAAGTAAAAAAAAAAAATCCAATAGTCTATGGGCCAGATTTACTAAACAGGGCAAATTAGCGTGATGGCGCAATTCCAAAATAGTGCAGATGGGAGTGGAAAGTTCAGTAGATCATGCTCAGAACTTTACACTCCCAACTGCGCTTTTTTGGAATTAAAAGAACACAGACGCAGTCGTATCATTTCCATAATGACCAATGCAATCTACTAAGAGCAATGCAAATTTAAGACATGCTTTTTTGGGCGGTAAACAATGGCGCAAATAACAGTAAATTGACTAGCGCAAACCTTAGTAAATCACCTCGCATGATTCATTTAAATACTCTCCTCCCATAAAGTTTGTGTCTGAACTCCTACAAATGCATATGCAATAAGGAATTAACCACAAAAAAATAACTGAGTCTATGCCTTTTCATCACTAATTTTTCACTGTGCATCTTTAGTAAATCCCGACAGTAGTTTTTAACGCCAAAACAGGGTTTGCGCTGGCACAAGCTGTTAGTAAATCTAGCCCTATATGTTTCGCATTTGACGTAAGTGGATTAAAACAGTGGCCAGTAACACACCTCCTGTATGTGAGTTCATCATTTGTGCTGTACATTGGGGTATGTGAAAAATGGTAAAGGTAAAAATAACCACAATTAGCGAATAATCAGAATAATAAAAATTTCTTGTAAACAGGAGTGAAGAGGTTTGCTTGTCATGTAAACATCTTACTGTGATTAAGTCCTTACTCTGATTATTGGAAATAATCACATTATTGGTGCACATGTAAACATAGTCATTGTCGTTACATGACCTCATCATATTTCATGTTTCTGTTCTGCTCCAATTTTATTGTACCTGGGAAGTGATGTCGGTCCTCCACGGATCCACCTGGAGCCCGTCGCACCAGCCTCCGCGGCCGTACAGCCAGGTACCATGTTCATTGGGCACTGCCCCTTCAGGTACCCGCATGGCACAGCCCAGGGGTGTTCCTACCGGGAAATGCACATCTGTTTTACTCACTGGCACAGTGTGAGCACATCACTTTAATTACTGTGATAAAATGTTATCAGGTGTCACACTCTAACCATCCTGTCACCCTGGTCCTACTAACCAGCTGACTCAAATATGAGTGTGTTATTGATGGCTCTGTTGATCAGGAAGTGGTGTGATGTCACACAAAATTCACCGCAGAAGTTCTCGTCAGACCCGTGAGCCGTGATAACAGCGTATAACTCCACCTGCCATTCATAAAAATACACATTCAATTCATGGAAAATTTTTACTTTATAAATTTTTACTAATATATATATATATATAGCATTTAAAACATTTTTATTATAAAATTATTATTATTATTATGACTATTATTATTAATATAACAATGATAATTCATGAAAAGATTTTTGCTTTAATATATTATTACTTTTTTTTATTATTTATAATAACATCAATAATATTTTTTTACATTTACATTACAATAATTTTAACATTTATTATATTTTTCCTGTGAGAGATTTATACACACATTTATATATATACACTGTTTTGCTTTTTTGTATGTTCATAATAATATAATATAATATAATAAATGTTAAAATGTGTTTTATTTTACAAAATATTATTGATGTTGTTATTATTATTATTATTATTATTATCATTATCATTATTATAAATAATAATAATAATAATAATAATTATTATTATTTGGGGGGGGGGATTATCACCTTCTTTGTTGAAGCCGGAAGACTGAACTTGATTTCTTGGTATCTGCTGTTATAGTCCTTGTCAAACGTCCCACCACTGAAGAGTGACGTTACCTTGAAAGGGTACAATCTGTCTGAGTAATTACCTGCAAAGACAATCTCAGATTATGTCAATATTCATAACAGATGTCCTCATCCCACTGCAAACTATTTGACTTATTACTACAGTAACTGAAGCTGCATTGACGCATTTTGTGAAACAGCCAAGCCCCTAAATGCAGCTTCCAAGAATAAAGTATTTCTGATTTCCTGCAAGTGCACTAGAAATACAATAAACGATAATATATAACATATTGTAAACATTTAAATACTTATAGGCTTATTTAAGCTGATTGTACAAACTACAAAAAAAAAAGAAAAGTACTTGACATGAAAACTTTTGCACGAAATTTTCAAGCTTTTTTAAAACACTCAAACGTTACTTGCATATACAGTACAGTACCTGGACATGCATTGTAATGCATAAAATTACTGAACGTCATTACAGTAGATAAAAAAATGTGTCATCTAATGTTCAAAAGTTTGGGGTCAGTAAGATTTTTTTAATATTTAAACATATTAAAGGCTCCGATATACTCACAGTGAACTTCTTTTTCATTCTTTGTTTAGGGGTAAACAGAAGTTAGAAATACCTTTGCAGCGGTATATTTTTAACTAACATAGCGACACTGTCCACGCTGCTGGGAGGGATGTTGTGATGAATATTTAAACATGTGCTGTGCATTTTCCACTCAATAACAAAATAAACACAACAAACACAACAAAAATGCCAGCGGTGAGAAAGCAACAGTTAAAGCTGCAGTCCGTAAGTTTTGCCTCTTTGTCGCCATCTCTGTTTGAAACCTGCAATTGCAGTTATTTGCGGAATTATCATCTTTACGTGGGTTGTGCAAATTGTTAATGTTAACAACATCAGCATTGCGTGACTATGTGTATTTAGGGTGTATTAGCATGACCTGTAGATTTCAATATCTGTACAGTCTAATCTCTAACGTTAATTTGTCATACCATACAATGCGCCATCAAAATGATAAGTTTAATTATTCCAGCTGCTGTGAGAAAAGGCTATAAATGATCCGCCGCCTGCAGCATCCTCACATGCGATATAGCCTACTAGCTGGGACTCCTTAATGTAAACAGACGTGACATAATGACGAATTCGGCACTCCAGTCAAGTAAAGTCACGTCACATTTATTTACATAACTCTTTATACAATAGATCGCTTTAAACCAAACAGCTTTACAATATTAAACATGAAAAACAGTGTCAGTGCTGCTTTAAATTACACTTCAATTTCTACTATAAAGCGGCTCTCCAGTGTTTATGTTTTCATTCGCAGACATCTGACCTCGATGGACTCAACAGAGGAAATGAACCGGAGAAGATTTCCACGTCAGAGAAGGCGGAGTCTCAGAGCCACACCTACCTATTATGTAATCGACCATGGACCAATGGCAGATCGATGGTCTTTACCAGCCAGAGCAAACTTTTCTGGAAAGTTCATTTGGCAAACTGTTTCGAACTCCCGAAACGAACACAAAAAACAAACCGATTTTGTTCAAAATGATGTCACATCAGTTCATTCTTCGATTTCGCTTGAAGTATATCGGGGCCTTTATGCTCACCAAAGCTGCATTTATTCGATTAAAAATACAGGAAAAACAGCAGTATTTTGAAACATTATTATGATTTAAAAGAACTGTTCTCTATTTGAATTTTACAATGTAATTTATTCCTGTGATCAAAGCTGAATTTTCAGCATCATTACTCCAGTCTTTGGTGTCACATGATCCTTCAGAAATCATTCTGTTCAAGAAACATTTCTCATTATTATCAATGTTGAAAACAGTTGTGCTGCTTCATATTTTTGTGGAAACAATGATACATTTTTGACAGAATCTTTGATGAATAGATAGTTCAAAAGAACAGCATTTATTTGAAATACAAATAAATTTACTTTACTGCCACTTTGATTTAATTTAATGAGCTCAAGCTGAATAAAAGTATTAATTTCCTCAACCTTATTTCTATTATCTTACTGACCCCAAACTTTGAACAGTAGTGTATACTGTTCACAATGAAGACAAAAAAAAAAAAAAGATATTGCATCACTTTGTGATACAATAGTTATGTGATTAATTGACTTCACCAAATCCACCAAAAATCACCAAAACACCAGTTGATTTAAAGACCTTGCAAAAGTTGCCACACTGAATGCTTTCATGACCTGTAGTACAATGTCCTGACCTGTCTGGTTGCTTTGACTAAAGCGTAGATTGAGAGATGTCATCCATGGCATCGCCCATGGCACAGTCTTCATGGTAAAGGAACACTTTTTGTTATTTAGCAGGGGAATCAATGGGGACACATCCGTCAGCCAATGACCTGTGCCTCTGTAAAGATAGTCACAAACAGTTTCAAGTAGTAGCACACTGACTAAGGCCAATACCAAAATGGTCCAGAATTATGGTGTTGAAAGAACAGCAACAATTCAGTTCGGCATAAACCGGACGATCAAGTACCTGCGGAAGGCCGTTATCCAGCGCCCGAGCTCCAGGTTGCAGTACGGGCTGGTTTGATCACAGCATACGTACAGCTGTACAGTGTGATCCCAGTAAGCACATGTCTCGTCTCTGCGGCCGGGACAGGACAGGGAGGCGTCCAACTCCAGAACATCGTAACTCAAAATGTCTATATAGAAAAACAAAATAAAAATCCTGATGTCTAGCTTTGAATGACAGGCCTGCATTGGTAGATGTTACTAATAAGAAGCTCAAACCTTCAGGAAGATCCACCACTGCCTGAGCACCCGTCTCTCCGTGCATCAGATGACGGTCAAACACTGGTACTTTAATGGCAGGCCGGCTCAGCTGCTCCTGCAAAGCCTCATTGAATGTGAACCTACAGGATAACATAAATGTGAACTGGATATTAGAAAAAAGGAGAATAAAATAACAGAGAAGGACAATTACGATACATTAAGCTAATAATAGACAGGTATGTCAGCCTGGCCAAATAATTGGATAATATTTTAGTGATTTTAAGATTATCAGTATCAGCCGATAACTCCAAAATTTATTAATAGCCTTTTCAATGGATAAGTATATATATATATATATATATATATATATATATATATATATATATATATACACACACATACACACACACATATACATACACACATTTTATATATATATATATATATATATTCACAAATATAATTTTCAGGCACCCCGTTCTTTAGATATCTGTATTGGCATTAGCCATCAGTGAATCACTACATCAAACATTACAATTCAAATTGGTGACAACTCACCCCAGTTTCCACTATATGGAGTAAACATGTAGACAAGTTTTTTTTAAATGTATTGAACACACAAATATGTTTTAAACATTTTAAGTATAAGCTGTAAAGTGGATGAAACATTCGCCAAACAGATACCAGTGTTCTTACCATTGAGCCTGCCAGGCCATGAATCTAAAGGTTGGGTAGAGAAACCACCCCATCTCAGACAGCGCCCCCTTCTGGTCGATCGCAAAGAAGAAGTTTGGTGAAGGTGTGATCTGGAATGTGATATTCACTGGGCGCCCCTTTCTATTGAAAACAATCCACATGTCAAAAATGATTTAAAAACATTTAATACTTTAATACAAACGTAATACTGCATGATTTTAAAACATTTGTGATTGATTTAAAAACATTCAAGAAGTTTGATAAATCATGCGGTATTGTAAATAGCACAAGTAAAGGCAGGCGTACACTGTACGAGTTTGGACACTCAGGAGGTCGTAAGCCATTGCACACGTTACGACTCAGTTAACCTGATAACTGCGTTAAAGCAGCTGGTACACGGCACGACTGTACTGCACGGCTAGCTAGTGGAAAAAGCATGTGCTTTTGCGCTAAACACGGCGACTGGAGCTTTCAATGTTGCAGTGTTAATTCGTTGATGAAAATTATTCGTCAACGTCATTTTTTCACGGACAAAAACGAGACGATGACTAAATAAAAATGCGTTTTGAATGACTAAAACTTTGACTAAAATCTACTCTAATTTTCGTCAACGAATAAAAACGAGATGAAAATGTTAGAGAGGGACGATTTGAGAAGATATCCAGTCAGGACTGCTGTCCTGTGTGGAAGATGCCCACATTTGAAGTGTAACGTGCTGATCTAACCGCGGGAAACGCGGCGCTGTTGCGCGCTCTACAGGCTCGCCCTGCAGCACTTCAGACTGCTTCGCAATTAATGAATAGCGCACATTTATGCCAAGCGATTGCTTATGAGCTAATGTTGATTAATTATGACAATGTTTACTACACGTTTATATGGTAGTATGTTAGACGGTTGTAAGAATGCATATTTTATCTCCCTCATCTGAACTTAAATGAGCAGCCTGCTACAGTGCAGACTGCAGACATTTCAGAATAAGAGTCTGGTTTACAATTATTATTTTTTCCTGGTCATTATTGTTATTTTGTTTACAAAATAAACTGTATTTAATTTAATTTCTATTTAATTCATAGTAAATTACTGTATCTTGTCACAGGAAGGAAAGACTAAGAACATTATTTGACACATTATTCAATATATTTTACAAGTATAAGGATTATTATAGTTAACTAAACCTAAAATCATAAAAAAAATCTTCATTACTTGAAATAAACATTAACCGAATATAATATATATATATATATATATAAATAAAATGTAAACTTATTTTATTTCATCTAGTTTCCAAGCTTTAACGTAACCTGATGTACTAAAATAACTAAAACAGAAATAAAAATCTATATAGACATTTAAAAGCAAAAACTAAAAGACATAAACACACAAAAATTACTAAAACTTTTAACTAAAATTACAATGAAAGGAGAAAAACTAAAATTCAAATCTAATCAAAATTTTAAACAAAAACTATAATAGTACCTCAATGATAAGTGTGTCAATCCCTGACAAGTACTGAATTGAGCTCTCTTTCGTGTCTTTTTGCACTTGATCGGTCAAAAACCGTCTGCTTTGGCAAGTAAAGTACAGCTGGTTGTCTTAAGTGAACAAACAGTTTGGAGAATATTAGATGTATATCAGTGTATTGGATCTGTGTATTATTAGAGAAATGCTTACTTAATGCATTACAATTTAGCTAAATTAGATTTAGCTAAATTGTAAAAACCTGCAAGCTTGTATGACAGCAAAAATCATACTGCGTACGCCCAACATGAGGCTGCAAACGTTAAATAAAGCAGTGCTCGAATGTTACGATGAGTTGTTTGACAACACACAACCAATCAAAAACTGCCTCAGTGCTTAACTTATTTTATATTCATGGTTAATATTAAAATATTCAATATGTGCCATCACTGAAACTTTCACATGTGATTTCAGCATCTTAAGGAAACTACTTTAAACATTTTAACATGACGGCAACTGCGTTAATTTGAGTGATGAAGAGTTTTATTTATTTGCTGAAGCATATTGTAACATTTGCAACATGTTTGTTCCATGTTTACTAATCAATTCTATTAATCTCATAAACATGCAAATAAGAACCAGTGTTATTTTAGTATTTTTATATACAATTACATTATTTATTAATATTTTGATTTAGCTTTTATTTTTATATTTTTAGTTTATATTTTAAGTTTTATATTAAGTTTTAGTAATTTTGTTATATGCTTTTGTTATTTTTATTTTTCTATTTAGTTTTAGTTTTATTTAAATTTTAATTTGAGTAATTTTAGTACTTAAACTTTTTTATTTTAGTTAGTTGCCAACTTATTTTATCACGTTTTTCATCTAAAATTAATATTTTATTTTGGCTTTATTTCAATTAACAAAAAAAACTATTTGAATAGTTTTAGTTAACAATAACAACACTGATAAGAACATTAACCCTGAAATTACAAATGCACAGTGTGAAATCTCAAAATCTGAGTACCAAGAATTAATTACAAACCCAGAATAACAAATAAAATATGGAATAAAACAAATTTGTGATTATGTTAACCCAGGGTAAGAACAAACAATTTCAAGTGTGAAAAATCCATATCTCTCTTTATCTGTGCCCAGTCATGGGCTATAAACAATTTGCTCACCGCAGGGCTTGCACGACAGAGGGTTCAATATGAACCATAGATGCAGGTATGTTGAGCGAGGTGGAACATTCTTCTCCTAAGCAGTTCATGTCCTGAATGGGATTCCCGGGCAAGGCATACACCAAAACCCCAGTAGCACTGGATTCAGCCATGTTTTTTATCTTAAACGTTTAAAGACATTGTTAATCGGGCCATATCTTGTGTCTTGAACAAATATCCATGTTGCCTTGCTCACCTTTTTGAAGAAAGAGCATCCACCCTCAGACACCCATGCTACAGCACCTTTGACAGACGTCACAGGTTCACAACCATCACCTGCATCCAGCAATCTGTATGGATCTGCACCCCAGCGACCATTCAGCCAGTCATATCGGGCATTCAGACGCTTGGCGATCACCGGTATGCTCCAGTCTGCAATACCAGAATGCATCAGTTATCTAATGAATATTTAAGAAATTACACCCCAAGTATGATAAAATGGTACAACCAAGTCATGTGATCCCATCAAGACATTCATACTCACCTGGAGAGGAGAAAACCACCTGAGCGAGGCCGCAGTTTTGACCACCGCACCCCCATGAGTACAGAACTCTGGGTATCCAGTTTCCCAGTGTGAACACAGGCGTAGGAGAGAAATGCAGTCTGGATAAGATCTCTTTTCCTCTAACAAGAAAAAAAATGGTGTCTTAATGTTAATTAATTAATGCCTTAATGACATAAATTTGGATGAATGGATGGAATGAATGAAGGATGAATGGATGGAAGGAAGGAAGGAAGTTAATAAATGATTACATAAATAAATGTAGGAACTAAAAAAAATGCCTGGTCTGTCTGTGTCTGTCTTTAACCATGGTAATGACTGAAATGGTTTTCCAAAGTAATCTAAAGAATGCTTCAGTATTATCTTGATGTCCAAAATCATAAAATATGGTACTTTTTTAAGGCGAGACACTACAGGTGAATAGGGATTTTTTTAAATTAGAAGATATCACTGTGAAACTTCTCCAGTTTATTACTGGCATAAACATAAGAAAAAAATGTATTACAAGTTTTGTGTAAATTTATGTTTTAATATGCAAATGAGGCCTTATATACTTAAATATACGCTCATTTGCATACATTTCCAAAAACAAAATCTGGAAATTGGAAAGGTCCAGGTTTAAAATTCTTGGTTCTATTTGTTGACATATTAGATGAAAGGGCTTTTACAGAGGGGATTCTGGATATCTTATTTTGTGCTTTAATAAATTAGAGAATACTGACAATAGCCTTAAAAAATCTATTTTCGCCATGTTTTTTTTGAGTAAAAGGACCTATAACTCAGGATAGGAATGATATATCAACAAATCCCTCTGTAAAAGCCTTCAGAATATAGATAGGAATAAAACTGTAAAGTTTGGTGTATATAAGTTCTGCTGAAGTGGAGATTTCTGACTCAGGGCAGGAGAAAAAACTCATTTTGAGAAAACGGCCTTTAAAGATATTTACTGTAATTGAAATCTATAGACGCAAATAGATAAAGTGCTATAAGATATACACTTAAAAATGTATTTTTGATGTTTTCTTTCCACCAGTCTGAAAAAACACTTTATGAAAAGCCAAAAAGTGCAAAATCTCAAAATTGACAGGTGCCTGAAAAAAGTGTTTTTGCCTGTAGTGTCTCCCCTTAAATAAATAAATAAATAAATACTGCACATATATACATACATCTACAGTGATAGTATCAGATGATAATATCATGGTACTCTGATACTGAACAATAACCAGGTCTGTCTGTATATGTGTTTATCCATCCATGTCAGTACCTGTGGGCAGCGGCTCTGTACACCTGTTCTCTCATCCAGAGGGCGTCCTGTACCGCAGAGTCATCCATGGACAGGAGCAGGATTTCAGTGTTGGACGGCAGATATTCCAGCAGGTCTGACAGAGACTCGCTCCACGTCCACAGACACTCCAGAAAGGCGGATTTATTAGTAAACGCGTGAATGATGAGCGCGCGCCTCGAGTCATTCTGAGGATTGTAAATAAACACTCCATCCAGAGTTTGGACCTGAAAGGCAGGAGCAGGATCACCAGGTTCAAACCCCCCGAGACCTTCACTGGACCTTCCTTTGGATCTGGTGTTACCTGTATTCTGCTCTACAAAGTCTATGTGCTCCAGATTATCAAACGATTTCGCATTTCTCGGAGGAGTCGTTGCATTTACGCGAAACGAAACGCAGAAATATAACAGATAAAAATAAATCAGCAGTAATCGACAATAAGACATGATTCTCAATTAAAAATTTGGCATTTCTTTGTTCATAAACACGTACGTGAACTATTAAGCTGTTCGTAAAAGTATCCGGTCCTGAAACTGTTTATCTCTACATTGTTCCACTTTTATTTAAGTTCTTCCTCATATGGATAAACGCGGGGGCGTGACCTACGGAGGCCTGTCAGGTTTGAGTGATATTCAAATGGCCAATAAGAGACGAGAAGTGGCAGATTACTATGCAGAATAATAAATAGAATCATACATAGAACAATAATGGAGTGGAAATAACAGCAACGACTATTATAATCTATTTCATTTTATTTAATCGGATATCCATTTCAGGGACTTTTATGTTATGTCCACAGGGGCATCTTTAACATTTTGTTTCTTTTAATTAATTGTGTAATTTTCGAATTATTAATATACTATTAAAGTAGGCTATTTATTAATATTTTGAATTAGCTTTGATTTTTAAAATTTAAGTTTTAGTTTTGTGCTTTTGTCATTTTATTCGTTTTTTCTATTTAGCATTAATTTATTTTTTAGTTTTAATAATTTTAGTACTTCAGCTTAAGCTTATTTAATTTAGTTCCACAAGCAATATTTTTAAAGTTTTTCATCTAATATTTATATTTTATTTTAGCTTTATTTGTATTAATGAAAATTATATTTAATAGTTTTTCATTTTAGTTAACAACAAAAACAACGACACTGTTTTACATTTCATCATATAGCCTAGATTTTTTTCTTCATCATATCACGTTTTTTTTTTTTTTGACATCATACTTTTCCTTTTTTGCTTATTGTGCAGCCTGCACTTTCAAATGTAATTATTAATTATTAATATAAATTATTAATTAATTATTAAATAAATTACATTATCCCATTTATCATTAATACTAAATAATCATATCCAATTAAGTTAAGAAATTAAATTAAAATAAATTAAATATCACTAATTATTAATAAGGCTAATATTAGTAAATAATGTATATAAATCAACAAATGAAAAAAAAATAGCTTTGAAGTTGCTGAAGAATACTTTAAAATAAGCAACCAGCACAAAATATATAAATAAATATATAAATATAAAATATTTGTTAAGGAAAAAATAGAATAGAATAGAATGTCCCTTTACATGACTCCATTTTGTGTTTCAAACACTGACACATGCAGACAAGCACCATATGGGCAAGATTGATTTATAGACATCAATTACAGCTGCATCAGTCAAATGAATGAGTGAACAAAATCATAAAGAGTCATGAAGTAAAGTTACTAATTCTGAGACTCCTTCAAGATAATCAAGCATCTCAAACGATCTGAACCAGGAGTCGATCATGCAGAGGTCAAACGCAGAATCATTAGAATAATAGCTGAAATCGATGGTGGATGAATCTCACAGGGATAATCCAGTGAAGCAGCAATTTTCTTTTAATAATTCATAATTGCCATCATGTGCCCATTTCACCAGCCCTATTTAAACAGAGCTCCTGTTCACACCACATCTGAGTAAAGGGATCATCGCAGGCAATGCTCAGGTTGTTTAGTTCCAGTTTCTGTTGTCAAAGTAGAACAGCCTAAGAGTTTGTCATCAGAGTGATTTGGTCTGGTCTCTGGTTATCCATCAACTGAACTCCGTCAAGCTCACTGCAAAAACATTAAAACATCATGAAGATCTTCCTGCTGATTCTTCTGCTGTTGTCTGCTTTGACAGATATTTTGTGCCAGAACTTCAATCCTGATGAAGATAACTGGATGAATGACAGGTACCCAGATGAGGTTAGTGATTTCAGTTTTGCGTTAATTGTTGTTCTAGTTATGGAATATAGAAGTAATATCATCTGCACATAAATGTAATATTAAATCAAATTAATATTTAATATAAGGTTATTTAATAACAGTATCTAATGAAAGATTATCAGTTGGTTGCATTACTTAAGTATTTATATCATCTGAAGGTAAATTTGCTGGAGTCGGAGCTACAGACACTGTTGGAAAGGGTCAGCCGAACACCTGGACTACAACAGGTTTTCGGTCTAATGGGAAAAAGATCATCTGGTAAAATATTTTTAATTTCTATTGTGTTCAGATTATTTTTCTTCTAATTGCTGCACTTATATACACATAGAGTCACTAGCCACTTTATTAGGTAGACCTTGCTGGGTTGAACACCCGTTTGGCTTCAGAATCAGAACTGCCTTAATTCTTCGTGGCACAGAGTCAACAAGGTGCTGGAAACATTCCTCAGAGATTTTGGTCTATATTGACACGATAGCATCACGCAGTTGCTGTAGATTTGTCGGCTGCACATCCATGATGTGAATCTCCTGTTCAACCACATCCCAAGCTGCTCTACTGGATTGAGATCTGGTGACTGTGGAGGTATAGTGAACTCATTTTCATGTTCACAGTTTGATTTGAGCTTTGTGACATGGCGTGTTATACTGCTGGAAGTAGCCATCAGAAGACGGACACACTGTGTCATAAAGAGATGGACATGGTCAGCAACAATACTCAGGTCGGCTGTCGTGTTTAAACGATGCTCAATTGGTACTAAGGGGCCCAAAGTGTGCCAAGAAAATATTCCTCACACCATTACACCACCAGCAGCACCTGAACCTTTGATTCAAGGCAGGACGGATCCATGCTTTTATATTGTTTACGCCAAATTCTGACCCTACCATCTGAATGTTGCAGCAGAAATCGAGACTCATCAGACCAGGCAACGTTTTTCCAATCTTCTGTTGTCCAGTTTTGGTGAGCCCGTGTGAATTGTAGCCTCAGTTTCCTGTTCTTAGCTGACAGGAGTGTTACCGGTGTGTCTTCTGCTTCAAGGTTCGACATGTTGTGTGTTCAGAGATGCTCTCCTGCAGACCTCGATTGTAACGATTTGAGCTACTGTTGCCTTTCTATCAGCTGAACCAGTCTGGCCATTTTCCTCTGACATCAACAATGCATTTTCGCCCACAGAACTGACGCTCACTGGATATTTTCTCTTTTCCGGTCCATTCTCTGTAAACCCTAGAGATAGCTGTGTGTGAAAATCCCAGTAGATCAGCAGTTTCTGAAACACTCAGACCAGCCCAACAACCATGTCACATTCAAAGTCACTTAAATCACCTTTCTTCCCCATTCTGATGCTCATTTTAAACTTTATATATATATATATATATAATTATGGTGACATAAGGTTTGATATAAATGTTGCTTTCTCTTTACAGCAAAATCACAGATAACACGGAGACGTAAGTAGGTTGGATTTTGGCGAGTTGCATTTAAATGAATGTGCCTATTAAATGTTTTTTTAAAAGAAAAAGTGACTGCTCATACTGAATCGTGTATGAATCAAATCTGATCATGTATAACAAATTACTTCCAGGGCAGAAATTCCAGACTTTTGTGGGTCTAATGGGGAAACGGAATGTAGTTGAACCAGGTGAGGCTGTTTTTTATTTATTTTTATTTTTTTGCATAACCTTTCCATATAAATTCTGACATATATTTTCTTCTAGGATCTTTCTAGGATGCTGTGACTTCGATGAAGCTTTTAACATGCAACCACTTTTGGCCCAAATCATCAGGCTGAAACTTCTTTTAAAATAAAAATAAAGGAAAACAAATTAATAATTAGTTGAGACATTGCATTTGTTTTATGATACTGTATACAGTACTTAAGCCACAC
This sequence comes from Mylopharyngodon piceus, assembly GCA_039654765.1. Classification (NCBI taxonomy): domain Eukaryota; kingdom Metazoa; phylum Chordata; class Actinopteri; order Cypriniformes; family Xenocyprididae; genus Mylopharyngodon; species Mylopharyngodon piceus. Next base: position 15,348,468 of record CM077445.1, read on the forward strand.
TTTAAAATGTCTGTGCATGATGATGTATGACATGAGTGTTGTATTAGTAAACTTTTCCATTAAAGACATGTTTCAACCAAAAATAATGAGGATGGATTGGTAATGTGTCGACATCGCCACCTAGTGCTGAATAGTGCAACTGTAAGAATGATTTCTGAAGGATCATGTGACACTGAAGACTGGAGTAATGATGCTGAAAATTCAGCTTTGCATCACAGGAATAAATTACATTTTAAAATATATTTCAATATTACTGTATTTTTCATCTTATAAATGCAGCCTTGGTGAGCATAAGCTTCTTTTAAAAACATTAAGAAATCTTAATTATTCCAAACCTTTGACCTGTACTGTAATAAAAAAAAGAATATAATGAGAAATAAAAGAAATACACTATGTAACCTTATTGTAGCATATAAAGGGCATAACTAAAATGGATTGTAGATTATTATTATCAGACAACTTCAAGCCTTTCAACGACCCCATCTTGTGATATTTTTCTGAAACTAACTTTTGCATAAGTTTATAAAGGACCTTGACGTTAAAAGATTTGCTCCATGAAGTTAATCTCTTTCTTGGCTAATCCAACCTTCAGAGGTCAGAATTCCAGAAATACTGAGCTAACATATTTACTCATATTTAATCTCGCCTCATATGCAACACATGCAGGATGTACAGCCTGCATATGCTTGTAAAAATGGAAGTTATTTTTGGTGTATATTTTGCACACTGGAGCGTTCACTTACCTCATTTATCATGCTGGCAGACGATGCACAAGTTAAAAGGAACGGAAATATTTTGCATTCTGTGAATTAATTGCATGTTGAACCTGTCAACACAATTAAAGAAAAGTTCATTGTTGATGCCCTAATTAGGCCCCCTGTGTTTAAAGAACAAGCGGCTTAAATCATTCTGCTGAAACAGCAAAGCGGACTGAGTTTACCTGTTCAGCGTGATGACGTTTAATGTCGCCGACCGCCTCTGTAGTCCGATTTAGCAACTTCTTAGCAAGAAGTTCAATTTTCAAGACATGTAACAGATTTTAAAAATCACGGGTAGGTTAATACCGATGTGTTTTATGTCGTAGAATAAAACGTGAAAGTATCTTGAGCTTGTGTTAACCAGGGACCTTATTTCAGCCATTTAACCAAAAAATCCATTGACTTTGGGACGATGGAACTGGAAGTGCTAAAAGGCTAACTCGCTTTCGGGTTTTGGCTTACAAAAATGCGTCATAGTTCCACCACTCTATAAAGTTAAATCTTTTCTGAGATACAACCTCAGATCGCGTTTGGCATTAACGGTTTTGTAGATTCGAAATCCATAACTTTTTTGCTGGCATGGTCTGAAGATGATCTGTGAAAATCGGTGAAAATCGGACAAAGAGGAGTTCGTAAAATGTTTTTAAAGAAAATCAAAATGGCGGACAGGAAGTTCGGAGAACTATGGCAAAATTGATATCTCTCGGCATGACCCAAGGAATCTATTAAGACCAGATGTCACTGGTCAACATGCTCATTATGTTAATCTGACAAAGGTTTTCTATGACTTACTTGACTGATTAGGCTTAAAGGGTTAGTTAACCCAAAAAAATGAAAATAATGTCATTTATTACTCACCCTCATGTCGTTCCACACCTGTAAGACCTTTGTTAATCTTCGGGACACAAATTAAGATATTTTTGATGAAATCTGATGGCTTAGTGAGGCCTCCATAGCCAGTAATGACATTTCCTCTCTCAAGATCCATTAATGTACTAAAAACATATTTAAATCAGTTCATGTGAGTACAGTGGTTCAATATTAACATTATAAGCGACGAGAATATTTTTGGTGCGCCAAAAAAAACAAAATAACGACTTACATAGTGATGGCCGATTTCAAAATACTGCTTCAGGAAGCTTCGGAGCATTATGAATCAGCGGTTCGGAGCGCCAAAGTCACGTGATTTCAGCAGTTTGGTGGTTTGACACGCGATCTGAATCATGATTCGATACGCTGATTCATAACGCTCTGAAGCTTCATGAAACAGTATTTTGAAATCAGCCATCACTATATAAGTCGTTATTTTGTTTTTTTTGGCGCACCAAAAATATTCTCGTTGCTTTATAATATTAATATTGAACCACTGTACTCACATGAACTGATTTAAATATGTTTTTAGTACATTAATGGATCTTGAGAGAGGAAATGTCATTGCTGGCTATGTAGGCCTCACTGAGCCATCGGATTTCAACAAAAATATCTTAATTTGTGTTCCGAAGATTAACGAAGGTCTTACGGGTGTGGAACGGCATGAGGGTGAGTAATAAATGACATTATTTTCATTTTTGGGTGAACTAACGCTTTAAGGTTTTTCCAGGATTATCAAGAAAAGCTGCTTATCTGTTGATCTGTCACAACTCTAGAAATCACTCTGAACGCCTTAGCAACTTTTAAGTAACCACATAAAATGCATTGGCAATTTTATTTATCAGTGCTCTAGAACACCCTAACAACCATCCCAGCTGACAAAAATATGGTCTAAGAACATTTTGCTAACGTTCCTATTAAAGGGGTCCTTAATTTTGATTTCATTTTTTTTAACTTTAGTTAGTGTGTAATGTTGCTGTTTGAGCATAAACAACACCTGCAAAGTTACAACGCTCAAAGTTCAATGCAAAGAGAGATATTTTCTTTTACAGAAATCACTTTTTAAGGACTACAACAAATGGCTGGTACGGACTACAACGAGCTTCTTCCCGGGTTAGTGACATCACTAACCCTAAAATTTACATAAACCCTGCCCCCGGGAACACGCAACAAAGGTGAGGCCATGTTGGGCTGCTTTAGAGAAGAAGAAGAGTTGTTGTAGTAGAGTGTTGTTGACATGCCGTCATTTTACGCCGGACTGCTTCACAAACGAGGATCAATGGAATGTATGGAAGCTTGTTTCCACAACAGAATAAAAAAAAAATTAAAGATAATTGCTACTTTTTATCTCACAATTCTGACTTGCAAGTTTATATCTCGCAATTCTAGCCTTTTTTCTCAGAATTGAGAGATATAAACTCCCAATTACGAGTTATAAGGTCAATTGCGAGATATAAACTTGCAAGTCAGAATTGTGAGATAAAAAGCACATTTATTACCTTTTTTTGTTGTTGTTGAGTGGCAGAAACAAGCTTCCATAGTTATGTGAGCGTTAGAACATTAACATTTTAACATTTAACATTCTGAAACAAGTAGTAGACAAACGTCCAACTAAAACGTTTCAGGAAAAAATTGTACCATGAACGATGTATAAATAATGTTTTTGTGCTAACGTTTTGAGAACTTTATTAAAGACCAAATCACTTTGAGTGAATGTTCTATTAACATTACCGGAAGAACATTAGATCATAACTCTGAGAGAACCTTCCCAGAACGTTCTGAGAATGTTCCCTGTTAGCTGGGATGTAGCACAAAGCATAACTAATTTCAACCACAAGGCTTCTTCTGCATAAGCTTCGAACTTCAAATCATACTGAAATTACACAAGGCCTAACTTCAACTAATCTTCCAGTTTAACTCGACTTTGTCAAGATAGCATTCAAAGAGATGTCAGGTTATCTAGTGAAGTACTGATGTTTGTCCTTTCAACATAATCACTGGTCTATAAGTCTTTGAGCTTTGGAATGTAGTTGATCTGCTTCCATACTGAACTCAGCATGAGGGATTTACTCAGCCTTGCTTTAGGGATTGTGTTTGCCAGCAAAAAAAAAAAAAAAAAAAAAAATTGGCAGTTATAAGCTGTTTTTTTTCCATGCAGGGAGACTTCAGTGACCTTATCTCGACGGGAGGTTCCCTGTGATGAAAACTATTTAACACCGCCTCATCTGGAGAAAACACTGGAACTGCGCTGAGCTGTTTGGACCTCCAAATCGTCTTGAGACAGTAAGCCAATTAATTTCTTATAAAAAACATTTCATTTCTTATTCTGCGAGTATGTCATTCTTCTGCTAATGACTCTGTTTGCTCTCAACAGATGAACAGCATTAGTTTATTCTGTCTCCTTCTGTGGACAGGAGTGTCTTCCTTTAAATTTGAGGAGTTGGTGCAATATGTCAATACCCATGAAGAGGAATTTATCAAGGTATTTCTTGGTTGGGATGTTATTGTTGTTAATTCAATTAAAGATGTATATATATGTGTGTTATATAGTCATTATAAAATTATAATAACTATATAATATACTATTTATATAACTGTAAATTTTATATATATATATATATATATAAGTTGAATAATAAAACCCCAGTATAGTGCCAATCCACGTAAATTTGTAAATTCTTCTTGTCATTACAATTCAAATTCAGTTCAACATTTAGTTATTATTAGTTTATTTAACAGGGACAATGCAGTATAACATTGCTACAATTTCAAGCAGCTGATGCTCCACATACAGGCTTCTAGCCAAAGGCTAATTTGCAGCCCTAGTCCCTGGTTAGGCTTTTTAAACAACAGTTAAACAATAATCACACAAAAAACTAAGCAAAAATATAACAATAATAAAAGAAAGCTGAGACTGTGTACATCAGTGTTCACAAACCTGCTTTTGTTTGTTCTTAGATTTGTTTGAAAAATGTTCAACTCTGTTTGCATTTTCAGTTCAGCTGGCAGGCTGTTCCTAAGAGCAGTGTACCTTGAACTGAAAATGTGGATTGTGTGAAATTTAGTTTCTGTGCAATTCTGATTAGTTGCACCTCTTGTAGTGATCCCCTTACTACTCTGTTTTGATATGAATTGGCATATAATATCTGGAGCAAGATTATTTACACATTTAAAAACAATTTTAATGAGACAAATTCATAAAATTTTCAAAACTAAGCAAACTAAATTTTTTGTAAAATATTACAATGATGCCATCTAATTGGTTTCTTGTCCAAAATTTTTAGTGTTTGTTTATATAGAGATTGATAGTCAGTTGAGAGACCTGACTCCAGACAGTCACACAATAAGATAAATGCTAGAAGACCATCGCATAAATGTATAATTTTGCTGCTTTTAAGGATATATACGGTCTAATCATATAAAAACAATTCAAGTTTATTCTGATTGTTCTACACAGTCTCTTTACATGCACATCAAATTTCAATTGAGAATCTAAAATAACACCCATATATTTAAAATCATTGATTTTGATCTTAATTATAAAACCACTCATTTCCTTCCTTCTAATTGAAAAACACATTGAGACAGTTTTTGAACAATTCAGGGTCAAACGGTTGTTTTGCAGACACTGTGACAAGACAGTCATTTCATTTGTTAATATATCTACTGCTAAGCATGGAGTCTGTGCTGATACATAAATGACTGTGTCATCTGCATATAACTGACACTGACATTTAGTTTCCTTACAACAATTTGGTAAATCATTGACATAAGGAAAACAACAGTGGACCTGACCCTTGAGGGAGACCCATCTCATTGTTTCGTAAAGATGATCTTGAATTATTTATTTTAACACACTGATCTCGAGATTATAAATATGATCTAAAACAGAAAGCAGTTTGCCATTTCTGTTGAATACTTAGGCCTAAAACCAAACTGTTTAGAGTTTTTCTAGATAGTTGATAAGTTGTTCAGCTACCAACTTTTCCAAATTTTTAGAAATTGCAGGGAGTATAGAATTTGGTCTATAATTCTGAACCTCGTCAACTGATTCTGCCTTAAAAATTGGGGTTATAATAGAAGTTTTCTAGAAGTTTACTTTCTCTAATAGATAAATATATAAAATTTACCAAGGGCTTTAGCAAACAAGCACTATATTTTTTTACGAATGCGCTATCCATTCCAAATATATCATTAGCCCTTGAATCATTCAACTGATTAATAATTTGGAGTATCTTATCTTCATCAACCTCAGAGATATTAAAGGATGTGTCTTTTATTGCATATTGAGGTAATTGTACAGGTTCAAAACATTTTGCAAGTTCTTCCACAGACTGGATAAAATATCTATTAAATTCATAAGCAATTTCAGTGCCGTCAGTACTAAGTCTTGCATTTATGTGCAGCTCCAACAATGGTTTGCTTTGTGTTCCTTCTTGTTTAGAAAGTTTGTTAATGCACTTCCAAAGAGTTGATCTATTTCCTGCAATCATTTGCTCAAAATATGCCGTTTTAACCTTTCTCATTTCACTAACTACTTTATTTCTTAACGATTTAAAGCTTAGAATACCTGTCTGTGTTTCTGTAAGCAAAGACTTTTTCAAAGCAAGATCTCTCTTTTTCATTAGTTGATGGATATCTGAATTTAGCCATAGTAGGGATGCACTATTTATCCCTCTTTCCAATGTTTAAAATCCATCCTTGGCTGAAGATTTATTTAGTGTTGATGAGAAATTGTTGAAAAATACCAAATAAGTTCAAAAATGACTGTAGAAAAAGGTTAAACAAAGGGGCAAGTGTGGAGCCTAACAAACCACCTCTGCACCCGGTGGCCATCTTGGGTAGCATTGTGGAGCTTCCACATCTTGTGTGCCCAATTCAATTTAGATTGACACTCATGAATTGAAACAGAGGGTTCTTTAATTCTCATACAGTTTTGCCCAACATTGAGCATGTTTCCCTCTATTTTGTCTATTTTAGACACTGAGAACATGGATTGCTGTGGAGAGTGACTCCAGTGATGTTACAAAGCGATCCGACTTAGACAGAATGATGGACATGACTGCAGAGAAACTCCGCCTCATTGGAGGAAGCGTGGAAATGATCGACGTTGGAACGCAGGCGGTGAGATAATGCGTCCACACTCATGTTGTAACTTTAGTGTCTTCAGTTAGAACAGCTCAACTATTCATTACTAAAATCCATCAAAGTTAAACCTTCACTTCACCTCTTGTGCAGTTGCCCAACGGAAGCACAATTGCCTTGCCAAAAGTGGTCACAGCTAAGTTTGGTAGTGATCCCAGTAAACGCACCGTTTGCGTATACGGTCACGTGGACGTCCAGCCAGCCAAGAAAGAAGACGGATGGGCAACAGACCCTTATGAGCTGACTGAAATTAATGGTAACCCTGTCACCTACTTCAATTGGAAGTTTTTAACTTCGACGTTTAAATGTCTTCCATTCTCAAAACTAAAACAATCACTTCAGTTATGCTTCATAGCTGCAATAAATTTTGCCAAACGTTTGCCAGTAATAGCATATATTTGCCTGTTTGTGTGTCGTTGGCAATTGTATCAAAACTTTACTTTTAAAGTCGTCATGAAACGGAAGTTGAGAACATCTTTTGTTCCCTATTGAGAAGGAGGTCTATATCCGAGCTACAACATGCTTCTTCCTGGGTTGGTGACATCACAAACCCCAAAATTTACATAAACCCCGCCCCCGAGAACACGCAACAAAGGGGGTGAGGCCATGTTGGGCTGCTTTAGAGAAGAGGAAGAGTTGTTGTAGTAGAGTGTTGTTGCCATGCCGTCATTTTACACCGGACTGCTTCACAAATGAGGGTCAATTCAACGCTGGATTTGCACAAAAGATTAACATGACGGCACATGCTAGTCGATGAGTTGAATCAACTCCACAGCAACTACATAAATTTATCCACTAACCATTCAGAAATGTCCAGTTTCATTCTAAAAGTTGTAACTTCTTCCTGAGTCTCTCCATCAGTGTCCGAATCCAGTTTGAACAATGTAAGGCTGAACACCGTTACTGACAATCCTCATTTTGGCCGCATGAGATTCTCCAGCTTTGTTGTTGTTGAGCAACCGAAGCACGAGCTGTTAAAGCTCCGCCCTCTTCTGGAAAGGGGGCCGGGAGCAGCAGCTCATTTGCATTTAAAGGGACACACACAAACGTGTTTTTGCTCACACCCAAATAAAGGCAAATTTGACAAGCTATAATAAATGATCTGTGGGGTATTTTGAGCTGAAACTTCACAGACACATTCTGGGGACACCAGAGACTTAGACATCTTGTAAAAATGGCATTGTAGGTCCCCTTTAAAGATTACGAGGCACATGAATTTAAAAAATATAATAATGTCCATGGATAAATTATTTATAATGAATACTTATTTCATAAAAAAAGAAGAAGAATTGACAATTTTGATTTCATGGTGATTTCAACAGTTTAAGTTTTTGACCTGCAAGAAAATCAGATGATAATATATTTATTTTACTCCTAGGAAATCTATATGGAAGAGGAGCATCTGATAACAAAGGACCAGTGTTGGCCTGGATCCACACGGTGGAGGTCTACAAAGCCCTTAACATTGTAAGACAGGTTGAAATGAAAAGAAATGTTATAATTCTTCAAATGCAACATGCTGCTATTGACTTTTTGTCCTTTTGTTCAAACTGTGTGTCGTATAGGAGCTGCCGGTGAATGTTAAATTCATCATTGAGGGAATGGAAGAGACTGGCTCTAATGGCCTAGATGACATGATTGTGGCCCAGAAAGACACATTCTTCTCAGATGTTGATTATATCATCATCTCTGACTGTGTTTGGCTCAGCAAACGTCCCGCTATGACTTACGGAACCAGAGGCAACTGCTACTTCTTTGCCGAGGTACTGAGATCAAACCATTCAGATGCTCTTCATGTGCTATTACCAGATATTTTTCGTTTTATAGTGGCAAACATCATGTACACATTTGTATGTGGCTTAAGCCTTTAATGTTAAAAATCATGATACGATCGTTCAATACAATTGAACAAAAAGCACATTTGATTCACGTTCGAATCCCGGTCAGAGCGGTGTGAGTAGAACCGGAGAGGTTACACTCGCAACGCCAAGATCAAGGGTTCATTAGTTTGAAGTATTTTAGATTAATGGTTAATTTTAAATTAATAGCAATGCTCCTTACACATTTGTTTGTTTTTTAATAATGGTAGGTGGAGGGACCCAAGAAGGATTTGCACTCTGGAGTTTATGGAGGAACAGTAATAGAACCAATGACAGACCTGATCGGCATCTTAGGTGCTTATTAAAACATTCAGCTCTTTAGTATTTCACCACTAGCTCATTATCAATTAATCAATTGTCAAAAATCATTATCAATTTTTTACACAGACAAACTCATCAGCCCCAGTGGGAAGATCCTCATTCCCGGCATTAGGGAAGCAGTCGCACCTCTTTCTGATGAGGAATGGAAGATGTATCAAGACATTGAGTTTGACTTGGAGAGCTACAAGCAGGAGATCGGCGTTGACGAGCTGATGTATTCTAACAAGGCAAGGAAAAACATTTATTTTTTGTCTTTTTTTGCCTTTATTATGACAGAACAGTAAGTTGACCGGAAGTAAAGTTGGAGAGAAAGAGGGGGACGGGACTCGAACTCAGGATGCTCAAAGCACAACTGCGCTATAGGCTTTTGGCGCAGACTGATGTCAGTTTTTAAAGTTGGCATGAAATGGAAGTTGCAATAGACTTTCCTATTGTGATGTAAATCTGAGTGAAAGGGCTTCTTGAACAAGAACAAATGTACTAGGGCGGGACTTGATTTTGTCCATGGGGAACTGACTGGATGGTTGTGGTTTACTATTGGTCGATCACATGTGAGCGACAGGTTGTCCCGTCCTCACACCAGTAAACGCATATTTTTAGAAAAGAGAAGAGATGTCGCTGCAAGAGGGTGGAGTTATTTTGATTATAGATTATGAGGGCACATGAACTAAAAAAAATAATGATGTGCACTGATAAATCATTTATAATAAACACTGCAATATTCCATAAAAAATACGAATAGTCAATTTTGATTTCAAGGGTTAGTTCACCCAAAAATGAAATTTCTGTCATTAATTACTCACCCTCATGTCATTCCAAACCCATAAGACTTTCGTTCATCTTCAGAACACAAATGAAGATCTTTTAATGAAATTTGAGAGCTTTCTGTCCCTCCATTGACAGCCTATGCAACTACTACTTTCAAGCCCCAGAAAAGTAGTAAAGACATCATTAAATGAATCCATGTGACTTTAGTGGTTTATCCTCAGTTTTATGAAGCGACACGACTGCTTTGTTTGTGAAAAAAAAACATAATTTACCACTTTATTTTCAACTTCAACGCGATTACGAGAGCACCACGGCGTATATGCGTTGTGTTGATGCGAGAGCAGTCGTTGTTGCATAAACGCGTTGGAGATTAATATTTTGTAAATAAAGTGGTAAATTATGGTTTTTTGCGCAAACAAAGCACTGTTGTTTCATAAAATTGAAGTTAAACCACTGGAGTCACATGGAGTACTTTAATGATGTCTTTACTACCTTTCTTGGGCTTGAAAGTGGTAGTTGTGTAGACTGTCAATGGAGGGACAGAAAGCTCTCAGATTTCATTAAAAGATCTTCATCTGTGTTCTGAAGATGAATGAAAGTCTTATGGTTTTGGAACGACATGAGGGTGAGTAATTAATGACAGAATGTTCATTTTTGGGTGAACTAACCCTTTAAGGCATAGTTCACCCAAAAAAAAAAAAAAGTCTTCATTTACTCTATATTCCAAGTTTTCTTGAATCATACAAGAGCTTTGTGCAAGGAAAAGCTTGTATAGCTCTTTGTGTTTTAATTTAGAAATTCATAGAAATTCATGCTATTCAATCCCATCAGGTTGACTTACTCACCCATCGTTGGCGTTACCCGACCGTGTCTATCCATGGCATTGAGGGCGCTTTCTCTTCATCAGGCTCCAAGACTGTCATACCGGCCAAAGTTATAGCTAAGTTCTCTATTCGCCAGGTACCCAATATGGATCCAGCCATGGTTGAAAAACAGGTGAAAGAAGATAAATCTCTTTTTAAGATGTAGAAACAACTGTTCAAAGAGCTAAACAGGATCTTTTCAACCCTAGGTGACAGAGTATTTACAGTTGGTGTTTGCTAAACGCAAGAGTCCCAATAAACTCAACGTCACCATGGTTATTGGAGCCAAACCTTGGCTGGCTGATCCCACCCATCCATTATTTGAAGCCGGAAAAGCAGCGGTCAAGAGAGGTCCTGTGCTGTACAATCCCTACATTTCACTTATATTCTGATGGGAATGAGAGGATATTCTGGGTGTAAAAACCTCATTCATTTTCTCCACAAAGAAATTGTGAAGCATTGACCATTTGCTCCCAAGAAGCATTACTGTCTTTTGTTTGGATTTTCAAAATACTGTGTTGCTGTTATAAGCAACTTAGATCTTGTTAAATATTTTTATGTAGAAAATGCATGGGAAATAAATACTTCTGGAACCAAGATTCACAATGATAGTTGTGCATTTAATAATATAAAATGATCAAACAACGTACCTCTCTCCTGCAGTTTTTGACGTAGAGCCTGACTTAATCCGTGAGGGAGGCACGATTCCCGTTGCCAGAACATTTCAGGATGTAACAGGCAAGAGCATCATTATGCTTCCCATCGGAGGCTTTGACGACGGCCTTCATTCACAGAATGAGAAGTTAAGCAGGTAACTAGATCTTCTTTAGTCTTCTGGAGTGCTTTTCTTCATGCAGATTCATTCATTGTTTTATTTTTATTTTTCAGATATAACTACATCGAGGGAACCAAGCTGTTTATCGCCTACCTGCATGAAGTGTCCCAGATCAAGAAGTACTGATCAGATTATGTGGGAAGATTGCGTGATACCACTGTGCTTCATCTGCTGTTCTCTGTAACATACAAATATTACCATTATGTGTTGGTTGAATCGCATACTAACAAATATATTCCTTTTAATTGATGCATATATATGCCTGTTGACAAAGATTTAAATTAAACAAATAAAGTGTTGTGCAATGTATGTGCAGTGATTTTATTTGTACAAGATATCTAAAAATGAACTTATTAGGCTATTTCTTATTGAATTTTATGGCAGATTGAATGTGGCGTATTACCGCCACTAACAGGACTTTTAAATCTACATATTATGGTGAAAAATAAAAAAATAAAATCCTCAAATCCTGGCACACAATCCCAAAGTCTTTAAAAACTCCAGAACATATTTTGATGTTTCAGATATTTTCTCCTTCGGTCCAAGAAGAGTGTCTCGGGAAAAGGTTTCCATATAATTTTCCATATAATTCTTTCTTTGTATTAACATATTTCACACATTCAAATAACAGGGGTGAGTTCAGGTTGATTGGGACACTTTTTGCCATTGAGATGACTGGAGAAAAGTGTCCCAATAAACCTGAATTCACCCCTACATGAACTGCGGTTTCAGATATTCTACATACTTCACATAACCCATCTAGATATTTTCTTAAAATATGAATATATGTATTCAACCCACAATATCTAGTGACTTCTGGTGACTTGTATTTTGTAATTTTACTTTCTGCTAAAACAGGAAATGCTTTGAGAACATTTTAGAGTTGCCAGATGTTTATTAGTTTATAATGATTTCATGTGGATTAAAGTCCCAACCGCATTTGAGCATTATTCTCTTTAAAAACATAAACTTTAATGCAATCGCTGTGAATAAAATCATCTGCATGTCATTGTTTGACACGTTTTTAAAGTTTTCAGAAAAAATTTAATGTATTTGAACATTTTTGAAAACAATCCAGGTGAATATAACACAAGAACAATTACATTAATGTAAATTAAATAATAATACTAATAATAAGAATTAAAAAAAATAATGCATATAATTGCAACGTATAATAACAAAATCTAATGTGCCATTATGTCGTTTCGCTAAGCGTTTTGCTGCATTTCAGTGGATCTGGCAACCCGGGCTGTCAGCGCTCAGTTAAGGAACTCGTTAGTAATGTGGCTTCAAAATCTCACCAATGCTTTATCACAACTGCTCATTTATTAACCGACAGTGTTATTCAGCGTATAATTAAAGTATTGAAATTAATTACTAGAAGCATTGTTCGCGTTTCAGCGTAAATATTGATTTATCGAGCTACGCAGAATAAGGCCAGATAGACTCTCAGGTAAGACGCTATTACACATGTGGGGCTTAAATGCTCTTTTTTATTTTTAAATAAATTTTGTTGTAAACAAACTGCAAATGAATAACCACTACGCATTTTCACTGCTGCCAGAAGTGTTTGGTTTTATTTAAATGTTTAGTTTAAAGGTGTCGCTAGGCGGCTAATGCTACTGACTGTTGTTTATGTTTTGGTGAAAGCGTCATCAGCTGACCATCAAAGTAAACAGTTTAAATACATTTATTTGCTATAAACTTATTTATTATGGCTGATGTTAAAGGTGTAAGGCCTTCTTGATAAACTACACAGTAAAAGAGCGTATCATGTATGTCACTAAACAGATGTTCTGGAATGCTTTAATAATACATCCAGTTTTGGACTGCACTACTTAAAAGTGACGTTAAATGCAGATCTGACGCAGAAAAGTGTTGTGAATTTTTCATATAACAAAGGCAGTGGTCAGATCTTAAACATACAGTACTGGTAAAACGTTTGGAATAATTAAGTTTTATTATATTGTTAAATACGGTTACAATTCGAAAGAACTGTTGTCTATATTTTAATACAACAAAGCTGAATTTTCAGTGTCACATGATCCTTCAAAATGCATTCTAATATGAAGATTTGTTGCTCAAGAAACATTTTCTATTATTATTAATGTTGAAATCAGTTGTGCTACTTCATATTTTATTGGAAACTGTAAAACAATAACACTTAAAAGTTGGGGCTAAGATATATATAATTGATCAAAAGTGACAGTAAAGACATTATAATTAAAAAAACATTATTAATAAGTGAGCACCAATAATAATTGAGCAGCAAATCGGCATATTAGAATGATTTCTGAAGGATCATGTGACACTGAAGACTGGAGTAATGATGCTGAAAATTCAGCTTTGCATCAAAGGAATAAATTACATTTTAAAATACAGTAGTCAACATTTGAAGTGGATCAAAACCTTTCATCAAAGTTGTCCTAAAACCTTCTTCTTAGGACAGCTTTGATGAACTTTTTTGATCCACTTCAAATGCTGACTGCTATATATTCAAATAGAAAACAGTTATTTCAAATTGTAATAATATATATTTCACAATATTACTGTTTTTACTGTATTTTCAAATAAATGCAGCCTTGGTGAGCATAAGAGACTTCAAAACCATTAAAAAATCGTAATTATTCCAAACTTTTGACTGGTATAGTATAATGTATTGATGATAAATGAGATGTGACAGAATGACATTTTAAATTATCGAGCGCTAACTAACTTGTTGAGTAGGTAGGTCCAAGACTCCATAAAAGTGAAAAATGACATTACCAGCTGCCGTTCTGATCTTGTGTACCGTTATAGAAGCTCTGCCTCTCCGAGAGGCTTGAATTGCACAGATGATCAGAGATCTTTGGCACCTGGATGCAACAGTCTGAGTCGACGCTCCATGACGTGCTGTGAGACCATGTCGCTGCGGAACGTCACTAGTGATCTTCTGCACAGGCAGATCAGGGTGAGGAAACCTCTTTATTTTTTTAAAAGTAGTAGAGTTTAGACACAGAATGTCTTGTTACTCACCCTCATGTCATTCCAAACCTGTATGCTGTTATTTTTTTTTAATTTGGAGCACCAAAGGAGGCAGTTTGAAACTAGTATTGCTGTATTAAGATATGCACTACAAATGTCTTAGAGCTATTGTTATGTGTGTCGATCCGTGTGTGCAGGAGAAGAGAGCGCTGGACTTCCAGAGACACTATCATGTGACCGATCCGTTTATAAAGCGTCTGGGGCTGGAGGCTGAACTACAGGTGATTTATGAATGATTGTGTGTTGATTTATAGTTTTCATGTGACGTCACACACAGCGCCAACCTGAAGGGCAAAACAAAAGCAAGGCTTTCCTCTAATAAAATAAAATAAGTTTCAGGGTTTTTTTTCTATTTTATTTTATTAAGTATCTAAAATGTTTTTTGATTGTTTTATTTTTAGTTAATGGTAATAAACCTGATGCATACTGCAATCAAAAGTGAAATAGCTTTTAAAAATCGCAGAGCCAGGTATTTTGACCAGGTTTGTACTAAGTACTAATGTACTGACACAAGTCCAAACTCAGTATACACCTTAATGATAATGCAAAAATTGCAAACTATATGCAGGCAAGAATATGAATACAACCAAACTAAATTGAACATTTCCCATAGAAAACCATTATAAAAAAAAAGTTCACCCTAAAATGAAAATTAAGTCATAATTTGCACTTATTTCTTTTATGGACCTCAAAAGAAGAATTTTTTTTAAAAAAATGTCCTGATCACACTCGTCCATACAATGGCAGTAAATAGCGACCAGCATCAAGCTTTTTTAAAAAAGATGCAAAAGTATCACAGAATGATCCCATGCGACAGGTGTTGTACAGTCAAACCAAAAATTATTCAGACATTTTTGATATTTTTGATGTATTTTTACTAGTGGGTGCAGGACACTATAGTTCATTTATGTAAGTGAGGACAGCAAAATAAAGTGAACTGTGACATATTATACCCAAAAATTCTTTATACAGTGGACTACCAGTAAAATTTATAAAAATTTGCAACCAAAAATTATTCAGACACTTTGACCTGACCATGTTTTGCTTAACTGTTATCTGACATAATTAAGATTAATTTTTTCTGACACAGTTTAACTCTGAGATCTTGACATATTTTATTACCATTTTTTTAAACTATAGTGAATAAACTGTATTAATGAATGAAATGTTCAAGGTGTCTGAATAAATTTTGGTTTGACTGTATATTCTGGGGGTATATGATAGGGCTTAGAAAAAAACAAACGTAAGTTTTTATTTAACGAAAATCTTGACCATGGCCGTTGGTCTTCTATGAACTGCTGCACAACGTGTGCATTCGTAAAACTCTATTAGTGCCGCAGTTCACTCAGTTTCACCCAGAAAAAGCACACAAGTTGTGTGAAATCAGGATTAACAAAAGCGCGACATGAAATAGAACCCATGTATCTTTTTCTCTGAGGCGAATATATCCGTTTTGTTAGTTGTAACAAGAAGATATCGCATTCACTTCACATCTGTCAACTGTCATTCTGACTGTCATCAGACAAGAATGTACACGGATACTTTTTTGGGATTTCTAAGCATTGTATTTCATTCACTGCCATTGTATGGATGAGCGTGAGCAAGACATTTTTTAAAAATTCTCTTTTTTGGTCCAAAAAAGAAAGAAGGGCGTACGACATTAACTCCAGGGTGAGTAAATAATGACTTAATTTTCAGTTTAGGGTGAACTATCCCTTTAATGCATAAAGACAGTGATGTTGGAGGACCAAATTCAGTACACACCCAGATTATTAAAGTCATAAAATGAAAGATGTGATAGTCTTTTCTTCCCTAATGTGAAGTACATCCGAGTGAAACGGCTTCTGGAACAAGAATAGAGGGCGGGGCTTGATTTTGTCCATGGGGAATTGATTGGATGGTTGTGGTTTGCTATTGGTGGATCTCACGTGTGTGACAGGTTGCTCCGCCCTCACGCCAGTGAACACATCATCAGAGAAGAGAAGAGGTGTCGCTGCAAGAAGGAGAAGGAGTTATTTTGATTAAAGATTAAAGAATTAAAAAAATAATGACGTGCACAAATGAATCATTTTTAATAAATACTGCAATATCGTATAAAAAAAAAGAATTGTTGATTTTGTTTTAATGGTTACTTTAATAAAACAGTACATTTTTTTTGCAATAAAAATAAAAAAAATGTAGATATTTCATGACTATTTACACCCTTACAACTCAACAGTCTGTTTTTGCTGCTGTATCTTTAAGATTCAATGCAAACACCTCTTCATTTGCGAAATGAGTGGTGGTGCTTTGCTGCGCTTACACATGAGCCATGTTGTTTTTGTAGTTTTGTTTTTTGTTTTTTTTTTTGGAATAGAGAAGACGTTTTGAGAAATATTATAAATTAGGACTGCTAATATATTTTATCACTAAGTTGCTGTTTCTGTTTTTAGGGTCACTCTGGCTGTGTCAACTGTCTGGAGTGGAATGAGAAAGGAGAGTAAGTTCTGTTGAATCCCAGTTTGTCGCATTTCACGGTGTCTCTTCATAAACTCATTTGGCTTGTTCTTTTCTAGTCTCCTAGCCTCAGGTTCAGATGATCAGCATGCCATCATCTGGGATCCCTTCCGGCACAAAAAGCTCATCACTATGCACACAGGACATGCAGCTAACATCTTCTCAGTCAAGGTGAAGTCCACGTCACGTTTCTGCTTTTTCAGTCAGCGTCTAGTAAATATGCCAAAATGTGTATTCTTAATGAACGTGTGTTTGCAGTTCCTCCCTCACTCCGAAGACCGAATCTTGATCACAGGAGCCGCCGATACCAAGGTGCACGTGCACGACTTGACGGCGAAGGAGACCATTCACATGTTCTCAGACCACACTAACCGCGTCAAACGGATTGCAACGGCTCCCATGTGGCCCAACACCTTCTGGAGCGCGGCTGAGGACGGCGTCATTAGGTAGGTCGAGTTGAAGTCTCTGCCTCAGACGTGCTTGAGTTTGTGAGTTGATAAAAGCTAATAATTGTATGGAATAAAAAAAAATGAAAATAAATAAATGGAGCTGCACGATAATCAGGATATAGCTCAGTGCAATTGTCAAATCAAAGGCTGCAATGTGATTAAATAACTGTATAGTCTGATGTGCTGCATGTTTCAGAGTGAAGCACAAAGCATTTCATTATTATAATTATCAGTATTTTTTATTTTACAATACAATTGCAATTCACAATAGTATTATATTTCTGTCTTCATTTTTATAGAGTTAAACCATACTATTACTACTACTACTAATATTTTATTATATTATAATTATTATTAGCAACATTAGAGAACCGTAAATGTGATTGTGTTGTTAAATTATTGAAATATTAACTTAATCTTTGGGGGTACTTAGTAAATGTTTTACATCTAAGGGATTCGGCTGACAAAAAGTTTGGGAATCCCAGGTTCTAATGCATCCCAGTGTTATTTTAGTATCATTAATATACTATTATAGTTTTTCCACCCACTCCTTTTTTTATAATCCCCATAAATCATAAACGGTCTCTCCAAATGCTCGGTTCCAGATTTCCCTCTACTCTTACGTAAGAGTAGGGTGAAGCCCCACCCATGACTGGTGACGATCTGCCCTATTAGCACCCTAAGTTTCATTCTAAAAGTTGTAACTTCTTCCTGAGTCTCTCCATCAGTGTCGACTCCGGTTTGAACAATGTAAGGCTGAACACCTTTACTGACAATCCTCATTTTGGCTGCGTGAGATTCTCCTGCTTTGTTGTTGTTGAGCAACCAAAGCGTGAGCTGTTAAAGCTCCGCCCTCTTCTGGAAAGGGGGCCGGGAGCAGCAGCTCATTTGCATTTAAAGGGGCACACACAAAAACGGCGTGTTTTTGCTCACACCCAAATAGGGGCAAATTTGACAAGCTATAATAAATGATCTGTGGGGTATTTTGAGCTGAAACTTCACAGACACATTCTGGGGACACCAGAGACTTATATGAAATCTTGTGAAAAGGGGCATTATAGGTCCCCTGTAAAGTTTTAGTGATTTTGTTGTGCATTTTTTGTCTTTTTTTTTATTAGTGTTTTTAAATATGTCTTTGCATATTATACTGAATTTAGTTTTTTTTGCCTTGGCAACTAACTGAAATAAAATGTGTTTTTTAGATTTTATTTTAGTTTATTTTAAGTAACGGAAATGTTTTTTGATGGTGTTACCGATAATAACCCTGATGCATACTGCACAGAAAAGGGGAACAAACTTTTAAAAATCTCAAGCTATAATCAGATTTCCTGCATTAATTCTAAGTGGGCGGTTCTAGAATAAGCTACAGTGCTGACGTCTGGATAGCCGTGTTGAATCTCTGTCTCGAGGGGATCGACACAAGCCTCCAGTGGATGTTTAATCATATATGTTTTCCTTGAAGTTAATTAGGCTCATAGAAACCGGCTTATATGCCCTTGAAAACTGCATTTCAGGCCTCTCCAGATGTTGTGTTGGCTGCAAGGTAGTATCACCCATCAGGGAGCATATATGCCTTGGCAATGAATGATGTTTGGATATGAAAGAACACAGCAGGTCCCTGGCTAATGCCAAAGCTGACTACCTCACAGTATTTAATACTTTGCATGTAGAGGACATTTTTTATTATATTTACGAGACGCTGCAAAAAAACAGCACAACGGCGCAACGGTCAAACACTTCCGTCTAACGTGTTTACATAGAAAAACTATGGAAAAGTAGCACAGTGCAATGCTAAAACGCATTCTGTATGAATGGACCCTTACACTTGTTGTAAACAATTGTTACAAAAGGAAAAAAATGTAATCTGACATTAAAGTGTAATAATTCTTTCCTTTTGTTGTAATAAAATCTTTCCTTTTCCAATCAAGCATTTGCCATATACAGACACTTTTCACCATCCAATCAATTCTCGCTTTACATTTTAAAGTCTGTTACTGTTTTATTTCCCTTCTACCCAGGCAGTATGATCTGAGAGAGAGCAGTAAACGCTCGGAGGTTTTAATTGATCTGACGGAGTATTGCGGGCAGCTTGTGGAAGCAAAATGTCTGGCGATCAACCCTCGTGACAACAACTACATGGCTGTGGGAGCTAACGGGCCTTTTGTTCGGCTCTATGACATTAGAATGATCCACAATCACAGGTGACTTTATTAGTATTATTAAAAGAATAATTAGAAAACAAACTGAGATGTGAGGCAGAATGTCCATACAAAAAATCTTAATGGTGATTAATATTGTTTAACTCAGACATTATTTGTTACTCTTCCCCTCTCAAATCTCATTCACTTGTGTTCAATTAAAAAATGGAGCATTTAGATTAGACTCATTGCAGGAGGTTTGATGTTATTAGAATTGAAAATTTGAAAAATGCAACAACAAATACGATTTGAGACGTGTCAGATTATCATTGCTTTTCTCAAAAACAACATGAGGGTGAGTAAATGATGACAAAAGTTTTATTTTTGGGTGGAATATTGCTTGAAATAATATTCAAATTACTGTATTTTTCAGAAAATAAGTTGCACCTGACTATAAGTCACACCGGTTTAAAATTGCATTTTTGAGAGAGGAAAAACATATTGGTTTATAAGTCATTTTATTATTACAATCAGAAATAATGTAAGATACCGGTAAGTGAAATATTTACATTATTCATTATAAACACTTTTAACATGTTTTTTAGTTCCCTTCACTCCACTACAAATCCTTTAAATGTAATGGTATTCAGAATTGAACTGGAATGAAAAATATAGGTATAAAACAAATTATATTGGCATTCATTACAAACACCAAGCCGAAATGAATTTATTTAAAGTGAAACTGATGTTAACTTGATGTTAATGGCATTATATAACTCACTTTGGAATAAAAGGGAAAGCATGTTTCATATCATAAAAGGTGTAACGTTTAGGGTGTAACGTTACACTCTTGTCTACCTTCTAGGAAGTCTATGAGTCAAAGTACCTCGGCTGGTGTTCATACGTTTTGCGACAAACGGAAATCGATACCGGATGGTGCTGGACAGTACTATGTCGCAGGTTTGTAGTCCGGATCATTGCGTTGCTCACGGATGGAACTTCTGTGTTGGAAAAACCTGCTTTTACAGATATTTATTTCCGTTTGCAGGTCACTTACCTGTGAAGCTTCCTGACTATAATAACAGATTACGAGTTCTGGTGGCAACCTATGTTACATTCAGCCCCGACGGTACTGAACTGCTGGTAAACATGGGTGGAGAACAGGTAATTAGTTAGTGAGGCTTGCTGCTGATAGTTATTGACTCTCCGTTTCCAGTATGCAGGACTGAAAATGTTTTATGTGCAGTTACGCATTGCTGCTTCCTGTTTACAGGTGTATTTATTTGATCTGACGTTCAAACAGAGACCGTACACTTTTCTGCTGCCCAAAAAGTGCCATCCATCATCAGGTAAAAAACATTTTGCAGTGATGAAGCAAATAAATTGATTCATTGAATTTGTTTCACAGAAATTTATCAAACTTACCAGCTCTAAAACAGTTTTTACAACTGAAGTTTAAATGAGAAAAGCTATTAAAACATTGAACACAGTCTTAAGACCAACTGTTAGGATCGATAACAATTTTATGTATAAAAAATATGAAATAACCTTGTGTTGTACTGGTCTGGTCTTGATTGTCGTTCATGATGGGCATCTTCTGGCAGAGGTACAAAATGGGAAAACCACCAACGGTGTGTCCAATGGGATTCATCTACCTGCAAGCCGCCTTAAACTGGCTAAATTTACCAGGTAACATTGATTTATGTGTTATGCCGACTGCATCTTCAATTATGTTTCCATGCAAAATGTTTCTTGCAAATTCAACTTCTGCACAAAATTGTAATATTGAATAAAGCACCGTTTCCATCTCATGTGTTCAAAAGAACAAAAGCGTAGCTTCTTGGGAAATTGGCGCAAAATATGTAATAAAAATGTTGCTGCAATTGGGAAAGCCACTGTGGCTCAGAGAGTGCAGACAAAACACAATATACGCTGTCATGTTATCTTGCATTCGAATGTCTGCTGTTTGGGATTGTAATCATGTGAGACAGTTCTGGGAGGAAATTAAACCAAATCAATTTAATAACAGACTTTGGCTCAGGCATTTCAAAATGACCAAACCAACATTTGAGATGCTGTGCAAAGCGTTTGGTCCACTGGTTAGTCCAGTTATCCAATCACTTCCTCTGTGGAGGCAACATCATGTGAGTTTTTTGTTGTGCGTCGAGGGATTTATGTGGTAAAAATGTGTTTTCATAGTAGTTTATGCACGTCTTCTTATTGGATAAAAAAATTATCCCCCTCAATTGAGCGCGTACGTTTTTTTATGATACATTTTTTAGATTTTATCTAGTGTTTTTTAATGCAATATCCCAAAATTTGCATAAAAATATGTGGATGGAAACATAGCTGTTGATTCTGGCACTGTCACATTTATATGATGTTATTTCCTGTTCACTTGTCATAGACTAGTTTGAGTTGCAATAATTGTTGCTTGTCTGTATTTGTGTCTCTGCGTCAGTGGCTCCAATGATCTTCCTCCTCATCTGGAGAGGATCAAGCAACAGGCTAATGATGCGTTCGCGCGGCAGCAGTGGACTCAAGCCATTCAGCTCTACAGTCTGGGCCTCCATGAAGCCAGTCAAAATGCTATGCTGTACGGAAACCGTGCTGCTGCATACATGAAGCGAAAATGGTATGATAAATCCTTTTGATGCAAGAAGGGCTGCATGATTTGGTTAAAAAAATCATCACATTGTGATTATTTTGACTTTGGAAACAGCACCTCTCATGTTGAAGAAGATGTGCACCGCACAATGCATGCAGCACATGCCAAGATTATATTTGTTTAATTACATCCACCGCCTATTGTGCTTTAAGGCAAGACACCACAGGTGAATAGGGTCGAATTTTAACTAGTCGATATCACCATACTTTCCCCAGTTGATTAATTACAGTATTTTAAGATTTTAAGAAGACATAAAAATTTTATGTTCAAATATGTAAATGAGACATTACCTAATAAATATGCACTAATTTGCATACATTTCCAGAACAGAAATGTAAGAAAATACTGTCAACAGACAGAAAAAAATACGTTTAGAAATAAAATGTTCTATAAATCAGGCGAATGATATGAACAAACCCCTCTGTAGGGCTTTCCACACTGCACTTAACCTGGGGTTATCTTCGTTCTAAACACCGCTTTTAACCCCGGGTAAAGGAATGTTTCACACATTAGTAATTTAGAAGCGGGGTTCGCACCACTTTTTACCCTGGTTATGAAACCTTGCTCCGGAGCAGGGTTAGCAGCGCTTTTGCGGTGTTAACCCCACATTGCGGTGCCAAACTTGTACAGTGTGAAACGATGCGGTGTTAGACGCTTAGCAACAGGCAACCCATCGCGTACTCATATTTGCCTGCTTTGGACAGTCACGGAAACACTGCGCATTGTATATAAACAGTAAATTCAGCATTTGAGAGGAAAAATGTCAAATGTTGACAGGAAACATGACCATTTTTAGTGAAGAAGAGTTTCATTCTTACTTTTTATAGTCCGAAATGTCCATTTAGTATAAACTCGATAGTACAGTCAGCAATATGAGGATGCGCAATGCTAGAGCTATGTAAACAGGTCGCGTGCTGCGTTTATCCAATCAATGACAATGACACCGCAAATGTGCAAATAAGCATGTAAACCCAGGGTTTAGGAATGTACAATGTGAAACGTCAGTTTTTGAATACCCAGGATTAATTGTTAACCCCGGGTAAATTATGAGCAGTGTGAAACGTGAAGCAAGATAACCCAGGATTCCATTTACCCGGGGTTTAGAATGACCCAGGGTTAACTTTCAAGTTTGAAAAGCCCTTGTAAAACCCTTAAGAATATAGATAGGAATAAAACTAAAGTTTGGTGTATGTAAAGCTGCTGAAGTGGAGATTTCTGAGAAAAAACTCACCGCCTTTACGTATTGTCATTGAAATCTACAGATGCAAATAGATAAAGTGCAATAAAATATTTAAATGTGTATGTTGTTAGTTTTCTTTACACTAGTCTGAAAGAAGACATGTTATGGAAGCAAAACAGGCCAAAATCTTAAATTGACCTGTGCATGAAAAAAACAATGTGTTTGTCTTGTAGTGTCTTGCCTTAATAGTCAGTATTTTAATTAGTGGTTTAATGTGAAGTGCATCATGTGGCTTTGCTCTCGTCTCTGGCAGGGATGGTGATCACTATGACGCACTGCGAGACTGTCTTAAGGCCTTGTCCCTGAACCCAGGCCACCTGAAGGCTCACTTCCGTTTAGCGCGCTGCCTCTTTGAGCTCAAGTACATCGCTGAGGCTCTGGAGTGTCTAGATGACTTCAAGGGCAAGTTTCCAGAGCAGGCGCACAGCAGCGCTTGTGACGCCCTCGACAAAGACATCAAGGCTGCCCTCTTTTCAAAAACAGACTCCTGTAGGTTCTTGTCTTGTCTGTCTGGGATCTTGGATTTTGTTTGTGCATGCATTTTAATAATCAGGACTCTGGATGTTTTTCATGCACCTAATCTAGCTGACGACAAAAAGGGGAACAGCTCCATCCGTTTGCATAATTTCAGCCGGAAAGAGTCCATTCCAGAGGATGAGATCGTTCTCAGAGAGCGAAGCTTTGACTACAAGCATCGCTACTGTGGCCACTGCAATACGACCACTGACATTAAGGAAGCCAACTTCTTTGGAAGGTCAGTTTACTGATGCATTATTCCACTTTAATGTAAATCTCCTGTCTCCACCTATAATGCATGTCATATCTGCTGCTAAACGAGGATCTGAGACAACAGCACATGACTTGTTTGCTTGTTGCTCTACAGTAAAGGACAGTACATTGTGAGCGGTTCAGATGATGGGTCGTTTTTCATCTGGGAGAAAGAGACAACGAACCTGGTGCGGATCTTACAGGGGGACGAGTCTATAGTGAACTGCCTACAGCCGCACCCCAGCTACTGCTTCCTTGCCACCAGCGGTATCGATCCCGTGGTGCGACTGTGGAACCCAAGACCGGAGGTACGAACTGACTGCAATGACACTTGTCACATCAGTGGAGTGTGTCATTATGAATGATGAATAAATGAATGCTAACAGTGACTACATTTACATGCACCCTCTATAATGAGATTTAGGCAATATTGTGATTAAACTTTACCTCATGTAAGCACAATACTAATCAAATATATGCAATTAAGCTCATAATCATAGTAAAATATGTGGCGTATGCTGATTTTAAAGAAAAGCATCACATTTTTGGGGTGCTGAAAAAACAGTTCATGTTGACAATGTTGCACAACATGAATATAATACAGTATATTGATGGTTGAAAACATAGGAGTTGGCGTATGTGAATAATGGAGGTGAAAATAACCACAATTCTTAGTGAATAATCAGAATAATGAAAATTTCATTTAAACACGAGTGAAGAGGTTTGCTCATGTCATATCTTACTGCGATTAAGTCCTTACTCTGATTATTGGAAATAATCACAATATTGATGCACATGTAAACATAGTCAGTGAATCAATCTGAGTCATAATTTATTGGTGTTCATTTTAGTATTCAATTTTGATTCGATTTGATACACTGAACTAGGGCTGCAACAAATGATAATTTTGATAATCGATTAATCTGTTGATTATTTCTTCGATTAATCGGATGAAAAATCCAAAAATGGTCAGTTATTTAAATTTTAATAAAAAAATAAATTGTAATCCATTATTTACAAAATTGTTATTTCACATCCTGCCCAATGTTGTCCTCCAGATAATGTCCAAATGCTAAAATGCCAATTTGAAGATAGTTGGAAGATATACTTACTATAGTTGTGTTCAATGTAGGCTATGTGCAATTAAACATTATGTGTAAAAAAGGAATTTAAACTCATTACTTACCATGTACAAGTAGACGGTAGAATCACTAAATTAAAAATAACTAGGGAAAACACATAAGCACACATAAACATATTACATTTATACTCCATGACAATTAGTCAGTTTATTGTTACTGCTCTCATAAAAAAAAATTACTTGTTACATGTAAAATTTTAAATAAAAATTTAGATTTTAGTCAGAATGTTTTAGTCTGTTTGACAAGCCAGTGCTTGTTCACTGAAGTTTAACAGACTCTTGCTGTCAAGATGAGCCTTTTGAGCCTATTGAATTGGTCAAAAACAGTGTGATTGTGATCGTTCAACCCTAAAAGCACTTACAAAGGTTTGTCAGAGTAAAAAGTAATTTTTCAGCTCTTAAAAGGGACCTATAATGCCCCTTTTCACAAGATGTAATATATATCTCTGGTGTCCCAGAATGTGTCTGTGAAGTTTCAGCTCAAAATACCCCACAGATCATTTATTATAGCTTGTCAAATTTTCCTTTATTTGGGTGTGAGCGAAAACACGCCATTTTTGTGTGTGTCCCTTTTAATGCAAATGAGCTGCTGCTCCCGGCCCCCTTTCCAGAAGAGGGCGGAGCTTTAACAGCTCACGCTTCGGTTGCTCAACAACAACAAAGCTGGAGAATCTCATGCAGCCAAAATGAGGATTGTCAGTAATGGTGTTCAGCCTTACATTGTTCAAACTGGAGTCGGACACTGATGGAGAGACAACTTTTAGAATGAAACTGGATGTTTCTGAATGGTTAGTGGATAAAGTTGATTCAGCTCATCAGCTAGCATGTGCCGTCATGTTAATCTTTTGTGCAAATCCAGCATTGAATTGACCCTCGTTTGTGAAGCAACTTTTGCCATGGTGTTAGAACTGGTAAACTGTTGTCAAAAACAAAATGGCGGCGCTGTGGGTGGAAACGTGCAGATGAAGGGGTGGTTATAT
The DNA here is from genome assembly GCA_039654765.1 of Mylopharyngodon piceus. Lineage (NCBI taxonomy): Eukaryota > Metazoa > Chordata > Actinopteri > Cypriniformes > Xenocyprididae > Mylopharyngodon > Mylopharyngodon piceus. The sequence continues at coordinate 15,374,812 of CM077445.1, forward strand.
TATATTAAGATCCCCTTCCTTCATCACTAGGGGAGCGAAATCTCAGCGGCTCGTTTTTTCACATGCTTGCAGAGAAAGGCTTACCAAAACAAAGTTACTAGGTTGTCCTTTTTCCGTTTTCTGGGTTGGTAGGTACACCGGGGACCCGATTATAACACTTAAACGGAAAAAGTTAGATTTTCATGATATGTCCCCTTTAAAAAAATTCTATACAGAATTTTTAAATGGTAGGATTTACAGTCACCTCAATCAATCTAGAATGATTCATTCCTTCCAAATAGAGCTATTCAAGTCATCTGGTGAAACTTCCTATATTTTTTCATATCGCAGTGAATATCACAGAAAAACAAAATATTGCAATGTCATGTTTTTTCCAATGTCATGCTAATGTATCTTGAGGCAAGAAAAAGAAAAACTACGTCAGACTGTTGACTGCACCAAAAGTAACTTCCAAACTTCTTTTCTCTTCTGTCTATCCTGCATGGCCGACCATCAGTCGGAGAATGAGAACTGTCGGGTGGTGGAGGACATGGAGAGTGCGGCCCAAGCCAACCAACGGCGCATGAATGCGGATCCACTGGAGGTGATGCTGTTGAACATGGGCTACCGCATCACAGGCCTGAGCAGCAGAGGAGCCGAGGGCTCGGATGAAGACGACAGCTCGGAGGGCCAGGTTCAGTGCCGCTCTAGCTAGAACGCCGTCACGGACCTCCACACGCACCCGTCCCACATTTGAGAAGAGGGCAAAGCACCTTAGATATTTACTTTTGCAATTTCAGTTCAACGTGATGCTGAGTGAATGAATGTTGCCGCTCCGCACTATGCAGAAGTTTGGAGAAGTGGGAAACACAATCGCACAATCCAAGTCAAGTCAAAAGCACTTACAGATTAATGTCCGCAAAATCATTTTAAAAAGCGCGCGCTAGAAGAGTGTTGGCGTGCTGTCAGATTAAAGCTTGTTTCCAAAGTCGCAAAGTGCTTGGGTCTTTCTAATGCGGGGCTTGCTATTGGATGCTGTTGGCCATGATATTCTCATTTTCTTTCTTTTCCCAAATGAACTTAATCATCTTTATGAGCGCCAGAGGACAGTAAAAATAAGTGTTATTGTTCATAAAAGTATGTTTATAGGTCTTCAGCACTTTCTTTTGGAATATATTCTGGAAAAATAAATGGTGTTTATGTTCGACCCAGACTTGCATTGTGAATGTTCATCAAGTCGTGGTTTGCTGGGACTGAAAAATTTTGTTGTTGATGATGATGTTTATTGTCAGATATTTTGGAAGGATTTGTTATTATTTTTTTACCTTTTTCTTCATCGGCACAAGCAGGATGTCTGACTGTTGCCCTTTCATCTTCATAGATGAACCTGAAAAGAGATGATAAAACAAGAATAAAGATGCGGAGAGGGACTTTTCGCAAAGGTTATAACCTGCTATGAGAAGACAAGATTTAACTGCAGTTAAAAGAAACAGAATTGGGTTTATTTTGGGATATGTGTGTTTTTGTTTCACTGTGTTCATCTTTTGAGATTTCAGAACAGTTTAGTGCAACATTCAAAAAAATAAATAACATTTCTGTTGTTGCTGTCATGATCCTTGGTGGGGGAATTTCCGGAAAGGAAAACATATTATTTGACTTAAATGTACTCTTTATCATCAATGGTATGGCTTTTTAAAGAGTAATAATGTGACAGAGATAAATTAGATCGCTCTCATTAGAGTCAGTGGAGCCGTCGACACTGGAAGCACCGTTGTGTTGAGAAATTGAGTCCCCCCAGGAATCGAGTCTCCTTTAGGACCTTGAGTGATCCCATTGGTTCAACGTAGTATTTTTAGCGCCTGATTCAAGCATTTCACCTGATTCAAGCGATTCAATCAAGCATTTCTCGTTCTTACTGTTTTTTTAGTTAGCTTATGTACCCGATTGGCCTGCTAGCTTAGCTTATATTATATATTAGCTTATATTATATTATGTTTTTTGCTTCCAATATAGCTCCCAATTAGAAGTTTCAAATTAATGATGTTTGTGTGTACTTAGCATGACAAGTAATTTATTAAAAATGTATTATAGTATTATTATATACTATACCACATTGCTATTATTGTGTAAAATTAAAATTAAATTACTTTTACAGAACATGGTATGTTGCAACAATCCTGATCCTTATTTAAAAAAAAAAAAAAAAAAAAATTTTTAGGCATGATTGTGTATCCGGTTTGTTTTATTATGCAATATATTTCAAGCATGTTGTTTGTGCACTTAATGTAATAAACATCATATAATAGTGAAATAGGTTATAATTAGTCAAGACGTCTTGATAACAACTTTTGATCAGGCATTACCACCTGGGTCTTAAAGGAGACCCGATTCCTGGGGGGGACGACTCGATTTCTCATGACACCGGACAAACATGCTGCACATCCATGTCTTAAATAAAATTAATTTATTTACAAATATTATATGTGTGATTTTATTAATTGTTTATTGATTGTTACATTAAAGCCAGCTCATTATGTCTCTGTCCTGCTTTTGTTTTAATCATATATATATATATATATATATATATATATATATATATATATGCCTACATGTAAAATAACCCATGCAACCGATGGATTTCTGTTGGAAATAACATAGGAACATTTTCATTTCACTAAGGATAAAGTGTAGCTTCAAGCTGATTGTTTGTGATCACTGAATATTCACATGATGCAGCTTCCAGTGCAGACTTGCTTCTCGCAGCTGATTGGACGCTTTGAATTGACGCAAATACGCTTGCCGGCAAATCCCTGTGCGCTACTTTGATGAAGTTGTTACATTCACTTTCCCTGCTCACAATTAGTCAAAGTCTGTTTTTTGCTGAATAGTTTGTTTTTTTCTAAAGTGTAATTCATTTCCTGTCATGTTGTGCCACAAACAGTGGAGAAAACCCGTGTCCTCTAAAGGCCACCTGACCTACATACACTAATGAGGAAGGTGTAGCGCGCATCTAGGCCAGATGGGTTGCAAGGCCATGGATGTGTTCAGAATAGCATACTACTATAGTATATACTTTACTATACATGTGTAGTATGTATACTGTGCATATACGACCCAAATGACCTACTTCATTTGCAACCTTCCATTGCAATTTTGACATTTCTATTTTGACTCATTATTTGATCAAATTTTATTAGTTATCTACATTAGTTAACATGAACTAAAATAATTCTAAAGCATTTATTAACCTTAATGTTAATTTCAACATTTACTAATCAGTTATTAAAGTCAAATGTCACCTGATTTGACATGAATGGTTGTGTTTTTAACTAACTTAAAGATTAATAAAAAATGTAACAAATGTATTGCTCATTTTTAGTAAATGTTAAGTAATGCATTAACAAATGGACCTTACTGTAAAGTGTTATCATTAAAACATTTTTACACAAAATTATTCACAACAACTATATGTATTTCCAAGATGATTACTGAATCCTGCACTGTAAAAAGTGTTAACCTGCAAATGTTACCTGACTTAACTCATATAAATGGTATACATTTTTATATTTAGGTTGATTCAGTAATACTAAATAACATTTTTGTATTTGCAACCAGTTAAAACCAGTTAATTTCGATGTTACCATTTTATTTTCAGTGTGCAAAGTAAGCCATGTTGCAACAATCACATAATGTTTAAAACGTCTATCATTGGGTACTGTTTCATTCAGTTCACTCAGTGCATCCTGTGCAGTACACAGTGTGTAATAAGTTGTAGTAGTATGTAACACAATCCACACTGCTGTATGCAAGAAATGTGCCTTGCTTTACTGGAATAATCTAGAACACATCCCAAGCCAAAATCCCCTCATATATTGGCCAGTATCCTGTCAGAAAAATGCACCTGTGCTCCACTTTTTACACTGTGAGCAGAGTACAGTTAACCATGCCATTAAGGTGATAAAGCAAGTCGTATGGCAACCCAGATGTCACACTACAATATGGATGAATACAATGATGGGAGAGGATGTTTCCTCTCCACACCTGTTCTTATACTGCTGTGATTTAATGCATGAAGCCCTGGGTTTGTCTTTACACAGATCTGTACATGGGAAGAAATTATAAAGCCTATTTTTAAGACGATATATTTTTTGCACTGTGACATTTTTGTGACAGTTAAGTGCATACACCCTCAAAAAAAAAATCTCATTACCATAATACTTTTTATCCCCTGTAAAGCAAAACAAGAAAAAATATTGTAAGTACATCATGGTATTATTTGTTGTACTGCTTTTTCTTTTTCTTTTTTCTGACAAAAACACTTTACGTAAAGCCTTTATGTATAATGCATTATAAAGATATTCATAATGTACATTATGCATTATCTTTTCATAAATCATTGTAACCAAAGTTACAAATGCATTATACTATTTGAAGATTCCTTGTGACTTCTCAAATTGTGTTTGTCATGTGTTTTAATGCATAAGTAATAATACTTTATAAAGGCATAACATAAGCATTATAATGTATTATAATTGTGGTTACAATTATTCATGAGACCATACAATGCATTATAAGGTCCGTTACAAGGCATAATTAATGCATTAAAAATACTTTTATAATGCATTACATATAAAGGCTTTAAGTAAAGTGCTACCGAAAAACCTATTATATTATATTATATTATATTAATATGTATAATATGTATAGTATGATATTATATATATATATGCAATTATGTACAAAATTAGTACAAACATATACATCTCACAACAAATATAAAAAAGAGGAAAATATACCAAAAAAAGTGCATGAATAAAGGGGGAAATTATAAAACAATTAATTAACCAAATTAAAGTGACATAGTGCCTCATAAGTCTTTTTTGCTTTTAATATTGTGTAAAGTAGCACCGTATCGTTTAATTTAATTTATAAAATGTTAGCTTTAGCCCATTTCTTTACATGAATATATTTTCCAAGTAAAATAATTAGTTGTATAAGAAATTGTACTTTTAGAATCAATAGTATCATGTACAAAAGCAAATATAACATCATACAATTCAATTATTTTTAATGTATTAATGTTCCAAACAACATATGATATTATATATGATACCTATTGTATGACAGTAATGAGAACCAGTCCGGCACCGACGTCACGATGACGTCACCGCGCAGACTGTGATGGCGGATGTTAGCGAGATCGACACGATGAAGCACTTCCATGGAGGTTTTGAGAAAATCGACAAAGAAATGAGCCGTTATCCGCACTGCATCGTCTGGACACCCATTCCGGTTCTGACGTGAGTAGCGACCGGAGATGTTCTGACGGATCACGTGCGGAACACAAACACATTCTGACAGGAAACGCGCTATACTGTCATTATTGCTGTCAGCGCATTCTGTCATGTTGTTCTCGACTGTTGTGTTGCAGTGCTTTTAAGTACGCAAGTGTAAAGCCTGAATTGAGCTCCTATAATCCTCACATATCTATGGAACCCCATTCTGCCACATACGAAATAATCTTGCCTTTGTAAAAGTCAGTCACAGTCATGCCTCGTTTAAAAAGTCGAAATTATGAGATCAAAAGTGGAAAGTATGACCAGTGCTGGGTAGTAACTGATTACATGTAATCTGATTCCAAAATTTAAGTACTTGAATTAAGATTATATTACGTTTTAAAATACTCGTAATCAGACTACAGTTACTATTTTGATTACATGATTACATTACATTCTCACAATGGCAGTAAATTATTCATAATTCATTGATTCTCCCTACTTCTTTTTTTATCTTTTACATTTTTCTTTCTATAAAAACCTACTGCTTGTATACATTCAGAAGCTCCTCCAGGTTTGTGTAATTACACACACTGACCAGTCATTAGTCATGTGACTATCACTGAAAACTGAGACCCAGGCATTTGATCACTGGATTTACAGAAATCATTTCACTTTTAAGAAGTGTTTTCTCAACATTGAAACATTGCATATCTAATCAACTCCTGACAAACACATTAATTATTATTTGAATTATAAATTCACATCATTTCATATTTACATGCAGTTCCTGGATTCCCCAATGTTTTTGTCAGCTGAACCTCTTTGACCTAATATATTTACTTGAAGTACACCCTGAGATTTTAAGTCAATATGTTAGGTCAATAATAAAAATTAAGTCAATAATAATAATAATAAATAAATAAAATTTAGTTCACGGTTCTCTGACGTCATTAATGGTCACATGACATGCAGGTAAACAAATAAAATCTTTTTTAGTAAGTGTAAGTTTTTATTTTAAAATGATTATTTATTTTTTTTAATTTGATTTTTTTTTTTATTTAATTACTTAATAGCTTTTCATTAAACTCACAAACTCCCTGAATGGAGCTCCTGTAATCCTGGTACCAGGATAATAATCCATGATCACCAGTTTGGGAAATCCTGATGTAATGTAATATTTATTGCACTTAATGTTATTCATAACAAAGAATGGAATACAACCCGAATTCCGGAAATGTTGGGACGTTTTTTAAATTTGAATAAAATGAAAACTAAAAGACTTTCAAATCACATGAGCCAATATTTTATTCACAATAGAACATAGATAACATAACAAATGTTTAAATGGAGAATGTTTACACTTTTATCGACTAAATGAGCTCATTTCAAATTTGATGCCTGCTACAGGTCTCAAAAAAGTTGGCACGGGGGCAACAAATGGCTGAAAAAGCAAGAAATTTTGAAAAGATTCAGCTGGGAGAACATCTAGCAACTAATTAAGTTAATTGATATCAGGTCTGTAACATGATTAGCTATAAAAGGGATGTCTTAGAGAGGCAGAGTCTGGGCAGAGCTGTGAAAGAGTGCGTAAAAAGGATTGTGGAATACTTTAAAAACAATGTTCCTCAACGTCAAATTGCAAAGGCTTTGCAAATCTCATCATCTACAGTGCATAACATCATCAGAAGATTCAGAGAAACTGGAGAAATCTCTGCGCGTAAGGGTCAAGGCCGAAGACCTTTATTGGATGCCCGTGGTCTTCGGCCCTCAGACGACACTGCATCACTCATCAGCATGATTGTGTCAATGACATTACTAAATGGGCCCAGGAATACTTCCAGAAACCACTGTCGGTAAACACAATCCGCCGTGCCATCTGCAGATGCCAACTAAAGCTCTATCAAGCTCTCTAAACATGCCCCCGTCCCAACTATTTTGAGACCTGTAGCAGGCATCAAATTTGAAATGAGCTCATTTTGTGCATACAATTGTAAAATTTCTCAGTTTAAACATTTGTTATGTTATCTATGTTCTATTATGAATAAAATATTGGCTCATGTGATTTGAAAGTCTTTTAGTTTTCATTTTATTCAAATTAAAAAAAAAACGTCCCAACATTTCTGGAATTCGGGTTGTATATTTTCTTGTTTCTTTGTATTTTTATATCAACATGGTACAAGATTATCCAATTCAAATCAGTGTGATATACGAGTTAGGTCAAAAGTAATCTAAAAGTAACCAAAAAGTAGTCAGACTATATTACCATAAATGTGTAAAGTAATGGATTACGTTACTAACTACATTTTTTGGTCATGTAATTTGGAATCAGTAACCGACTACCCAGCAGCACTGATTATGACATACACTAAATCGAATTATGACGTTTAAAAAGGTCAAAATTCTGACATAAAAGTCATAATTATGACCTAAAATCTTATAATTATGACATAGAAAATCATAATTTGCACTTTTTATCTCATTATTATTTAGTATTTCATAATTATGGCATGAAAAAGTCAAAATGGTTAGTATTTCATAATTTTGACTTCATAAGTTGGACTTTTTATGTCACTTATGATTTACCATAGCATGATTTTTTTAAATGGGCTTCCATACTTATCTGTATTTTATTAAAGAAACATTCTAGAAAACTGCAAATATACACACAGGTCCGAGGAGGATTTCTGTGTTGATGTGAAGATTCACTGGTTGGTTTTGTTGTGTCTCTGCAGCTGGTTTCTGCCATTCATTGGGCACATGGGCATATGTACATCCACCGGTGTGATCAGGGATTTTGCTGGCCCTTACTTCGTTTCAGTGAGTTTATTTCTGATGATTCAGCTGATTTTAGCATAACTGCACTGATGCACTAATTACTTTCATTTATATTTCATACAGGAGGACAACATGGCGTTTGGAAAACCAACAAAGTGAGTTTAAAACTCTAGTGAATGTGATAGAGAGGAGTCATTATCATCTGCACATATGAGACATAAACATTGGAAAAAGATTTGGTCCTTATAAAGTAAAAGAAAAATCTTTCAAACTAATTAATACATTATTTTTCCTCCTATTTTTTTCTTATTTATTTGTTTTCTGTCATAAGCCAATTTTTTTACCTATTTTTTCCCCTCTGTATTATGTTGACAATTGGTGTATTGTTACATTATTATACACAAAAATTGTGTATTATAAACATGCCAACTCTGTATTTATTGCATTAATAAAAAAAAAATAAAAAAATTCGATACTTGTTTTTTTTTTTCCAGGTACTGGAAGCTGGATAAGAATAAAGTGTACGGCGGTGGAGCAAACGCCTGGGATGTGGCCGTGCACGAGGCGTCTGAGGAATACAAAACTAGAATGGTCAGATCTCTACTGTAATACATTCTTGTTATGTTGTGAATGACATGTCATTTGAGATCTGATTTTATGGTCAAATGTGAGCTGGAGTTGTTTTCAAGAGATTAACCTATTTACACAATCCCTTATTGTTCAATAGAGTGGTGGAATTATGACGTCACTTTGTAGGCCAATCGGCAGTTAGCATCACGCTGGTTCCCTTGATTATCTCAAAAGCTCCGGTGATCAACAAAAGTTTATGATACTTACATGTTCAGCGTCACCAACACTAAGCTTCCGACAACTCTTTCAGTCTTTATCTAAAAACATTTTCCCTGAAAGTTTCAGTTAGAATAGTTTGTAAGAGTGCATTTATAAGCACAACTAGGCTGTAAAATCGAACTGAGCGAACTGTTCAGCGTGTTGACGTTTAACGTCGCCGACAGCCTCTGTAGTCCCATTTAGCCACTTGTTAGCAACCATCATTTTCAAGACATGTAACAGCTTAAAAAATCACAAGTAGGTTAATACTGATGTATTTTATGTCGTAGAATAAAACATGAAAATATCTTGAGCTTGTGTTCACCACGGACCTTATTTCAGCCATTTAATCAAAATCCCATTCAAAAAACCCATTGACTTTGAGACAACGGAACCGGAAGTGCTAAAATGCTAACTCACTTCCGGGTTTTGGCCTACAAAAATGTGTCATAGTTCCACCACTCTTATATATATATATCTCAGTGCTCAGCGTAAATGAGTACACCCCCTTTGAAAAGTAACATTTTAAACAATATCTCAATGAACACAAAAACAATTTCCAAAATGTTGACAAGACTAAGTTTTATATAACATCTGTTTAAATTATAACATGAAAGTAAGGTTAATAATATAACTTGGAGAACAAAATTTTCAGTTTTACTCAAATTAGGGTGATGCAAAAATGAGTACACCCCACTGAAAGTCTCTGGAGCAAAGCTAAATTTTAGACTACAAATGTCTAATTTAACAAGAATTCAACCACAGGTGAGTCTAATTATTCATTACACAGGTGTCCAGCAGACAGTTGACTATAGAAGGGTGTTAAAACCCCTTCCCATTTCATGCTGTCAGCAATGGCACCACATGGAAGAGAAATGTCACAAGACCTGAGAAAGAAAATCATTTCTTTACACCAGAAAGGTGAAGGCTACAAGAAGATCAGCAAAGCTTTACTTATCAGTCAGAATACTGTAGCAAAAGTGGTACAAAAATTTAAAAAAGATGGAACTGCAACCATCTCACAGAGACGTCCAGGTCGTCCACGGAAGTTAACACCTCGACAGGAGCGTCTTCTGATGAGAAGGGTTGAAGAAAATCGGCATGCAAGTTCACTGCAGTTATCTAAAGAGGTAGAAAGCCAAACTTTCTCCTAAAGCCCATGCACAAAAAAGCCCGCCTAGAGTTTGCCAGGGCCCATGCTGACAAAGATGAAGACTACTGGGACTCTATACTCTGGAGTGATGAGACCAAGATAAATGTTTTTGGAACTGATGGCTTCAAAACCGTATGGTGTCGCAAAGGTGAGGAATACAAAGAAAAATGCATGGTGCCTACAGTGAAACATGGTGGTGGCAGTGTCCTTATGTGGGGCTGCATGAGTGCTGCTGGTGTCGGGGAGCTGCATTTCATTGATGGCATCATGAATTCACAGATGTACTGCTCTATACTGAAAGAGAAGATGCTACCATCACTCCGTGCCCTTGGTCGTCGTGCACTTTTCCAACATGACAATGATCCTAAACACACATCTAAGGCCACTGTTGGATTTCTGAAGAAGAATGATCTGATCTGAGCCCAATCGAACACCTATAGGGAATTCTGAAGAGACAAGTTGAGCATCACTCTCCATCCAGCATCCAGTCTCTAAAAGAGGTCATTCTTGAAGAATAGAAAAAGATAGATGTTGCAAAATGTCGCCAACTTGTTCATCCCATGCCTAGAAGACTTGGTGCTGTCATTAAAAATCATGGAGGCCATACAAAGTACTAGATGTCGTAGTTTTTGTTGTGGGGTGTACTCATTTTTGCATCACCCTAATTTGAGTAAAACTGAAAAATGTGTAATCTAAGTTATATTATTAACCTTACTTTCATGTTATAAGTTAAACAGATGTTATATTAAACTTAGTCTTGTCAACATTTTGGAAATTGTTTTTGTGTTCATTGAGATATTGTTTAAAATGTTACTTTTCAAAGGGGGTGTACTCATTTACGCTGAGCACTGTGTATATATATATATATATATATATATTATATTCATCAACTTACCATATATTTATTATCATTTTAATATATTTAATAATATGACTTAAATATGACTTTTGTTTTTTTTTACAAAGAAAATATAATTAAAAATATGAAAACATTCTAATCATAATTATTATAAATAATTACTAATAAAAAACTGTAGTAATGTTCTCTTTGTCTAATTAATTTATGTATTTATTTGCGTGTTCTTTTTTCATAGTCTATACAAAAAAAAGTTTTGTTAACCTTAATTTTGCAACCCAATTTTATCACACAAACATAGCGGCTTCCTAATCTCTGTTTTGACATTCTTTTCCATTTTGTTTGTTTGTGACGTCTTCACCGCACTGCAGCACAATCTGTGTTGTGATAACTGCCACTCTCATGTTGCCATGGCTCTGAACCTCATGCGCTACGACAACTGCTCCTCGTGGAACATGGTCAATCTCTGCTTACTGTCCTTCATCCACAGCAAACATGTCAGGTGAGATGCAGGACTTTCAGTCAGCGGGAAATGTAAATTCACCCTATCTGTTTTCTAAATGCATGTTATTGATTTTATTGTGAACAATTCATCTATTTGTTTGTTTGTTTTTGTTTACTCAAGAAATCTCATAACTGGATCTTTCAGTGAAATGACAGCAGGGTTGCCAGGTTTTCACAACAAAACCTGCCCAATTGGTACTCAAAACTAGCCCAATTGCATTTAAATCGGTAAAAATTGTGTTCCAGGGGTTGAAATCAGCGTTTTTGGCGGGGTTCCCCTGGTAAAATTTGCTTTCCAGGGGCTAAATATCATGTTATTTGGGGTCGCTTCAACACACGGACATGAAAAACAACCCGCGGCAACAGAGTTAAAGTAGCACAATTTCGCAGGAAAACTGCAGACTTGGCAACACTGAATGACAGTCTTCTCTCTATTGACGTATGCTGGTCTTCTCCAATCATTTAGTCCTCTTAAACTCCGCCCCCTTCTTACAACCCACCGCAAACTCGCATTCAGATCCGCCTCCACTTTTGAGTGCCACGCCCACATTTCAACACCCAATCAACGAGCGATGCATAGAACCAAGTCCCGCCCTACATTTTTTCTTTTTCGTTAATTTTGGATGTACATCACAATACAGAAGAAAAAATCTGTCGCTACTCCCACTTCATCACAACTTTAATTTGTGTATTAATAATGGTAAAAATATACATTATTATATTCATAGTTGTCACAACATTTTAGGTCTAATTATTATTTCTTCTGATGCTTCTGAAAAGTTTAGTTTTTACGTTATCTGTGATATTTAAAACAGCGCTGTACTGATGAAGAGCGGCTGATGAGATTACAATGGCTCTGTTCTAAATGCTTAGTCGCTGTTTATTGCCTTCTGTGGGACTAAACCTCATGATGATTGATTTAATATGCTATACATAGCGCTTCTAAAACAAACCGCACGGGACACTCACAATTGATTGTGATAGTTTGATCTTAGCATGCTTTTAAGTTAAATATACTCAAACACATTGCTCATGCAAGTATTTATAAGTAAATGCAATGACGTTGCATCTGCAGTGTTGGTTGGATCGTTTCACTGAGCTCAATACATTCTGATTGCCGTCTCTGTGAAGGATTCATGCAACACTGCCATAGAATTTAGAAGTCAGTGTGTCCTTACCTTTGACTGAATGATTTATCGCAGTCGGCCGCCGTGTTTCCCCTTATATGTCACCAGTCCTCCACTGGGGCTCTCAGTGTTGTGATGTAGAGGACGCCAGGACACACAAAATAAGGGTTTCTGGGGGAGAGAGGTGGATTGTAGGTTTCTGTGTAAGATTATCCTCAAAAATAAAAATTACTCACCCTCGTGTTGCTTCAAACCTGTGACGCTTTGACATTCTGCCTTTATATATGGGTTTGGAATGACATGAGGGTGAGTAAATGATGACATAATTTATATATTTGGTTAAACTAAACCCTCTAATGCTGTGTAATGCTGTGTATCTCTAAAAAGGTAATATTTTTTATCTACATATGTCAAGTCACCTTTATATAGCACTTTATACAATATAGATTAAGCAGCTTCACAGTAATAAACAGGAAAACAACCATCAGTGATGCACATTTCAATAAATATGAAGCTATAAAGCAGCTCTACAGAAGACAATACTGTCATTATTCAGCTCAATTCAGTTCAAATTGTTCCGATAGTTTCCGTGCAGTCAGATTGATAATATTGCTGAATATTAAGTGTGTTTTAATATTAAATGTCTTTTAAATCCCAACTAAGCAAGCCAAAGGTGACATGATGCTCATTTGAAAGTCTCTGTTCCTTGTCCTGTAGCTTTGTGGGGTTCCTGAAGACCTGGCTGCCTTTCCTGATGATTTGTGGGGTTATAGTCACCATCGCCCTTGCTGTAAACCTGCGATGACGGAGGTTGGATGACAGGAGCATCAAACACGGAGAGAGATGTTGGACGGCCGTGCAGGGCACCTCAGGATCATTATGAGCCTCGGCTACAAGAAGCAAATCTGAACCTGAACTTTATTCATGCAACTGTACGACACTATATTGCTTCTATTAGGAGATTCAGTCTGGCTGGTTGGGAATACAGGGACCTCTTTGCAGACTATTAGTACCATTGTAAATAAGTGAATTACAGGGATATTTTCCATTACTGCTTACATAAGCTTTTGCATTTGATATATTTGTAATATAATCATATCACATACATGGATGGGTCTAAATGAAACATGGCGGCAATTTCCTGTCAAGACTCCATGATTCCATAACCTATAATAAGGAAGAATATGAGAATTAAGATCTAAGCATATGAACCCTCATAATTTTGTTTTGCCTCATTCTTAGAACTATTTGAATTTTATTGTGCATCAAAAATATGTCAATTTTCATCAGTTATTTTAATTGATCCAGGATGTTTACAGCCGTATATTGTTTTACTCTAATGAGAGTTTGTATATTTGATTTTATGTCTTCATTTATATTATATGACCAAATACAATTGTATATCCATAATGTTTGTCCTCATTTTTATACAATGACCTCAAAAAGTATTTTGGAACTTTGGGTTAGTTCACCCAAAAATGAAAATTATGTTAATAATTACTCACCCTCATGTCGTTCCAAACCCATACACAAACACAAATTAAGATATTTTTGATGAAATCCGAGAGCTCTCTGACTCCTTCATAGACAGCAATTTAATTACCACTGTCGAGGTAATTAAAGGTACTAAAGACATTGTTAAAATACTCCACGTGACTACAGTGTTTCAACCTTAATGTTATGAAGCGACGAGAATACTTTCTGTGCGCAAAACAAAACAAAAATAATGACTTTATTTAACAAATTCGTCTCTTCCCTGTCATTCTCCTACGCTGTTTACGTTCACACGAGCAGCACGACGCATGCATGTGATGCTGACGCAGGAGCCAGCCAATAATGAGTCTGCGTTCTGACATAGAACCTGGAAGCGCTGAACATAAACAGCGTAGGAGAATGACAGGGAAGAGATTAATTTGTTGGATAAAGTCGTTTTTGTTTTGTTTTTGCGCACAAAAAGTATTCTCATCATAAAATTAAGGTTGAGCCACTGTAGTCACGTTGACTATTTTAAAGATGTCTTTACTACTTTTCTGGACCTTGACAGTGGTAATTAAATTGCTGTCTATGGAGGAGTCAGAGAGCGCTCGGATTTCATAAAAAATATCTTAATTTGTGTTCTGAAGATCTGAAGGTCTAACGGGTTTGGAATGACATGAGAGTGAGTAATTAATGACAGAATTTTTTTGGTGAACTATCCCTTTAAGATACACTGATCAAAATATAAAAGCAAGGATCAATTGTTGTAAAGAAAGATAGCACAAGTACACGTTTGTCCGGTTTGAAATGCCAAAACAATAGATCTAGTGCTGGATCTTTTCTCTTTACTAGCGTCATTTTCCTTCATGATGTTTGAATTGTTTTTACTGGATGTATGAAGTCAGTTCTCCTCAAATAGGAACCACATTAACTATTAACATGATCCACTAACCACAAACAACCACAAGACTGTTTTCATCTTCAACACAACATCTATTATTTTAGCATTTCAAAGCCAACAAACTTTTTTTCTGTCAAATGTTTTGATTGTAAAGTGTGTTTGTGCATCTGCTATACATTTGGGAATTTAATGCATGACAAAGGACAGAAAGAAATCAGTGCAATTTACATAATCAGAAAGAAAAAGCTGCTCTAAAAATGTTCTTAATGATCACACTACATATAGGTACTATCCTACTCTGAATAGATGGATGTGTTGTGGAATATATGCAGCTCCACCCACCTCTGCTTATACAGCCAAGATCAGGAGGTGTTTCTAGGTAAAACTGTTAGTAATGAGCTCCTAGAGTGAGGAGGACAGTGTCATACTACACGCGTGCTGCCTGCTACAGCATGTGCACTTACACTGAAGAGCGCAGCCCGTGAAGACGGTGATCAGATGCTCCGGACTGTGAGTGTGAGAGTTTGGATGATGCCGCCGGCTGTGCCGCTGACGCTCGTCTGCGCGATGCTGTGCGTCTCCACATGCGTCGCGTTGTGTCCGCCGCGCTGCGAGTGCTCTGAAAGTCAACATACGGTGCGCTGCGCGTCTGCCGGGCTTTTCCGTATCCCAGCCGCGATCCCGAGCGACACGAGCAGCCTAATCATCACCGGAAACACGATTCCCAGACTCGATCACAGCGCGTTCAACGGACTGCAGAACGTCACCCACCTAAACCTAAGCAATAATGGGTAAGAAAAAAATATGGTCAGTAAATATCTATCTATCTATCTATCTATCTATCTATCTATCTGTCTGTCTGTCTGTCTGTCTGTCTGTCTGTCTGTCCATCTCCATCTTGTCTGTCGATCGATCTGTCTATCTGTCCATCTTGTCTGTCGCTCTATCTATCTATCTGTCTTGTCTGTCGATCGATCTGTCTATCTGTCGCTCTATCTATCTATCTGTCCATCTTGTCTGTCTATCTATCTATCTATCTATCTGTCTGTCTGTCTGTCCATCTTGTCTGTCACTTTGTCTATCTGTCTGTCGATCGATCTGTCTATCTGTCGCTCTATCTATCTATCTGTCCATCTTGTCTGTCGCTCTATCTATCTATCTATCTGTCTTGTCTGTCGATCGATCTGTCTATCTGTCTATCTATCTGTCTGTCTGTCCATCTTGTCTGTCACTCTATCTGTCTGTCGATCGATCTATCTATCTGTCGCTCTATCTGTCCATCTTGTCTGTCACACTATCTATCTATCTACTTGTCTGTCGATCAATCTCTATTGATCAATCTATTTATCTATCTATTCTGACAGTAATTTAGTCATGTGCTCTTTCTTTTTTGTGTATTCCACCATTTAAAATCCTCTTAAAATGCATTTAAAAATTTAAAATCTATTGAAAAACTTTTTCCATTCTTTGTCAGCATTATGGAGGTTGGATCGCATGCGTTCTCCTCTCTGCACATGCTGCGTTCTCTAATCCTGAACAACAACCAGCTGGTGCTCATCCATCCAGAGGCGTTCTCCGTGCCTGGAAGCCCCCTGCAGGAGCTCAGCCTCCGCTCGTCTCTCTACAACTACACATCTCTGACTGACCTCATCACCGCCCTGCGCTGGGGCGAGCTCACAAATCTGCTGCGCCTCGACCTGTCGGGCAACCGCCTTGTCCTCTTACCCCCGGGGATGTTCGCTCCTCTGCCGAACCTGCAGCATCTCCATCTAAACAACAACTCTCTGGTGGCCGTCTACAACAGCACTTTCTCTGGTATTGATCAACTTTTGGAGCTGGACTTGACCAGAAATGCGTTTAGAACTATCAACGACGAGGGTCTTCACGAGTTGGAGCGACTCGGTCGGGTCCGTCTGCTGTTGGGTCAGAATCCTTACGTGTGCACGTGTGAGGCGCAAGAGTTTGCGAACTGGCTAAATAGTTCAAAGGTCAGGGTGGGCGATGCGGACAGGCTGTATTGCGAGTTCCCCGCAGCGCTGCGTGACATGTCTTTGCGGGTTCTCAGTGCACAGGCATTGGGGTGTTACGGTAAACCGTACGAAGAGATTACCGACTTGTCCCTACATACTTCCTACGTGTTCCTTGGATTAGTGCTGGGATTCGTTGGAATGGTCTTTCTACTTGTCGTCTACCTCAACAGAAAGGGTATCAAGAAATGGATCACAGACATACATGAAGCATGCCGAGATGTGCTGGAGGGGTATCATTACCGTTATGAAATTGACTCTGACCCACGACTGGGGCGTGTTCCAAACATTAACCAGGGTCGGCCTCGAAATGACCCGCATCTGGGGCACATCCCTTCTGACGCCCGTATCACACAGATACCGTCGGATGTGACACTATAACTGGACTGCAAAGTGCTGCACAATGAACCCATTTTTTATAGAAATGTTTATAGATATTATGTCCTGATATTTCAGTCTGTAGCAAAGTGGAAAAATCAAGGAAAATTATTTGTCATTGAGACTAGTGGTCAGCAGATATTATTAACTAGAGAGATGGCTGGCTGATGGCTTATGTAATGCCAATTTATGCATGATGTAGGCTAATACAATATATATTTGATATATACAATATATATTTGACTAGTGCAATATGAGTCAACACAATTTTTGGTCTGTTTTCCACAAGGAGAAATTGTAAAAAAATTGCAAAAAATGCTGGGTTAAAAAAAACAAGTTGGGTTGAAAATGGACAAACCCAGCGGTTGGGTTAAATGTTTGCTGGGCAGTTTTATTTAACCCAAGTATTGTTTAAAAATGACTATATGGCTGGCTTAAAATGAACCCAAAATAGGTTGGAAATTAAAAATCAGACACATAATTACTAGAGGCAACAATAATAATCAAAAGGTGGACATTTATTAATAAGCAATTTAATAAATGTTTATTGTTTAATTATTATTGATTAAACTTATTAATAAATGTTCATTTATTAAGCATATTAATGTTCATTTCCAACATACATACAAATATATCAATTTCATACTTGGGTTCATTTTAAGCAAGCAATACAGTCATTTTTTAAACAATAGTTGAGTTAAATAAAACTACCCAGCAGGTTGGGCAAACATTTAACCCAACCGCTGGGTTAAAACTACCCAAGCCCCAACTCGGTTTGTCCAATTTCAACCCAACTTGGGTTGTTTTTAACCCAG
Organism: Mylopharyngodon piceus; assembly: GCA_039654765.1. NCBI lineage: Eukaryota > Metazoa > Chordata > Actinopteri > Cypriniformes > Xenocyprididae > Mylopharyngodon > Mylopharyngodon piceus. Next base: position 15,392,910 of record CM077445.1, read on the forward strand.
CATTTTTTAGAGTGTATACTTTATCTACTAAAGATTGAAATGTGTAGGATTTCACTAGCATTAACCGACATGCACTAAAAGCCACAAAACACATGTACATCTATATGCTGAAATTATAACTTTTTCACAATATTTACTAAAATATCTGAAAACTGTGTATTATCCATTGACTGTTGATTATCAGCCAGTTTTAATGAGCTCAAAACACCATCTGATTTATCAGTCTATTGTTGTCTTTCCAAACTTTCTAAGGTTTATAAGGAGACCTGAAGACGCACTGAATGACTTCTCATGTGCATCTAACCCTATCTGACTGAATTATACTCTCCATTATATTTCATAACCTATGCAGCAGATTGAAACGCTGCTCTCCATCAAATTATGTGGTGCGGCCCACAGCATTCGCTGCTAGATTGCGTCCTCAATATTTCGCTACGGTTGAGGAAAGGAGGGAAATGAAGGGGTGTATTGGGGGAAAATGGGGCACAATGAAGGATTTGGAGTCTAATGTTCCCTGCGAGCACATAGTGAATCTCTCCGTGTGCATGTGTGCTTGCTAGAGCTTGGAACTAATGACTGCAATTGATCAAGACCAGACAGCCCATATTAATCTGTGTCTCCACTTTTGGCAAAGCAGTATATTACAGCATGTTTGGGGGAAAAAACCTCACCCCTAGTGTGTGTGCATATACAGTTATAGCATAATATTAAAACGTTGTCCACTCAAAGGAAACTAAAATGCTTCTGTTGCTATGTGAAACAGTGTCAATGAATCTGTAGTTCTCATTTAGAGCATTTATTATAGAGAATACTTTATACTTTTCATAAATGTACTATTATTTGGAGTTCCCACTGCTTTTGACCAATGAATTTCCATGACATTTTTAGTCATTCATGATTATTTGACAAGGATTTTTAAAAAATCATCTTCTCAGGAGGGAATTCTTTACAGCTGAGCATAACCAGAAACTCAAAATTTATATAACTTTTTAAGATTTCTATTTGTTTCAAAACTTTTTTTTTTTTTAGATCTGGGAATCACAAATTTCCTGATATTTCCAGAATTTCAATGACCATGGGAATTATTTCATTCAGGACCTGTTTCAACGCCCAGGAACACATTTTCCATTTCTTTTCTAATATTGTTGAAATTGCATATATATTTTTATTTGAATGGACTGTTACATTTATTTAAGATACTGTAAAAACATAACATTTAGATAAGCACTGCATGACCCCAATGCAAATAATGGATTTTAGATCAAGAGAACTTCTTAAAAAAAATAACCTGTTACAAATGTATTTTTGAGTTTGGTACATGACAGATACCTCAGATTATTTTATTTGGAGTTATAGTCAAGAATGAATGACACTTGTAACATCATGAAGGGAATGTTTGAATTGTTTTTATTATTATAAGAACATACACAAATTAACCAAGAACATACTTTTCCACACTTTGCTGTATAAACGCTGACAATATGTTTTTTGCTTGATTGAAAGGAAAGCAAAAGTCAATGAACAAAAAGTACCGTATCTAGAAGGTTTAAGCAACATCCGTTTAAAGGACTGACGTCACTGCTTACCTGTAAGTGGGCGTTGGATTTACCTGTAGCCGCAGGTAAAATACGGCACGGCGGGGCGAAGGAACGAATCTTACCGATCAAAGCTTTAGTATGAGCAGAATCTGAAAGCGCGTGTTGCGCGACGAAATCGACACGTTTGACCCATTTTTAGTCAATGAATCAAAACAAAGCTCGATGAAGTGGAAGTTTTAAGGAGTCAAAAGGAAAATATTTCACACTCGGCTACTTCCGCGATCTTGAACGACTAGAAGTTGCGTTCAAAACAATTGAAGATTTCATCCGAGCCTATGCGGTAAGTGTCTGACACTTTGACAAACCATCTGCTCTGCGAACGACGCGAAGCGACTCACTTGAACGCTCGCAATCACTGGAACCTAGTGGACGCGTTCTAGTTTGGCCGCTTGCATTGGGTGTAAGGGGAATTTTTTAAATGATGATAGCCATTAATACTTCTGTGAAGTCTTTAAATGTTTCTTTTACAGCCATGGCATACAGACGAGAACAGTTAGAGACATTTAAGACTAAACAATGAAGCATTTAATATTGTACTTGACAGACAAACTGCATTTTTGCAATAAAGGCAATTCATATAGGCTGTTCCATCTGTTAAAAATCCAAATAAAGTGTTTGGGACTGGCCAGAGCGCACTTTACAGGCCTGCTTTAAGTCTGCTTAACTCTATGAATACTGACAATGACCAGAAACAAATAAGCAGACATTTCTATACATTTCATTCCCATCCACTTTATAGACTATCTGTCAAAGGTTGATGACAAATGACTTATCATCTATATCTGGCATTCACAGTTTGGATGGCATGTTGCTTTCTGAGAATCGATGACTGTATTCAGGGAAAACACATCACTCATGACAAAGAACGCAAACTTCAAGTCAAACACTGACTGTATGAAAGGTGAAGACACAAGGGAGTGTATTTAAAATGCATTTAAAATGAATAACTTGATGATCGAGTAATTCCTGCCCACCAAAGGAAACCCTCTTTCCTAAATTTAAACATGCTAAGCAAGAGCTACATAAGATGTAGCTCAAGATTTGCTCTTTTTTTCATGTGCAGTATTAATATCTTGATATGATTGTGCTGATATAACAGCTCCAAACCATGTTCACATTGTCCAGGCTTGTATAAATAAACAACCATTCTATGCTATCTAGATACAGATCAGCTTGCTGGTCACATAATTGAAATGCCTTTTGGAGCACAACGCTTGTAGACACAGTATGAAGGTGTCCACTGCGCGGTAGTTTGACGCAGTTGGGCAAAGTAGTATATTGGTGCAATGTTGGTGATTTCATTATTTGATTTCACCACTGCCATTGCACGGTTGTGTTGTATTTCTGTTATATCTCCAGGGTTGAGGAAGTCATTGTGTAATGAACCTAGAATGAATTATTCAAAGCCTGTTTAACACTGATGTTTATGTATATTAACTAAATAACATTGGTTATTTTTCTTTGCAGTCAATGTGATTTATTTTTTGTTCTGCTTCTTTGAAATACTGCATAACAAGACCTGTTTCACATACCTTTCATCTACAGAGTAACTGCAACAGCATACTTAAGTATTTACTTTAATGACAGCCATAAATGACAAAAATGGTTAAGCTATTGAGAACTACAGTCTTAATGGTCATGAAATGTACTTTACATGAGGAGAAAGACCACATTAATATATAAGTCGTAATTAAATGGCCAAATCTGAAAGTGATGCTTCCTAAATTGCCTAGTTTTAATCAGATTTTCTGATTAATAAGTGCTGTTTGCTTTTCGGGTTTATCAAACCAGACAGGCGTCTTTTTAAATTGCAAAACATGTTGATAATTCTGTATTTTAATCATGCATGCAATGTTCAGCAACAACGGGCTCAGCTCATCTTTACATGCATGAGCCCATTCCACGATTGTGCTGCACTGTTTATGTGTGCAGTGTGAATTCTGCAACCTGATAATATTGGCTCTTTTAAGTGAGATGTTTGAAACATGCCTAAGAATCAATGTTTTGTGAACTTTCTCAGCTCTGATAAATCTTGATGCATTAAAGGGTTAGTTCACCCAAAAATGATTTTTAATTGGTCACTCTCATGTCATTTCAAACCCGTAAGACTTTCGTTCATCTTTGGAACACAAATGAAGATCTTTTTGATGAAATCTGAGCGCTTTCTCGGTCGAGACTCGATCGCTTTATATTATGAACAGATTGAATTTAGGCTTTTATTCACATATAAACATTGATCAGTTAACAGAAGCTCAACTGAACCTGCTTGTCTAATGAGAACAAACCTTTTGAGGAAGCTCAAACGTGCTGCGTAACACACGAGAATGATCCTCATTGGTTCTCGCACGCATCAAGAAAACATGCTTGAGCTTCTGTTTACCACAACTGATGTGTGAGTTGATGAATGTTTATATGTGAATAAAAGCCTAAATTCAATCTGTTCATCATATAAAGCGATCAAGTCTCTTCAGAAAATTTGGACTAAACCACTCAATTCATATGGATTAGTTTTACGATCTCTTTATGAACTTTTTGAAGTGTCAAAGTGGTAGTTGCATAGCTGTCTATGGAGGGACAGAAAGCTCTCAGATTTCATCAAAAAGATCTTCGTTTGTGTTCCGAAGATGAACGAAACTCTTACAGGTTTGGAAAAACATGACGGTAAATAATTAATGACAGAATTTTAATTTTTGGGTGAACTAACCCTTTAATGTCCACATTCCTGCAGGTCCTGAATGTGGTGAGTTATGCCTGGCCACAGCACAGGAACACATCACAAGACGCGTCCTCATAGCTCAAGCCGTTCTAAGGCTGATGGCTACAGGCAAAGCCGCACATACTCCAAGGACAGCAGCACGAGCCAGGAGACCTACAAGGAGAACTACAGCGAGCAACCTCGTAGCATAGACGCACAGTTCCCCCGTAAAACCCATCCTCACTACGCCAATGGACGAGGCTCGGAAACCCTGGGCTTCATACCAGGATCTGCAGACTCTCCTCAGGGTACTCAAGCCTGTGGCTCATGTGCCTCCCTCGGCTGGAGTGGTTGCAAAGCTCTGCTGTGCTGCATTCTCACCTGTGGGCTTTATGGGTCACGGAAACCTTGCTTGCCACCCAATGAGAGCTCCACTGACAACTCTTTAAAACCTGAGCCAGAAACCAGGAAGCCAAATGGATTGGCACTGTCCAACCCCACATGTGGTGTAAGCCTTGAACCCAGCAAGCCGAGGCAGCTACCGAGCTCTGGCAGCTTCAGGTATGGCGACGTTTACTTTGCTGGCAAGAAGGTGGAGTACCCTGTCAACTCAGAGGCACCTCCACGACGGACCAGGACAGCAGGGAAGGGTGACAACCAGCGTCCTATCAGTAATACCAGTATCTACTCTAGGGAGGATTTGGATCTAGATGACCTGGATGATGGCGGCACAGATATCGACTCGCTAATCACTAAAAAGCTTCTAGAACTTTATAAAATGCACCAGATTGAGCAGCTGGCAAAATGCACGTCTGATGTGTCCTTCTCTCGTAAAACCAATGAGATCAGCGATCTGATCAACAGCATTGCTCAGGACTACAACTTGGAGGAGCAGGAAGCAGAGTGTCGGCTGGTGCACGGTGTCATACGCATCAGCACCCGCAACAAGTCCTCAAAAGGTTACAAAAGCAAAGACTATAAATCGCATGATGCAATGCAGCATACTAACGGGAGGAGGGATGGAACGCTGCCCGACAGTGGGAATGAGACCATGACCTTTACCTTTAGTGATGGTAAGGGATGGTAGTTCTGTTTATAAGAGTGTCACTAGGGAACGATGATGTTTGAATGTCTTTTGATGACATTTCTCTTTCCCTGCAGGGGATCCCGAGGTGCTAGTGTCAGAATTGACACCGTCAGATGAGCTTGCCCGAAAGATGAGAGGCCACAGTGGGAAAAGTAAGTGTCAACATTCTTTTTGTTCAAGTACAGCCCCCATGTTGAGGCCATTTCACACTGCACCGGCATATACCGACTAAAGGCAACAGACACCTTCGCCATGTTTTGTCGGATCAATGCGTTACCCATGTTAGTGTCTGTTTCCATTCATTAGTGCTTGTTTTTGCTGATTGAACATGTTGAATCTGTGTTTGTCATGTCTTGGAATGTCTGAGAAGTGACATACTGTAATCTGGTGACTGTCGCCGTTGGTCGGCGTCACTGAATTAGCCTTTAGATGGCTGGATGTGAAAAGATACTCCCAGCCCATGGTGCCATGTCAATCCTGTGTTAGGATATGAACATGGTGGAATTGCACCCTGAGGATGGGGTATTCTTTTCTCAATGCCCTATTGTAACGGTTCCATTTCCAAACATTTCTCATTCTCTACTTTCAAATTGGCATTACTGCCTTTGATCTTCACCCCCCAAAGAATAATGCCCTCACCTGCCCATCCCTTCTCCATAAACTCTAGTTGCTGGGCCTAAAGCTTCTAAAAGCTGAACACTGAAGCTTCTAACCTCACTTTACAAATGTTCTTGAGGGGCCTTAGCTTGCCTCCAAGCAGTTTATCCTGTATTCCTCCATATCGGATCACATCTACCATTCCTCACATAATGGTGGTGCTCTCATTATGTAACCTGTCTGGAGGTCTCACTTTTCTGTGGAATTGTTGCGCTATGGAATGTTTCTATGCTAGAGACGTGTACAAATGTGGGGTGTCTCTTTACAAACTATACAAAACTATATACTGAAAAATGTTTTTCCTTAAAAGTATAGTTCAGTTCTATTGATTATGCAGAAAAGCATTAAGGTGCAGTCACACTTAATGTTGCTCTGTGAAATTTCACAGGCGAAAGAAAGCGATACCAGATGGCACATGATTGAAATACGTTAATAATGACGACGAAATAAACATCCAAAGCAAATGAACCAACACAAAGGAATCATTTTATAATATTGTAGTTTTATAAAAAACTGGTATACTGGAGCTTTATACAAAACTGGAGTAAATAACCAATAGAACTAGCGCCATACATTGTGGATGTACCATTTTGCTTTGTTGTTAAGTTACAAATCTCTGCCCACATAGAGGTCACTGCTAAATCAAGAGGCTTTCTATTGTTCGACACTGTGAATTCACATGTCAAAGTTCACCAAACTCGAACCCGATTAAAGATTCTTGTAGGGAAATTTTGCCACGGGAAGTCCATCATTGTGCCAATTCCCATTGAAATGACTGGATTTCGCCTACTAAATTTCACGAGCCGCGCTACGTGTGACTGTACCTTTATTCGCAACATTTGTTGCATGCAGAGTTGCACTCTGCAGTTTATACATGAACTACAAACCACTTATAAATATCAACATGTTCTTTTCCTTCACAGATTACTACTCGAGCTCGGCCACAGATTCATCAGGGGCTCCGCTATTGCGCTAACACGCCAGCTGTTTGCTCTTAATTACTACTGCCTAACTAGTGTTCATCTACTGTCCTTGTGCTCCTCTCATATTTCAGTGAAAGAAGTTATTATGCTAAGGACAGTTTGTGTTTGTTTGAATGCCCAAAGACTGCTGTTATCCACTCAGATTTTGGCACAGCTTCTGTCATGTTGCTACAGAGTGTAATGTTAAACAAAGGAGGCTCTTGCCAAAAAAAAAAAAAAATGTTGCACTTGATGGTTCCCTACTACCCTCGCCAGAAGCCATGTGGATAGTAACATAATGGACAAGTTCCCTCACCAAACCATCAGCATCAAAGGGTATTTAAGTATTGGATCTAATTGTACTTTCGGAGACCAGAGTCACTGCTGTCATCCTAAGTGGTGATGTATCTATTAATATGCCTATATTGAACACTGATTAATAGCAACAATGAGACTTCAATCAGTTGCTATTCATCGGACTGCTTTGCTCTGGTAGCCCGTCCTTCAGATGTCGCCTTAGATGAACAACTGTTCTTTGTTTAAACGATTGAATGCAATTTAATGTTGTTTTGGGACTGTTCACGGTCAGATGATACACCCACATCTGTATGGTGAAATGTCAGTTTTGAAATGCCTTGTATAGATGTAGTTTTTTCATAACTTTTTTTGTATTGAAATAAAAAGGGAATTTCCCCTCATTTTTTGTTTTTACTCTTTGTATTAATTTAAACTATATGCTCCATTTTGTCTATTAAAGTGAGCGGTGTTGTTTTAGAAAACAAATCTAGTCCTGTGTAACATATTTACACTCATACGTGTTAACCACAGAAAATTTCTCTCTCTTTACCGCGTAGCATTTTTCTCAGAAGATTGCATTGGTGTCCGCCTCCTCCCTCTGTTTCCCTCAGGTCACTGTGCTATGAACTTGTTTGGCTGGTTTGACAATAGAAAGGAAATAAAATCCTAGTGTTTGTTAGAGTTGTACATTGCGGAGGAGGGGCAAACTCCAGAGAAAATTCCCCTTTCAACTGTCCTCTTTTTGACACTATGCCGTCTACTGTAAAGCAGCTTTTCTGATATCTGAAATACAGTTTTTAAAGATTAATGGGAAGAAATTACTACTAATACTTTTTTTTTTTTTTAACATGGGAACTAAATGTGTGTGCTAACATTTTGTTGTATTGCTTTTGGATTGTAAAACATTTCAGACCCAATTAATAGCATGAAAAGAACACAGCTGAAAAATGTGTGAGATACATGATAAATGAGATACAATTACATAGAATTAGATGAATGAATCTAGCATGAACATCTTTCTTGGCTGATTGTTTGGTCAGAATGGCACAAGTTTAGATATTTATGCAAGATAAGACTGAGAATCCAAATAATTTTATTTCTGAGATAAATGGATGCCATAGTCAAAGTCATGTGACTGCAATGTAGTGGACTACTATTTCAGATGGTTCTTATTCTACAGTGCATTGTTGCATGTACTATATTTTTTTAAGAGTTGGCAATAGGCTAGTATTCCACATTGTAGAAATTTAAGTAAAACAGCTTTTTTTTTTTTTGTGTGTGTGTGTGTGTGTGTGTGTGTGTGTGTGTGTTGGCCTTAAAGGGATAGTTCACCGAAAATGAAAATTCTGTCATCATTTACTAACCCTCAAGTTGTTCCAAACAGTTGATGGACCCCAATGACTTCCATAGTATTTTTTTCCCCTCCATACTATGGAAGTCAATGGTGTCCATCAACTGTTTGGCTACGAACATTCTTCAAAACATCTTCTTTGGTATTCAGCAGAAGCAAGAAATTCATACATGGTTGGAACAATTTGAGGGTGAGTAAATGACAGTATTTTAATTTTTGGGTGAACTAAACCTTTAATCAACACAAGAGGGCACCATAGTACACACTATCATGTGATCATGACAGAGGAACCTGAACCTAGAGCCACTAGGCACTGGATGATTCAAGAACAGCTGAGAGAGAGAGTGTGCGTGTTTGTCTGTGTAGTCATGACATAAGTTACGATTATTCAGTTCTTTCTTTGTCATTGGTTTTGTTAGGGAAATCTGTACATTGAGTACTATTGTGTAGTTTTTTGTAAAGAAAATGTCCAGAAGTCCAAACTTTTACATTTAGACCATGTCCAAAATAGCATACTTCTTGTGCTAATTCTGCAATATGTGCATACTCTATGTAAATACATAAAATGTGCATAACTTTTGTCCATGCATGCTAAGGTCACACTATCCTACAATGCAATGTAAATTCTAACACAAATTTGGATTAAAAATGCAAATTAACCATTTTTGTTTTCATTTGCTAACATGCAATGTTTGAAATGTTTTAGAATTACAAACAGTTGTACGTTTAAAACAAACAAACAAAAAAAAAACCACGCATATGTAATGTGTGCTTTGCAGTATAGTTAGTGGTACTAGAGTGGTGCTCTTGGTTAGGGCCTGATTTTTTTATATATATTATATTGCAGCTCAATTTATGTCCTGACATCACTAAAGCGACTGAAATTGAATTTCTTGTCACTTGAGCAATCATCTGCTATAAAAACAAATGTGGAAGTACGTGCTGTGCAAACGCTGCATCTACCTTTGTGCCGATGACCCTGTAGTGTCACCATGTGACTTCCTCTGGGTACACGTAACAGCAGACACAACTTTTTTTTTTTATTAGGCTACTACAATTACGCAATTTGACCATTTTCAGAAATAAAGCTGTATAACACTGGCAAAGCATGAGGCTGCAGAAACTATCGTTTAGCAAAGCTTTTGACGGGTTAAAAATTGGAATTAAATACTAGTTTACTAACCACTGAATCACATCGCATTGCTTAAGAGGGTGGAGTTCAGTTATCATTCATCTCACCGGAAATAAAAGGTCAAGTTGTATTTGCTTTGTAGGATACAGTATTGTGCGCATTGTGCTTTGTTGTATATATTTTGGCAACTGTAGCGAGTCATGTGGGTGTTCCATACTGTGCACAGTATACATATATGAGAATTCTGGTGTAGTTTATCACAATAACATGTTCCACTAACATTTCACAAACACACATTTTCAACATTAGATCTATTGTTTTAGCATTTCAAACTGAACAAACTTCTTTTTTTGTCAAGTGTGTTTGTGCATTACATTTGCTTTAGTATTTGCTTTGATAATGACGTTTTCTCCAATTTTAAAAATAATTTTAGTCTCCGAATACTTTTTTGGGGCTGATGCACAGTGATTAAAATGTTTTAGGGTTTCTCTTGTATGCATGAAAACATAATTCAGAATTGTTCCAATTTGTAAAAGAAAAAAAAATTATAAAAGTGATTTAGAAGTATATGGCAAACACTAGACGCAAAATGTGTAAAAATAGATTTAATTGCAGTATGTTTAAGAACATAAAAATGTTTTCCTCAGATTCAGTCTAGCTTTCTCACAGAGACAATACATGAACCTCCCTTAGGCATGGAGATGGTTTATACTTTGTAGTTTTAAAATCCATCCCATACAAAAACTACAATGGTGCTTTTATCAAAAGGCAAAAAACAATCAGTACTAAGACATAAATCACATAGTTGTGACCTAAATACCATTACAAAGGTGCAGTAATTTCATTTAACTGTGTAAACAATAAAGTCTGTAACTTTTCAAATATTTCAGACGTAACGTAGTGTGATTTTCATCCAATGCTTGCACCTCAGATTTCCCACCAACACAGGAGAAAATAATGTTCTTTTGAAAGTCCGAATTCAAGCGGTTTGTGAGTCCTTGGTTCACTACCTTGAGAAAAGCATGTCAATCAACAAGTCCAGAAGATCTGTCTGACCGATGACCGGCCGAAAGAAGAGCTCTGTGATGAGGCTCGGAGTGATGGTCTTTAAAGTGGATGCAGTGAGGAGGATACGAGCAAATCGCCCTCTATCCTCTGGATGAAGAGGTACCAGGACCTCCTTCAGGGCGTGCTGAGCTTCATATTGCAAACCCTCAATGAACAGAGATGCCTTCAGGCCTGGTACATCTGCAGATGGAAAATATTGGGTTAGTGTATTTTAAAATCTGAGGCTAAAAGCAATACTTTATGGTAAAAAAAATTTAAAAAAAAAAACATAAATAACGACATATAATATTTTTTTTAATAACTAAATATATTTTATTAAAATCATAAATTATATATAAATGTTAATTGTTTTTGAATAGTCAAATCAATCATTTTAAATAAATATATTTTATTAAAATTAAATTATAAATTATATATAAATGTTTTTATTCTAAATATTTTTAAAAATGATTTTTAACTAAATTAATCTTTTTAAATTAAATTATAAATTATTTATATAAATAATTATGTATTAAATTTATATATATATATATATATATAAACACTTTCAATAATTAATTTTTATGTAATTATTTTTTAATCTATATGTCATTTAGATATAAAGATGTTTAAATAGTTTGTGCAACACAGTTTTGATTTCAGAAAACGTACCTGGATTGAATATTACGGTGCCTTTCAGATAAGCGTACTCCTTGGGGCTTAAATCGAGACTCCAGAGCTTCTTGAGGCACGCTTTAAGGGTTTGCACGCCGGCCATCGTGGGTTGCTCTCGATCGGAGTTCATCGTCTCCTGGTTGTTGAGAAGAATTCTTTTCAGCATGCTGGGTGCCGGAATGTCATCAACTTCAAAATGAACTCTGTCCTGGGCCAGACCCAGAATGAAAAGTGGCGCCCAGCAGTTCTGCAACAGAGACAGCTGGTCTTTGGGCGGTAGTTGCTGGAACGCCGGCAAACTCTTCATGAAGTGCATCGTCTTGACCAGCACATCCGAAGCAACCTGACACGTCTCGTTGGGTGTTTTCAGGCATACTTTTCTGCGTTTCTCGCAGTGGCACGTCTGAGGAACCCGCTTGTAGTTCAGCTCGTTCTGAGTCGACTCGCCTCGGCTGAGAATGTTAAAGAGGATGGCGTTCGCCTGTCCGTTACTATAGTCTGAACAATCACATAAGCAATCCATGTGGTCAGATGGCGGAGATGTGTGGTATCTTCTAGAACTCAAAGGCACAGTGTCTAAGACTTGAACCTCATCTAGACTGAAGCTGTGAGAGACTCACATCTGTCACTGACACGGCTCCTATTTATAACAAGCATTCATGTGGTTAAACTCCTGAACCTTGACCTGTCAATCTACATTTGCTGTGAACAAAACAACTGCCCTGTGCTGTTTAGCAACTGGGTAAATGGTGATAAGGCCTCTTAAATGCAAACCCACTGTAGGCTGGGATATACTCTAGGTGAGGCAATATTATCTCGGCTGAAGTCATTACACCAGGCTGTACCAAGCGACCAAGGACTCCTCAAGTTATATGGTCCCTATCATTACAGACACACAGCCTATAAACCTACAAACAGTTGAATCCAGAACAGAGAGAAGTAAAAGGTTAATGAACCTTTGAGAACGGGAAGGATGACTGTTACTTTATCATTAGCTCAAATAAGTGTTGTCTGAGTGAGTCACAGTACAAAAAACTACTGAAGATTAGAAGCTCACGCAGACATTAAAGAGACAGTTCAACGAAAAATGACTATTCTGTCAGCATTTTCTTTCTTCTGTAGGACACAATGAAAATGTCTGTTTTTGTCCACCAACGTAGGTTCTTCAATATATCTTTATTTGTGAACCACAGAAAAAAGAAAGGCTTGGAATTGGAATGACATGAGGGTGAATAAATGATCATCTGAATGATATTTTTTGGGGTGAACTATGCCGTGAACATACAATTTATTGGAGAAAATCCAATGCCTGAAGGTCTTTAACCGAATTGTAGTTATATAATAAAGATTTTCAAGATGTGTGGGATTTTCTCTTTCATTATATTGGCCTTGTACTATCGAGGTTGGCTAGCTGGTTAGCCCTAATGGTAGATGATGTAACTACACCATTCTTCTCTATTGATGGTCATTCAAAAATAGCGCTGTCAAAAGAACCGACTTCAATACTAAGTCGGTACTGAAATTTTAAAAATGTGGCGCTTTGAGAGCTTCTGAGCAGATTCGTAAACACCTCTGATTGGCCACTGTGTTCACACGCTCAACATATATGTCTGTGACTGGTTACAATGATCAACGCACAGGAGCGTTTGAAAGCACACAAAAGTGTTTGAAAGCAGGAGTCTATCAGCGGACTGGTCCACTGATAGACGCCTGCTTTCAAGCGCTCCCATGTGTATCTGTGTAAGCGCTCGGTGAAGAGCGTCATTGATGTCTATTTACAACATGTTTTTGAAGCGTTGATCATTGTAGCCAATCACAGACATATCTGATGAGCGCATGAACACAATGGCCAATCAGAGGTGTTTACGAATCTGCTCAACAGCGCTCAAAGTGTCACATTTTTAACATTTCAGTACCGACTTGGTATCGAAGTCGGTACTTCTGACAACACTATTTTTGGATGACCATCAATAGAGAAAAATTCATTGTAAAACCATATTGCTATATTAAAGCCCTGGGTATACTGTTTTTTTTTTTTACGCGTACGCTAGTGTACACGCACAGTTGAATGCACAGCCTTGCAAAGTATACTTCATTCCACTCGTACGCGTACACAGACGTTCGACGCATGCGCAGCTTTGAGCAATCTCTCAACCTCTTTCTAACCTCTTCGCACAATCTCTCATCTATGTAGGCCTCCATCATCGCTGTAGCTTGCATGCGTTCCGGACTGTTCTGTTTATGCAGTTTTTCTTTGACTACCTTGAATCGACGCCCCCAGGGCATGGTTGCCACCTTGTGGATAAACGAATTACTGCAAAAAAATTAAATGTGCATGTGCGACCTGTGTACAATTAGGGTTGGGTACCGTTCACATTTTAACTGGTACCGGTACCAGTATCCCTGAAATTCGGTGCCGGTACCCAACGGTATCTTTTTTCGGTACTTTACTCTCTGTGTAATAACAAAAACATTTATTTCAGTGAAAAAAATAAGCCCAAACCTCTCAATTATGTGTGCGCTGTAGTATGCATGAGATCGCATTACAGCGGAGAATTCAAATGTCACGAAAGACTCTCAAGAAAGAGGTTCTTCACCTCTGCTGTTTAGCGCTGCGTTCGGACATGTGCCTTGAGTGTAATATAGATGTTTCCTCAGCACAGTAGCACAAAAGTGTTCCCCACGATGCTGTCAGAGCTGGAGTTTGACTAACAACATATTGACAATATTTAGTATGTAACAACATGCAGAGCATGCATGAGAGCGGTTTCTGCGTGGAACGCCGCGATGAGATTAACAACGCTCGCAATGTGGATCATAGATCAAACACGGACTTCACGTTTCGAGTTTTTATGGACAAATTGCAAATAGCGTTCTCTCAGTCTGCATCTAGTTTTATGAAATTTAACCACACTTCAGAATGTTGTGTTTGAACAAATTGTAGGAGTGACGTCGTATGGTCTCTCTCTCTCTTTCTCTAAAATACCTCTCGCGCCCAGATGCGTTCTCAGGTACCGAAATGTGGCACCGATTGATTTAATGTGAATCGGTACTCGGTAGTAACGACGTAATTCGGTCAGTCCCCTTAAAAGTACAGAGTTCGGTACCCAACCCTACGTACAATGTACACGCGGTTACAAAAATCCAGCGGTAAGCGTACTCTTCTGATGAAGAAATTCGCATCACGCACACTGTACATTGACCCTCGCGCAAGAGTAAAAAGTGAAGTATACTTTGGGCTTAAGAATTACAATTATGTTTTACAACATTTATTGAACGTTTGTGTCTCAATGTTGTCACTGGTTTCTGAAAGCAATAAGCGTTACAGTGATTTTACCACGGTAAGGGGTAAGGAGTGTTCTTAAGCACAACAGAGATTCTGTTAAAGCTGATTGAATCTACTCCTTTTCTATCTATGCTACCTCAATTTTATTTGTTTGCTTTTTACTGTTTTCAGACTCTCTGCAGAAAACATTTAAAAATCAGATTGACTTTTGACTGATTGTTAAATAATGAAAAATTGAAGTAATCAATGTCTTGAATTATATGTAAATGAATGCACAGACAAGGTAATGATGCAAACTGTAATGTGATCAATGAAGCTGAGTCTACAAAGAAAATTAATCAACACTGTGGAACATTTGTCAATCAGAATCAGTTAAAAAAAAAATGTTTTCCATCAAAGACCGTTTGTCACTTTCTTGAGAAATCCCCGCTACCATTGACGTTTTTCAGTAACGTCATAATCATGTGCGACTTGTCCTGGTTTATTATCTCTGCAGTGCCTAGCACAGAACTTAACCAGATAAGCTAATTACTATATTGCTTTCAATCAAATCAACAAGTAGCTACTTGTAAAATTCCACTTATATTTTCATTATGAATATTTATGTTTTACACAGACACTCACCAAAGCCACTTACAGGAAATAGTTTCATCTTGTTTGTTCTTCATGTAAATTTCTCTTATGGTTTTATGGCAGAAACAACATTGGACAAATCAATTATAACTGTTATAATTTAAAGTCATTTACTATATTCCTTATGCAATTAAACAAAATAGCAGATATATTCCACCTCTTGATGTTGTTGTTTCGTGTTTCACAGTGTACATGCACTTCAACACGATCAGAACATCCTGAGTGGAAAGAGTCTAGAGCACACGAATGAGTGTCTGAATCATAGTGATTGAATCACGGGTTGTAAATGTGTTTGATAAGGCCATGTTTATTGAAGGTCGAGACAGTCTGAGACAGACACTGAGGACACCATCTTATCACCAGCATGATAGTAAAACAGAAAAATAAATTCCTCATGCCAGACAAATAAAACAAGAAAAAACAACTCCTGCTGTTATTGACCACTGCAGCCATTTTAGAAATGACTAAATAAGTACTTGTTTATAGGTAATTGATGTGAGTTTAGGGTGAAAACTCACCCTAAACTGGTTAATTTTGTATTAACCAATTTTAAAATATATATATAAATGATATAAAACTGTGTTCCAGGAGGTCCTCAATAGTACACAGTGTGAATGTGTTTCAGGTGTGTTTGATTAGGGACACGTCCAACATGTGCAGTGTAACTCCAGGAACAGGGTTAGAAAACACTGCTGTAAACAACACAACATGAACATATTTCAGAGCCAACTTGAACACACATTTGCAAAGCATTCCAGATAAAGATCTTCTTCTTCATGGACAACAACTTGCATGGCCAACTGAATGATTTTATCTCATCAGATCATTTAGTTGGCCATGCATGCAAGTTTAGAAGACCTCATGGGTAAATCAAAACATGGCAAACCTATTCAAACCTGCTGAGAACGTGCAGGACATGCTGGTCCATTAGGATGTGTTTTCTTTGTGTGGATGTTAATTTATATACAGCAAAACTCTTAATATCTCATATATTATCATACTATCTGAACATGGATATGATCGTTTGGCCTTAAACATTTATTGGAAAGACAAATAAACTTTTAGAGCAGCATAAACTTACGGTACATTTTAAATGTAAGACGTCTAAGCTTAAATTCACATGACATTTACTGAATGACTTTCTGCAACCTTGACCTAAAACTATTGCAACAGAACAAGAGGTTTAACATCATCCTTAAAGCGAGAATGGAGAAAACAAGCCCTGCCTCACAAGACAAGTGTGTAAAAGTTCAGGTCAAATGTCACAATTTTTGCATCTTCACACACAGATGACCTTCATATTCCACACAACATCTATCTTTTCAACAGGACGTGATTCATATTTCACTATGACAGCACCTCGAATCTATTTATATTCCAGCTTTTATGACGGTCATAAGAATGACTGAGCTGAAAAGTTGAAGGCCAGGTCGAGATCGTTTAGTTTTCCTTCGGTTGGTGAACCCGAATAACCTGTTTTCCAGATGAGTAATTATGAGGTAAAAAAAAAAAAAAAAAAATCCAATTAAATGTTTTATTTCAGGCCTAATAATCCTATAGAACATAACACTCATATAACGAATGCGTAATATGTGGAATATTTGCGATGGTTTTGCTAAATGATGCTCACTTACAACACTGCTTAACTTGAGCACGAAGAACGCACGCGGGCGTGAACATTAACAAACGTTAAGCCAGAATGCTGACCTAAAGTTCACATTAACGTTCAGAAACATAAAAACAAACTTGTCTTCAGCTTAGTAAGAACAATTTTTTCCAACTCACCAAATAAGATGTGTGATGTTGATGCCGTCGAGGTTTTAACAGACGCTCGCAAAGTTCGCGCGTTTAACTGCACTCTGATCCTAACGGTCGTCTTGACAAGCGATTCCCTATGAAGCCCATTTCCGCCACATACGACAAAAATCATTTTTTTGGTAAATTATAATTGTCATAAAAAGTCGCAATTATGTCAAAAAGTCGAAATTATGACATTTTACTAATCACGACTGCTTTTTTACTCGTCTTATGTAATGACTAGTCAGAATAGCTGTATAGTTCAATTAAAAATCTTACTAGTAACATTTGGAATAAGTACTAGTATCTAATAAATGTGTACTAGTAAATCAATAAGTTTTAGTCAGCCTATCTATCTATCTATAATAGGTAGGTTATGAAATGAAGAAGGCTGCAGTATCTAAAAATTAAGAACTAGTATCTAATAAATAAATATTTAATAGGTACAAGTAGGCCTATCTAATAAATAAGTACTGGTACCTAAGGACTAAGTACTATCTAATAATAGGTAGTCGCTGATCTATATTATATAGATCTGTGGTACAAGTAAGTACTAGTAGGCTAACTACTAGTATACAAAAAAATATGAACTAGTCACAATTGGAATACATACTAGTCAAAACTTAATCGTTGATATCTAGTTGATGACTGACAGATCCCCACAGAAGGCAAAAATCTGAAATGTGTTACTAGTAACAGTAGAATAGTCACTATAAAAATATGCACTATTATCTAAGTAATAAGTACTACTAGCATCTATTTAATAGGTACCAGTATCTAATAAGTACTAGTATTTTTTAAAAAGGCACTAGTACCTAATGAATTTCGGCCTACTAATTATCTAATAAAATAAATACTAGTAGCACAAAAATAGATACTAGGACGTTTTAAGGATTAAATGTTAAAACAGCTTGCCATATACATATAGGCACATAAAAACATTAAACCTTATTTTAGAATTTTAATGACTTTTTTTTTAATGAAAGTGACAACGTATGAAAAAAAAAAAAGAATAAAAAAAAGGGGGGGGGGCATGCATTCTCCCAAAACAGCTTATTCATTTTTACTGCTACTGCCATCTAGTGTACTTAGAAAGGCAAATTCGCAAAGGGCCACAGATTTACAGGACTGATAGAATTAAGCCTGATGAAATATTTACAGCAGTAAATTAGTGGTTTTCTGTAAGCCTTGTGCTGGTGACAGCTTTTTTTTTTACCTTTATATTTTGTTTTATAATGATTTTTTTTTATTGTGAGATGGTATTAATACTGCTGTTATGGTAATTATTTGAAGGGTGACTATAATTACAGGACCAGATTTCAAAAACTTCCCTTTGGAAACAATCAAATATATATTAATTCAAGTAAACTACCATTTGTACATTCAGGAAGAGACCACAATACAATAGGTCACTGCAACAGTTGATGAATTTAACTATCCCAAGAACATTAACAGTTCTCCAACATTCAGAAAACTCCTTTGATCATGTGCCAAGCGTCATCACGCAGACATTAAATACATTACGACTGACACCAGTCTTAACCCATCACCACCGCGTCCTTCAGGGCATTAACCCAGTGATCTCCAGTGGCAGAGACCTTACAGTTGGTGAACTCTGAAAACACTGAATTTCACAAAAAGCAAGGAAATGGTTTTCCTAACAGCATTCAGTGTGCCAAGCTACACTTTTCTTACACACCCCTTTAAAAAGAGCAATAGAGCATTTTAACAACTGCTTTAACTTGCCCAAAGGTTTTTAGAACACAATTGAAAGTCAAACTATTAAAATAAAACAACATGAACAACAAATGTTTAAAGTTTTATTTATTCAAGCAGTTCAATCCAATGTACTTTTCCAAATGTTCAGCTTATCAACTGCATGAACACAATTGACAATGAGCATTCATTAAGAGGAATAAAAAGAAAGGAATGTTTTGGAATTTTCAAAATTAAAAGTTTTCAGTTTTTTTGTACATTTTTAAATATAATCAAGGTCAAGAGATCTCTCAACCTGGCAAAATATTTAGATGTAAATCACTGTACGGTTTTTTTCTGTTTGAGTTTCTGATTTTTCTATATTTATTCTCTTTTTTTAATGCGTCCCTCTTGGTGAAGTCAGGGCCAGAGAGGTTCATTCTGAAAATAAACAAAATCAGAAAAATTGTATTCAAACCATGTCAAGCAGAGAAAATTAATGCAAAAAAATACTCATGAATTTGCAAAACATCTCTTCTCACCTTGTTGTTAGACAGCCGGCACAGCAGTGCTGGTGACTGATTTCTGGGCGGCTTCCTTGGCCTGATGAGCCTGCAGCACCGCTACTGCTTCATCCACCTGGAATACATATGACCAATTACACACTAGAGCTGCACAATTGTGTATAAACTGACAATCATGATTTTTTTTTTTTTTTTTTTTTTTCCCCCCAAACATCACAATTCTCCCACGATTCTGAGCAGACAACCAAGTCACTTGTCGCCATCTAGTGGCTTAACGTTGTAATCAACAATTGTTATTTGAAGTGCCATGTTACTTTCTAAAGGTGATTTACACTATTTTGATCGCTTCCCTAGACATCAGTTTATATCCCAACTATAAACTTATCCCAGTACTTCTGTGAAATTTTGAATATTTCTAACGAAAATAAAGATACTGTGTGGTGGAAAACACTGTGAAGCAGTTTCATGCCTATACTGTACATGACAACTGCTCTCTCCAACTCAGCGGCAGCACGAACAAACATTTGAACGTGCCGGTATGATTGTCAAAGGTTTAATAGACAAGCGAATCATTGTCATTTAGGAATGAAATCACAGGGGTGTCTGAATCGAGATTGCGATCTTTTAACAATCATGTAATCTATTACAAACCACAAACAATACACACATATATATATATAAAAATCCATTTATACATTAGTTGACTGAATATTCATCTGTTACAAAGTACTATCATTTAAAAAAAAAAAAAAAAAAAAAAAACTGATTTAGGGATGAAAGAATTCTTGAGCGTTTTTCCATTATATTTTTACTAGGAGCAGTGAGAATGACATCTCCGGTATCAAGACAAATCCAATAACTTAAACAAAAACAGAGCATCACATGACCACTTACCTTTGATCTCAGAGACTCCGGAGACTCCAGCATGTGGAGCAGCTCAGAATTGTCGATCTCCAACAGCATACCAGTGATTTTTCCAGCCAGACTTGGATGCATGTTCTGGATGAGCGGGAACAGACGCTCACCTGTGGCAGGGGAAAGCAGCATGTATGAGATATTTAAAATTAACATTAGAAAAATTAAATGTTTATTTTTAAATCAATTAAGGGAAGCAAAACAGGAGCAAACCACTCACCCAGCATCTGCTTCTGTTCTTGCGGAGGGGCGGCAGCCAACATGGACGCGGTCAGAGGCTCCTGACCTTGAACGTGGACAGCAGGCTGAATGGGAGTGAGATATAGAAACATTAAAGAACCCGAAGACATTTTAATGCAAGATATGCGAACATGCGGTGATGTTCGTCTTGTACAGTTGGGAGGAAAACGCAAGTCAAATTTATTTATATAGTGCTCACATTGCACTTTCAAAGCAGCTTTACAAAACTTCATGAATTCAGCACTATTTATACTACAAAAAGGCACAGAATAGTGCACAAGTAGCAAATTGGCACTCACTTGTTTTCTCAAATGATTTCAAATTCCAGCCATAAGCTATTTTGGGGAGTAAACAACAAGTGCCACAAATGTAAAACTAGTACCTGCTGCATGGGAACCTGCGGCTGAGTGGGCATGTGCTGCTGTGGGTTGCGGACTCCAGGAGCATACTTGTACTGTGGCACTCCTCTCACCTGAGCGGTACCCGTGGCGGCACCTGCAGCAGTAGGACGAGGACCCATCGCCTGAGACGCTGCCAGGAAGAAAGAGGACACTCAGGATCAATGAAACGTGGAGCAATGCACTTGCTGCATGTATAACTGCAAGTTTCATCACTCACCCATGCGCTGAGAGGCCATCATACGGGGGACCTGGGAGGAGGCGGGACGCACGGCACCGAAGGTTTGTGGACGGGGTGCAGATGGCCTGATAGCGTTGGGCATATTCTGGAAATCTGCAATGTAAATGAGAAACAAAAACCAATGAAATGAACAGTTACGATCTAAGCAAGTACTGAAAGAAAAAGTGGGCGGGGCTACTCACGCTGAGGGCGGACACCCTGAGTGGCCCAGCGAGGACTGGGGCGGAGCTGTGCGAGCTGACTGGTGGGATAGTACGCGGCACGATTCTGAGCCTGTCAAATCACACACAAAAAAAGGGAACATGAATCAATGAGGAACAACAGAACCAGTTCTGAATAATCACTTCATGATTCCTGTAAATAGCAAAACTTCAGACAAAAAAAAAAAGCTCATTTTCTTGCTCAGTCAGGGATTAAAAGACACTTAATATTCAGTAATATCGATTTGACTGCACAGACATTGTTTATGGTTTAACGCCATGTTTATAAAAGGCTTTTAAAGTTCATGTTTGATCATTCTAAAACTAAATCTGTGATTTACTTCATTAATCTTTTCATGAGAGTCAACTGAAACAAATTTGATGGAGTTCAGTCCATCAAAACATGCTTCAGCGATAAAGGACTCTGGCGAGAGGGGCATAAAGGAGGATCTTCACCCATTAACACTTATGGGTTAGTCTTGAGTGGCCTAATTGACAGCTAGTGTAAATAATGTTCCCAGACTTTCAAAATGTACACACTTTCCACCAACCACAGGATTTGTGATTACACAGACACTATTGGATGAAGACAAAAAAGAACTGAATTTGAGCTGAATGACATTTGTGTTCGGGTTAGAGCTGCTTGTAGCTGAAACAATTTGAATTTGCACAGCTCACACTTTCAAATGGCAAATTCGCATGACCAACTCAAACCCGTTGCTTTTTGCTGTCGAAAATTCACCTGAACAATGGTGAATGTGACTGCATATTTAATAGAAAAGTGATATCTGACCTGTGGAATGGCTGCCATGAAGTATCCAGATGGTGGTGCAGGCTGGTAGGGGTTGAGGACGGGGTTTGGTACGGCTCTGACACTGGCCATCCTCTGCATGTACTGGCTGGTAAGGTGCGCCTGGCGCTCTTCTTTCCGCTGGGCCAGCGCGACGTACAGGGGCTTCGTGGCAACGATGCGGCCGTTCATTTCTGTCACAGCCTTAGTGGCTTCTTCAGGGGAAGAGAAGCAGACGAACCCAAAACCCTTACTGCGGCCACCTTCCATCATCACCTGAATCACAAAACAAACAACAGCCATTAATTGTGATCCTTGTAAGGGATTATACGTCAATCGTCCAAACAAACATTGAGAAAAACCACAGATGTTTGTTCTAGGGCTAATTGAGACCGATTTCGTGATTCAATTTGACTTAATTGACAGAATTTGAAAGCTTTGTTTCGTATCAAAAGTAACAAAGCACAAAGCTTAATGAGATTTATTGGATTTATTGTTCGTACCTTAGCACTGGTAATGGTGCCGAATGGTGAGAATTCTTTACGCAGGCGTTCGTCATCCAAACCATCATCCAGATTTTTCACGTAGAGATTGACTCCCTGTTAAAAACAAGATGAATCAAGTTCACAGACTAGTGTCAATGACCCATTAAGCACTTCACCACCCACATTTGCATCATCTAATGTTCATATCAGTCAAGCACAGGTCATTTATACCTGGTAACGAGTCATGCGGTCCTGCTTCATTTGCTCAAACTTGCGCTTGAGCTCCGTCTGACGTTCGCCCTTCTTCTGAGCACGACCCACGTAAACCTGCTTCCCGTTCATCTCTTTTCCATTCATCTCATCCACAGCCTGATGATCAGAGGAAACGCGTCAGAATACAACAAATTGTGTGACGATTAAAAAAAAAAAAAAAAAAATGTTATCTGTCTCTACTCACCCTCTGGGCATCCTCATGCCTCTCAAAGCTGACAAAGCCAAAGCCTTTAGATTTGCCGCTCTCATCGGTCATGACGCGAATGCTCAGCGCTGGACCTGTAATGACAGCCGAAGACGTCAAAGATCTGATTCATGCAATAAGGTCAATAGAAGGCCCATTCACACAAAGGACGATAACTATAATGATAAAGATAGTTCTAAAAAAAAATAAATAAATAATAATCATTCTAAATATAAAAGCATAAGAGACCACAACTACAAAACTGCACAGAGAAACAAAGTCAGACATTGACAGCCAATCAGAATCCATGCTGCTATAAAGACGACATAACTGCAGCGCACGATTATAAAAAACAGAACGATATCGTTCACTGGAGTTGATGCTAATATAGTGATCATTATAGTTATCTTTATAGCCACCGTTCTTGGTTTGAACAGACTTTTACTAGCAGCAAAACACCCACCATATTTGCTGAATATCTCCTTCAGCTTCTCGTCATCCATATCCTCTCCAAAGTTCTTGATGTAAACGTTGGTGAATTCTTTGGCACGGGCGCCCATCTCAGCCTCACGCTCCTTGCGAGACTTGAAGCGACCGACGAACCTTTAAGATGCAATAAGTTACCATAATTATTCTGAATAAATAAAGTGAATTATTTAATGCCATATCAGAGGCTATTTTCGTGGCTAATACACTTTAAATAACCATAATAACACTAATACTAAAATGAACAGTTATAAAACCTTTCAATTTTATATGATAAATACTAATACCTCCTAAAGATCAACTAATAAAAATGATTTATAATTAGCAGCATGAATTTAAGGAAGTACATCATGCTTGAAACAGATTTACCATGCTTTACACACAATTTAGTACAATGCGGTTAATTCAAATGCACACTTACACTTTGCGGTCATTGAGCAACATGCCGTTCATTTTCTCAATGGCTCTTTCTGCGGCCTCATGGGTCTCAAAGTGCACAAACCCGTATCCTTTAGAGCCATTCTCATCGCAAACCACCTTCAGAAAGAGAACACCAGCACTGAGCACAAGCACCAAACGACAGACACCGGAAACATGCACATCACTGCAAACACGCATTTTACTACCTTGCAGGACAGGATGTTTCCAAAGGCAGAGAATGTGTCATAAAGGGCCTTGTTGTCGATCGACTTGTCCAGGTTCTTGATGAAGATGTTGCCAACACCGCTCTTACGCAGTGAGGGGTCTCGCTGGGACCACATGATGCGGACGGGTCGCCCCTTGATCACATCAAAGTTCATTGTGTCCAAGGCACGCTCAGCTGAAACGGGTAGTTAAAAACATTAGCATCAAGTTATAGTTTACAACAAATATTACAATTATTGCTAATACTATAAAACCACAGTACCATATTATTGGACTAATTAAAAGGTTAGTTTACCCAAAAATGAAATTTGTCATTACTCTCCCTCATGTCGTTCCAAACACGTAAATCCTTTGTTCATCCTCAGAACACAAATTAAGATGAATTTAGATGAAATCCGAGAGGTTTTTTTTATATCTCCCGTAGAAGGTAACAAAATTACCACAATCACTTTGACTATTTTAAAGATGTCTTTACTACTTTTCTGGACCTTGAATGTGGTAATTTCATTAATAAACCTCATGGATTTCATCAAAAATATCTTAATTTGTGTTCTGAAGGTGAACGAAGGGGTGTGGAACGACATGAGGGTGAGTAATTAAGGACAGAAGTTTCATTTTTGGGTGAACTAACCCTTTAACAAACGTTGTGTGTAGCGCCCTCTAGCGTTTTAGCGAAGTCTGATACATAATGTGTAAAACAAGTACTCATTTTAGCAATTTTGAACATTGGTTGTGTTGTCAATAAATTGTATTATGAATACAAGGACCAAATCCATATTCCAAACCACACACACACACACAAATATGTTCGTGAGGTTGACTGTCCTGAGAGAAGAAACTTCTCTAGTGCGCAGTAACGACGACCAGACGGGAACTACGATCGTCAATTGTGTATGAATTGTTCGAGAATATCAAACTAAAATGGTGTTCCGGAACACGGCCACAAATGCTGCACGTGTCCGCGGTGCCCAACTAGATTTGATAAACAGTCGTAAATGAAATTAACCGGGAGCGTTTACTTACCGTCAGCGGGTTGCTGGAAGTTCACGTAGGCGTAACCGAGAGAGCGGCGGGTCATCATGTCCCTGCACACCCGAATGGACAAAATGGGCCCAGCCGGGCTGAACTTCTCGTACAGCATGGCCTCGGTGACATCCTGGTGTAGATCACCCACATACAGGGAAGCCATCGGGTAACTGGGAGCGCTGGGGTTCATCTTCCTTCCGTACGACAAAAGAGCGACCTACCGAAACACGAACACCTGGAAACACTGACGAGTTTAGTAATGGCGACGGACGAGCTCGGTTTATCTCTCGAAATCGCTTTAACACGACAAATACCTTTGAAGAACAGACTTGAAGACTAATTAAAACGCGTTTGGTACCGAATTGGCGTCGACGTGTTCGCGGTATCGATGATAACAAGATGATTAAAATCTCCTCAGGCCTACTGCGGTGCTGCCTTATTAATAAACTTCTCAAAATCTGTCCGCGGATCCTGCTTCACCGAGGTACTCGGCAATAAAAGTAGATTTTTTGTTTGTAATTTTTTCTTGTTTTGTGATTTTTTTTTGTATTTTTGATTTTTTATATAAGATGTGTGTGCCGAGGCTCTGTGGCACACGCGCTCTCTCTCGCACCGCACAAGGTAGGGGGAGAGAAGCGGAAGTACGGCTCAGATAAGAAGGCGTCCTCGCCGGATGTTGCGTGATCTTCTTTTATATTTTTTACGTAAGAGCAAAATAAGAGTCAAGGTTGATAGAATAAGAGTTTTGAAGCCCATTTCATGCTTTGGTAATTCTTAAATTAAAAAATTAATCTTAAAAGGTCATAATCATGAGATAGTAAGTCATAATTCAGACTTTTTATGTCATAGTTATGACATAGTTATGATATAAAGTCAAAATAAAGCGCTTTGAGTACCCAGAAAAGCGCTATATAAATGTAACAAATAAATAAAATAAATAAATAAAATTATGACACACTCATAAGTCATAATTATGAGATTAAAGTCGAAATTATTATTTTGTCAAAATTATAATTTTTATGTCATAATTTCGACTCCTTGTAATAATTGACTATCTCATAATTATGACTTATTATGTCATAATTTTATGTCATAACTACAATTTACCAAAGCATGATTTTTTCCCCCCTTATGTGACCGAAATTTGTTTCCATTAAAAAAAAGAATGAAAGAAAGAAAGAGGTGAAGGTCATGGTTTTTTTTTTTTTTTGGTTTTTAGGCCATGTGCTTGTTTCCCAGGGATTGTGTGAAGTGATGACGTAAGTCGCTTTGGATAAAACAAATCATGGCAAATGCATTAAATGTCATATTTTACCAAACGATATGCTTCTAGCCTCCTTGTTTTTACCTCTTTTCTTTTAATATATATATATATATATATATATAACTCAGCTCATTCATGATCTGCAATCACTTAGTTTTTGTATTTCTTTTCTTGCTTTACTGCACTATATCCATAATCATTATTATTTGACACTTGTCATCTAAAGTGACATACGGTAATAGTACAGCTGGGACGTCATCATCGCGAGACAGCATGGCGGATCTGTCGCAAAATGACCAACTTGGTAAAAAACCGATGCTTAAATTATATCTAGTCCATTCGGACGGACAACGGAGATTTTATATTAATTTACAAGAACTAAATTAAACGCATTTTATTGCATTCATAAGCGTTAAAGTGCACCGTGACTTTGGAGACTATACATAGGCTAAGTTAAAAATATATCTGTTTATGATGTGAAATGTGAAGTGACTTTATCATTGATCATGATAAACAATGTTGTGAAAACCTGATCTGCATATTAGAAATGAACTGCTGTCACGGAATGAGCTTCTTTTAACACGATATATCAACGAAGCTTTTACATGGAAACCCTTTTTTTTTTTTTTTTTTTTTTTTAAACATTGGACAGTGTGAAAGTGCATCTCTGCAAATCTGCAATAGGCCTACTGTGTGGACAATACAATGTACGCTATAAAATGCTATTAAAATTACTATGTAGTTTAAAGTTTATCTCTGTCACAGTGCTGATTTATTTAAAAAGGGCTTGATAATGATAAAGGAAAGCTATATGGTCACTTGGTTTTAGAGTGAATAAACAATCTTTCCAGATGGCATCTATTACAGTTTGATTTAAATTTCAAAGTAAGATTTTGAATAGGTTCAAGTGGTTTTCAGGCAAAATGCCTGCTTGAGTAGGCCTATGTCATGAGTTTGACTACAGGGATTTCAAGTCAAGTCATGAAATTCTAACATTAGAACTGCAGGGAAAAATACATTAATTTTGGTCAAACACGAATTATAGTTGCTTCAATTTTTTGAGTAAAACCAAGGCAATATTTTTTACAGTGCATGGGCAAATAATGTTGTTTATTTCTGTACTTTCATCATTCTCATCTCTGCTGCCTGTAGATTAAACTTAGACTGTTCATGATTTAGTTTGCAACAAAGTAAAATAGTTGCACCTGTACAGAGAAAAACTGGGGAACAGGTTGCTTTTGATCGTGCAATGCAACCGATGCACCCAATTCATGTGATGTAGTATAACATATATATATATATATATATATGAATATATATGAATGTAAATAAAAGGGAATCCACCACCAATGAAAATAGTCCCATTATAACTAAAGCATCAGGCTTTGAATGCCACCAAGAAAAACACAGACTGAAAGCCTGTAATATATACTGAAAGTCTCTGGAATAAACTACAATCTATAAAAGGATTTATGTGTCAATTTAAAGTAACCTGGTTGCCTTAAAATTTGAGTTCATGGAAACTAAAAAATTGAGTTTACACAAAGACAGACACTTTGTTGATCCAACTAATATTTTGTTCTAAAATTTAAAGATTATTTTTAACTTAACTTTCTGTTGTCATAACTTAAATATTGTATGAAATATTGCATCAGCTTATTTAAGCAAAGGTAACAAATAAACTTCCCAATTTAAAGGCACACTATGTAATTTTTTGCCGCTAGAGGTCGCTTATTCAATACAAAGTCATAGCTTGATGATGACACTATATAGTAACCTATACATATTTAAAATTAATAATTCGTTTGTATTTAGTATAATCATTAACTGATAGATTTCATTACTGGTTTGCATCTTGAGACAAAACAATGGCACTAACATATTTTAAGATATTTTAAGATAAACACATAAACATACATTTTAGTCTGGGACTAGTGTGTTAGTGTGAGAAAAGAAACAGTGGAGTGATACACAAAATATCTAAGTTTCTCCAGTGCAGTCTTGATGTCGCAATTGACCAATCAGAATCTAATATACAAACCAGATGCAGTGTAATAATTTCAAATAAAGACTTTCCAACCCATGATGGAAAGCAAAGCAAAACAATCAATTATCAATTAAAAAAAATCAATTATTTTGGTGTATTTTAAGTTCAATAATGCTTAACATGTTCATTATATGTGTGTATGTGTGTGGCATATGTAGTACAATAAAGAAAGATTTTTTTAAAATTTGTATCATTTTTTATTAAGTGCATATTTATATATAGAAAGTGCATATTTGAATCCTCCTCAGAAATGCATAAAAGTTAGTCTCATAGGGAAAGACTTGTAGAGAGAAAATTTACACTGACGCATGACATTTAGTGGTTTCACTCCCCCACCTACATTTCCTGCTGGTACAGAGGACCATTAGGCCACAACTGCCCCAGTTGTGTGGTGCCTGGGGAGCAATTGGGGTTGTGTGGTGCCCAGGGAGCGATTGGGGGTTAGGTGCCTTGCTCAAGGGCACCTCAGTTATGGATAATGAGGGTGGAAGAGAGCGCTGTTCATTCACTCCCCCCACCTACATTTACTGCCAGTACAGAGATTTGAACTTACAACCTTTGGGTTATGAATCCGACTCCCTAACCATTAGGCCACAAATGCCCCAGTTGTGTGGTGCCCGGGGAGCAACTGGGGTTGTGTAGTGCCCAGGGAGCGATTTGGGGTTAGGTACCTTGCTCAAGGGCACCTCAGCTATGAATAATGAGGGTGGAAAAGAGCGTTGTTCATTCACTCCCCCCACTTACATTTCCTGCCGGTACAGAGATTTGAACTTGCAACCTTTGGGTTACAAGTCCAACTCTCTAACCACAACTGCCCCAGTTTTGTGGTGCCCAGGAAGCGATTGGGGGTTAGGTGCCTTTCTCAAGGGCATCTCAGTTGTGGATAATGAGGGTGGAAGAGAGCGCTGTTCATTCACTCCCCCCACTTACATTTCCTGTCGATACAGAGACTTGAACTTGCAATCTTTGGGTTACAAGTCCGACTCTCTAACCATTAGGCCACAACTGCCCCACATCATGGCCTGCATGGTGCTGAGCACATCACATGTGCACATCACAGCCTTGCAGTTTCAAGGTTCCTGGTCACGAGGTCCTTGGGCTCCTCTGGTAACAGTCTTCTTATTGGCCACTCCGTTGGAATTTCAAGGTCTAACCTCAGAGGTTGTTTTGGAGGTACATTGAGGGGAATCTTGTACATCTTCCAGTTTTTAAACAAGTCCCTTTTCAAGTTCCTCCAATGCCTTATATTCCTATGCCCAGTCACATGGAATCGAGGACTATTGTAAATAATATCGTCTCTCCAGTCCCAATGAGATGACTTTGGTCTTTTCAGGCAGTTAATGAATGCTGTACATTCTTCCTCTGTTCTGTTCGCAAATTCTTGAACAAGCCCGAGCTTATTCTGAATTGCGTTCCTTATCCTTCTCCACATGTTGTTTTGCAAGTCTTCCCACATTGTTTCAGAAGAAATCACAACAGATGAGCAGAAGAAATCACCGCAGAACAAATCACAGCAGAGCAGAAGAAATCACCGCAGAACAAATCACAACAGATGAGCAGAAGAAATCACCACAGAACAAATCACAGCAGATGAGCAGAAGAAATCACAGCAGATGAGCAGAAGAAATCACCGCAGAACAAATCACAGCAGAGCAGAACAAATCACCGCAGAACAAATCACAGCAGAGCAGAACAAATCACAGCAGAGCAGAACAAATCACCGCAGAACAAATCGCCGCAGAACAAATCACAGCAGAGCAGAAGAAATTGCCGCAGAACAAATCACAGCAGAGCAGAACAAATCACCGCAGAACAAATCACAGCAGATGAGCAGAAGAAATCACAGCAGATGAGCAGAAGAAATCACCGCAGAACAAATCACAGCAGAGCAGAACAAATCACCGCTGAACAAATCACAGCAGATGAGCAGAAGAAATCACAGCAGAACAAATCACAGCAGAGCAGAAGAAATCACCGCAAAACAAATCACCACAGAAGAAATCACAGAAGAAGTCACCGCTGAACAAATCACAGCACAGCAGAAGAAATCACCGCTGCTCAAGGGCACCTCAGTTATGGATAATGAGGGTGGAAGAGAGCGCTGTTCATTCACTCCCCCCACCTACATTTCCTGCCGGTACAGAGATTTGAACTTGCAACCTTTGGGTTACGAGTCCAACTCCCTAGCCATTAGGCCACAAATGCCCCAGTTGTGTGGTGCCCAGGGAGCAATCGGGGGTTAGGTGCCTCGTTCAAGGGCACCTCAGTTGTGGATAATGAGGGTGGAAGAGAGCGCTGTTCATTCACTCCCCCCACCTACATTTCCTGCCGGTACAGAGATTTGAACTTGCAACCTTTGGGTTACAAGTCCAACTCTCTAACCACAACTGCCCCAGTTTTGTGGTGCCTGAGGAGCGATTAGGGGTTAGGTGCCTTGCTCAATCAAGGGCACCTCAGTTATGGATAATGAGGGTGGAAGAGAGCGCTGTTCATTCACTCCCCCCACCTACATTTCCTGCCGGTACAGAGATTTGAATTTGCAACCTTTGGGTTACAAGTCCAACTCCCTAACCATTAGGCCACAACTGCCCCAGTTGTGTGGTGCCCGGGGAGCAATTAGGGTTGTGTGGAGCCCAGGGAGTGACTGGGGGTTAGGTGCCTTGCTCAAGGGCACCTCAGTTGTGGATAATGAGGGTGGAAGAGGGCGCTGTTCATTCACTCCCCCCACTTACATTTCCTGCCGGTACAGAGATTCGAACTTGCAACCTTTGGGTTACGAGTCCGACTCCCTAACCATTAGGCCACAACTGGCCCAGTTGTGTGGTTCCCGGGGAGCGATTAGGGTTGTGTGGAGCCCAGGGAGTGACTGGGGGTTAGGTGCCTTGCTCAAGGGCACCTCAGTTGTGGATAATGAGGGTGGAAGAGGGCGCTGTTCATTCACTCCCCCCACTTACATTTCCTGCCGGTACAGAGATTCGAACTTGCAACCTTTGGGTTACGAGTCCAACTCCCTAACCATTAGGCCACAACTGGCCCAGTTGTGTGGTTCCCGGGGAGCGATTGGGGTTAGGTGCCTTGCTCAAGGGCATCTCAGTTGTGGATCATGAGGGTGGAAGAGAGCGCTGTTCATTCACTCCCCCCACCTACATTTCCTGCCGATACAGAGACTCGAACTTGCAATCTTTGGGTTATGAGTCCGACTCCCTAACCATTAGGCCACAACTGGCCCAGTTGTGTGGTGCCCGGGGAGCAATTAGGGTTGTGTGGTTCCCGGGGAGCGATTGGGGTTAGGTGCCTTGCTCAAGGGCATCTCAGTTGTGGATAATGAGGGTGGAAGAGAGCGCTGTTCATTCACTCCCCCCACCTACATTTCCTGCCGATACAGAGACTCGAACTTGCAATCTTTGGGTTACAAGTCCGACTCTCTAACCATTAGGCCACAACTGCCCCACATCATGGCCTGCATGGTGCTGAGCACATCACATGTGCACATTACAGCCTTCTCTATTGCAGTTCCTGGTCACGAGGTCCTTGGGCTCCTCTGGTAACTGTCTTCTTATTGGCCACTCCGTTGGAATTTCAAGGTCTAACCTCAGAGGTTGTTTTGGAGGTACATTGAGGGGAATCTTGTACGTCTTCCGTTTTTTAAACAAGTCCCTTTTCAAGTTCCTCCAATGCCTTATATTCCTATGCCCAATCACATGGAATCGAGTACTATTGTAAACAATATCGTCCCTCCAGTCCAAATGAGATGACTTTGGTCTTTTCAGGCTGTTAATGAATGCTGTACATTCTTCCTCTGTTCTGTTCGCAAATTCTTGAACAAGCCCGAGCTTATTCTGAATTGCGTTCCTTATCCTTCTCCATATGTTGTTTTACGAGTCTTCCCACATTGTTTCAGAAGAAATCACAACAGACGAGCAGAAAAAATCGCCGCAGAACAAATCGCCGCAGAACAAATCACAGCAGAGCAGAACAAATCACCGCAGAACAAATCACAACAGATGAGCAGAAGAAATCACCGCAGAAGAAATCACAACAGATGAGCAGAAGAAATCACCGCAGAAGAAATCACAACAGATGAGCAGAAGAAATCGCCGCAGAAGAAATCACAACAGATGAGCAGAAGAAATCGCCGCAGAAGAAATCACAGCAGAGCAGAACAAGTCACCGCTGAACAAATCACAGCAGATGAGCAGAAGAAATCACAGCAGAACAAATCACAGCAGAGCAGAAGAAATCACCGCAAAACAAATCACCACAGAAGAAATCACAGAAGAAGTCACCACTGAACAAATCACAGCACAGCAGAAGAAATCACTGCTGCTCAAGGGCACCTCAGTTATGAGATAATGAGGGTGGAAGAGAGCGCTGTTCATTCACTCCCCCCACCTACATTTCCTGCCGGTACAGAGATTTGAACTTGCAACCTTTGGGTTACGAGTCCAACTCCCTAGCCATTAGGCCACAAATGCCCCAGTTGTGTGGTGCCCAGGGAGCAATCGGGGGTTAGGTGCCTCGTTCAAGGGCACCTCAGTTGTGGATAATGAGGGTGGAAGAGAGCGCTGTTCATTCACTCCCCCCACCTACATTTCCTGCCGGTACAGAGATTTGAACTTGCAACCTTTGGGTTACAAGTCCAACTCTCTAACCACAGCTGCCCCAGTTTTGTGGTGCCTGAGGAGCGATTAGGGGTTAGGTGCCTTGCTCAATCAAGGGCACCTTAGTTATGGATAATGAGGGTGGAAGAGAGCGCTGTTCATTCACTCCCCCCACCTACGCTGTTCATTCACTCCCCCCACCTACATTTCCTGCCGGTACAGAGATTCGAACTTGCAACCTTTGGGTTACGAGTCCGACTCCCTAACCATTAGGCCACAACTGGCCCAGTTGTGTGGTTCCCGGGGAGCGATTGGGGTTAGGTGGTGCCCAGGGAGCGATTGGGGTTAGGTGCCTTGCTCAAGGGCATCTCAGTTGTGGATAATGAGGGTGGAAGAGAGCGCTGTTCATTCACTCCCCCCACCTACATTTCCTGCCGATACAGAGACTCGAACTTGCAATCTTTGGGTTACAAGTCCGACTCTCTAACCATTAGGCCACAACTGCCCCACATCATGGCCTGCATGGTGCTGAGCACATCACATGTGCACATCACAGCCTTCTCTATTGCAGTTCCTGGTCACGAGGTCCTTGGGCTCCTCTGGTAACTGTCTTCTTATTGGCCACTCCGTTGGAATTTCAAGGTCTAACCTCAGAGGTTGTTTTGGAGGTACATTGAGGGGAATCTTGTACGTCTTCCGTTTTTTAAACAAGTCCCTTTTCAAGTTCCTCCAATGCCTTATATTCCTATGCCCAATCACATGGAATCGAGTACTATTGTAAACAATATCGTCCCTCCAGTCCAAATGAGATGACTTTGGTCTTTTCAGGCTGTTAATGAATGCTGTACATTCTTCCTCTGTTCTGTTCGCAAATTCTTGAACAAGCCCGAGCTTATTCTGAATTGCGTTCCTTATCCTTCTCCATATGTTGTTTTACGAGTCTTCCCACATTGTTTCAGAAGAAATCACAACAGACGAGCAGAAAAAATCGCCGCAGAACAAATCACCGCAGAACAAATCACAACAGATGAGCAGAACAAATCACCGCAGAACAAATCACAACAGATGAGCAGAAGAAATCACCGCAGAAGAAATCACAACAGATGAGCAGAAGAAATCGCCGCAGAAGAAATCACAACAGATGAGCAGAAGAAATCGCCGCAGAAGAAATCACAGCAGAGCAGAAGAAATCACCGCAGAACAGATCACAGCAGAGCAGAAGAAATCACCGCAGAACAGATCACAGCAGAGGAAAAGAAATCGCCGATGAACAAATCACAACAGATGAACAGAACAAATCACCGCAGAAGAAATCACAACAGATGAGCAGAAGAAATCGCCGCAGAAGAAATCACAACAGATGAGCACAAGAAATCGCCGCAGAAGAAATCACAGCAGAGCAGAAGAAATCGCCGCAGAACAGATCACAGCAGAGCAGAAGAAATCACCGCAGAACAGATCACAGCAGAGGAAAAGAAATCGCCGATGAACAAATCACAACAGATGAGCAGAAGAAATCACCTTTATATAGCCTATCCCGCGGCCGAGTTCTACAAATGACGCTGTGACGTCAGACTGACTGTGACGTCACAGTCACGCGCAGAAGGAACCTGCAGCTGTGCGCTGGCTTAAAAAAAAAAAAAAAAAGCAGCTGTGCGCTGGCTAGTTTGTTGCATTCAAGTGCCTTGTTGTCGGAATAAACAGGAATCATAGAAGACACCAGGTATATTCTTGCCTATTTATAGGAAAATTCTTTTTAAAACCAAAATTACATTTAATGTCTTACGCACTGACAACCATATAAACATTCACGATGCTATCCATATAGTCCGCTTGCTTACGATTCTGTAATTTCGGTCAAATGCAGGCTATTGTCGCTGTGTATAAAACATACACGCTTCAAATGATTATTCATATACGTAAATATGCACTACATTAACGACAAGACTGATTTAGCTTGTCATTAATACTAATAAATCATACCTCTCACAGCAGTAGTTCTCCCCTCCACCATGTGTAAAGTTTATGGCACGCCCATCTCTTTCAAAATTATTTACGAACTTCAGTGGTAAACACGACATCAAAGGGTGTTCATGTGCAATTTTTACCTATAGGAAACTCATATTTACGATAATTCCGATAGCACGTGAAGGCAGCATAGCCTAACCCAGGCGTGTTTCAATAAAGTTGAGCTGCATGCTTTATCCCACATGAAAAAATACTATAGTAATTTATAGTAAATTGTAGTATACTGTATATATTATAGTATTTACAACACTTTGTTAATGAATGCTACAGCATACTGTAGTATTAACTATAGTTAACTGATAAACTGTAATAAATACTGTAGTATACTTTAGTTTAAACTGTAGTGTATTTGTAGTATAATATACCCTACAGATGTAGAAAACTTTGGGTAAAGTAATTTGTTTATATTACTAGTTGTTATATTACCACAGCAACTATAGAATTACCACAACAAATTAATTCAAGTACTTTACTATAGTATGATTCAAAAACATTATAGTATTTACTATAAATTACTATAGTATTTTTTCATTAAACCATGACAATAATGAGAAACATGAGTAAAACAACAACAGTGCGCAAAACATGCTTATCGTGTGTTCATCTATTACATGTTATGTATTTTTATGAACAATATTATCTAAGATTGTTTCATGAATAGTGGGCAGTTAAAATACAATAATAATATTGGTAAACAAATAAAAGAGTGGCCAATCATTTTTGTTTACACTGTATTTATTTTTAATACGAACGAGCTGGGAATTTGGTGATAATAGCTTTCTAGTGTGCCTCGACTCATCTTTGACTCTAATATATAAAATTAAATGTGGCATTGCTATTTAAAACTTAAAAAATAGAAAACATTTAAAATAAAAATGCACTGGAAAAAACAAACCAGCAAAATATATTTATTTATATTGTGGATTAACAATTTTCTTAATTGATATTGAAAAATGCAAATATATTTATGCAGCACAATTTTTGTAATTGACATTAAATTGTTAAATGAATTAAAAGAAATAAAAAAAAATCAAATGCATATTCATTTTTAAAATGAAAAAATAAGCTGTGGTCTTGGACACTGTCTCAGACAGGGCTGGTGAATTATATCTGTGTTGCTTCCACTGGCTGATAAGACTGATAAACAGCAAGGGCTTCATTCACCTGAACACACACAAAATTACACACTACAGAAACAAAGCATACATTAAACCAACCAAAGCTGAACTAACGGGAACGAACCTTCATGCACAAAGCTTCATGACAATGCAGCAATTGAAGCAGTTCAGATTCATCAATCTTTAACAGCATTTCAGTGATCTTATTTGCCAAGGGCCCTACCATGTCCTGGACGAGTGGGAAGAGGCTGTGACCTGTGGAAGTATGGAGAGATGCGCTCTGGAACAAATCGAACAAGAGTTTTAAAATATCGACAAGCCACAATAATACAGAAATAAACCTACTCAGCATCTGTTTGAGGTTTTCTGGTGAGCTGGACATGGATGCGGTCAGAGACTCCTGGACCTGAATGTGGACAAGAACATGTACAATAAGTTTTTATTTTAAAATTTTTTTTAATATTATGTTTGTATGACTTTATTTTGGTGGCTTTTACTGATGGCTAAATTCGGTTGTCAATTCACTTTTCAGTGCTTAATCCTGTTCTGTACACACAGAGTTCAGTAGTGAAAACCGCATTCAACAGGCAAATTAACTCATGAAAAATTTAGTGAGCAAAGTAGAGCCAAAGTGCCCTTCCACTGTATGACAGTGCGCTCCGGCCCAATCGAACGCTCCACTCATGTACCGCTCACCGGTAAAACAGTATTTTAATATAAAACGACGGTAAGTGAGATGTGATGTTCACCTGCTGCACAGCCCATTGCTCCTTCGGTGCGCTTGTGAACCTGTGATAGTTGTGATCTTCAGGTGTGAACGCGTGTTGCGGTGCTCCGTTCACTGGTGCAGCTGTGCTGGGCATCCAGTGAGTGTGACTAGCTGTGAGGAAGACAGATGGTAAAGAAATCCATCAGAAGCTCTAGCTCAGTGGTTCCCAATCCTGGTCCTGAAGGCACTAGCACTACACATTTTAGATGTCTCCCTAATCAAACACACCTGATTCAAGTCAAGTCGTCAAGTTCAAGTCAATCGTGGCAATACACACATGTATTTAAACTGACTCTTCAGGTTTAGGGTGTCTATATTCTGCCATGTAAATAGCAATCCCACATGGTGCAAGCGTACCTGGCTTTTAAAGGGAATGGGAGATGACACTCTGATTGGTTTATTGCACATTATGCCCCAAAACACACCCATGACTCATTAAGAGACTAGGTACAACCCTTTTGGACCATGCACCTGGCGCCAACCATTTTTTCAGTTGTTAAACTAGCAAAAGTGGATTCGGACACGCCCTAAATGCACCTGCGCCATGCACTTCACACCACGCACTTAGATCGTTAAAATAGGGCCCCAAGAACTTAAATGTGTGTGTCAGATTAGAGAGGGCCTGTTTACACCAGGGGCTGATTGCACCAGCTTTGCGTAAGCTACAACTTAGCTCAGTTTTGACGTAAATGACGTAAAAACTAAATGATCTTACTAGCGCTGATGCCGCTCTCTCTCCTATTGAGGTATTTGATCTTGAAATTAGCTGATGATAAATAAAATGCAGCTCATATCTTTTGCTTTCGTTGACGTGAATTCTGTTAAATTTGTATATAACGTGGGAGGGAATTAAAGATCGGATTTATATTTGTTTTGTGGAGACCAATTTATGTGGCCAAGTGGAACAGTTTTAACAAATCGGATAGCTATCTGATCAGTAAAAATGCATGAAGGGACCAGGTGTAAACAGGCCCAGAGACATCAGAAATGTGCAGTGTTGTGGTACTCCAGGACCGGGGTTGGTTTCTGCTCTCACCTGCGCTCTGATAGCTCATCATGGATGTGTTGGGTCTGATGTCATTCACTGTGGACTGAACGGCTCTTGGGGCGTTTTGGGCATCTGCAGTTGCAAGACAAAAAAAACAAAACAAAGTGAGCCTTCAGTCTGTTATGAGACTATAATATTATAAACACAAGCCTCGTCTGAAAGAAAAAGAGGGTGGTGTTGCTGTAATTTATAGTAGTATTACTCAGAAGTCTAGTTTCAAATATAATTCCTTCAAAGTGATGGTGCTTTATGTAACGTTATGTAGTGTACGTGATAAATCTCATTTGACATTTGTGCTGGCTACTGTATACAGGCCACCAGGGCACCATACAGACTTTGAGAATTTGGTGAATTTTCTATCGGAGTTAGTACTGGCTGCGGATAAAGTCGTTGTTGATTTTAATATCCATGTAGATAATGAAAAAGACGCATTGGGATTGACATTGACAGACATTCTAAACTCTATTGGAGTTAGACAACGTGTCAGGGTCCACTTATTGTCGTAATTATACTTTGCATCTAATAATGTCTGAAATTGCCGACACTGAAATTCTGCAGCAGAGCGATGACATCTCAAATCATTATCTAGTCTTGTGTATACTACATTTAGCCAAGGCTGCAGAACCGACTCCCCATTACAAATATGGTAGAACTATCAAAGATTGATGTCAAACCAGCCTCAACACATGCTGCACCATATTCACGCTTACTACAAATACTACCATGTATTTTCAATGAAATGTGTTCTAGCATTATCTAAATAAGGGATTCCCAAAATTAACCAGCTGAACCCCTTTGAGCTAAAAAGATTTTAAGTTAATATTTCAATAATTTAGCAACACACTCACATGTTTACAGTTCTCTGATGTTGCATAATGCTGACATGACATGCAGGTAAATAAATAAAATATTGTTTTATTTTGATTGTTTTTATTTCAAATTATCTGTTTATTTTCATTTTACATTTTTTATGATTTAATTAATTTTAGTAAGTGTTTATTTTGACTGGTTTTATTTTTTAATTTTAAATTATGTAATTTTTGTTTTTTAATTTTTTTCATAACTATTTAAATTTTGTTAATTTTGAACAAAAAAAACTTACATAGTGTCCTTTTAATTTTAATAAGTGTTTTATTTTGAATGGTTTAATTTATTTGTATTTTTTTATTTTATGATATAGTACATTTTTGTGTTTTATTTTGATTGTTTTTATTTTATTTTTTATTTTACATTTGTACGATCAGCTCATGAACCCTAATCTAAATAAAATATGCTGTGTATTATTTAAGAAGGTCTGCTCACACTGAGGGCTGATGCTCTGTGCGCCCCATTGAGTGCTGGGTTGATGTTGGGTGATGTGGTATGAAGAGTGATTCTGAACCTGTGAAATATACAGATCAAGCATGTAATTAAGCCCGTCACATGTGGTTTTCTCCACACTGTAGATGATGTGAATCTCGACCTGTGGAGGTATGAAGTGTTTAGCGTGTGGTTTCGGGTGGAACGGCTCCACCAGCGGGTTTAGCATCAGCTGCTGCCTTTGGAAGCTTGCCCTTCTCATCATGTATTGGTGGATGAGGTGGGCCTGACGCTCCTTCTTCCTCTGGGCGAGAGAGACGTATATGGGCTTGGAGCCGATGATGCGGCAGTTCATCTCAGTAATGGCTCTGGTGGCCTCTTCAGCAGAGGAGAAGCAAACGAATCCGAAGCCTCGGCTGCGGCCGCCGTCTGTCATCACCTGAGCGAAAAACACACTCCTGGATCTTAGGCCATTGTTTCATTTGCATTTACCGCTATGCAATCAAATAATGGCACAACTATTCCTTTATGAATCATAAAAAATGAATTCCTACCTTAGCGCTGGTGATGTTCCCGTATGGCGAGAACTCTTTGAGGAGAAGTTCGCTGTCCACGCTGTCGCTCAGATTCTTGACGTACAGATTCACTCCCTGTCAGGATGATCAAAGCGCGTTAAGACCCATTCACAGGACCGATAACTACAGTATAATAAGAACTGTAACAATAACTGTAATGTTAACTATAATGATAAATACAACAATAACTATAACACTATTTATAAAACGGTTAGTTCCTGTTCTTGATTCTGATTGGTCAATAGCTGTGTTTTATTCACGATAAAACACGGCTATGACCGCTTCACCCAACGGTTCTGTGTATCACTACACAACACCCTTAGCAACCACTCTTAGCAACGTAAACTGTATGTTCTCAATTGATATTGTTCATTGAAGCTTACTGTATTATGTAGAAGTGAGAAAAAGATCGAGTGAGCGAGTTTATTACCTGCATTCAGATTTAGCATTTTCCTTCAGGACAAAAAGTCTGTTTAAATGTCCGATGTATTATCTTGTCCTTTTAACAGTTAAGGGGTTTTCCCGTGACTGACAGCGCTAGTCAAAGCATTTGTCAGTTGCGTCTTGTTCCGTGTTCACAACAATTCAGTCTTTTCAATGTAAAAGTCTTCTCTACTGACTGACACACTCATAAAGACAGTCTTTGCCGCCATCTAATGGCGTAATAATGTAACTTCTGTTGCTGTTCACGGTCAGGGACTATTTTTTCTGGCGGAAGGAAGGCTTTTAGTGAAAGTTTACATCATGAAAGTTGCATTGATACATATTTTTGGCTTTAATATTTGTATTGTGTGGTAACTGTTTTATAAAAGCAATAAGGTACTCGAGGCTAGTGCTGTATCGTGAATAAGTCACGGCTAAAAGGGGTTGCTAACACGCACGCACTGCAGTTTTTTGTTGTCTGCTGCTTTAAATGCTCGAGCTCTTTAAAGTTAGGTGGATTCTGATTGGCTGTCGATGTTTTTATCATTTATCAACTGAAAAAAAAAATTGTTCTGAAAGTGATTCGAACAATTTTGTTCCTCTGTGTCGTTATCGTTTGAGTCATGGTGTGGATTTCCCTATTCTCTTAGAATTAGAACGATTGTTAAAACTGTATAGTTATCGTTATAAATCGTCTTTGGTGTGTGTGCATGGCCCTTCAACCAGCGTAATGAAAGCAGGGGGTTTCAGAGCCGTCACTGGTACCTGATAGCGCATCATGTGCTCCTGTTTTATCAGTTCGAATCGCCGCTTCAACTCCACCTGACGTTCTCGTCTCTTCTGAGCACGGCCCACGAACACCTGCCTACCGTTCAGCTCCGTCCTGTTCAATTCGTCCACCGCCTTGGGGTTATATCACATAATTCTCTTATTTTATTTTTCTCCTGAGGTCGACTTATAATGGTATTGTTTTTGGTGCCATAAATTAGTTTTTAATGATCATTTTCATTCTCTCTCTTCAATTTACAATGAAAATTCCAACAAGAAGAAGTGCTATAATATAATATAATGATATTGAAGTTTAAAACACAGAACCAGACAAATGCTGCCTATAGGATCCTTTGCAGCCCATAATATTCATAATCGCATGTGGTTTGCTGTTGACTGAAAGAATATGGAGTGTTTTCTGATGGAGCGTTAAATCAGCAAACACTGAAACATACAGATCAGTCTTTTCACTCATTTAGTTCACTACACTGAGCCTCTGTTTCATCACTTACCCGCTTCGCATCACTGTGACTCTCAAAGCTGACAAAACCAAATCCTCTAGAGTTTCCGCTCTCATCCGTCATGACCCGAACGCTCAGGGTTGGGCCTAAAATCAAAGGAAGAAAAGTGTCAAAGATGCAATAGAACAAAACAAAAACGTTTCATCTATACTTCCACATAATAAATACTCACCGAATTTGCTGAATATCTCAGTGAGCATCTTGGCATCCACATCTGTGCCAAAGTTCTTGATGTAAATGTTTGTAAACTCTTTTGCTCTCGTCTGCATTTCAGCTTCACGATCTTTTTGCGATTTGAAGTGGCCGACGAACCTTAAAGGTGCAACATATGAAACTTACAAGACTCAACACGAGTTCAACATGATGCGTTTAGTCACGACTTACACTTTCAGCTCGTTGATCAACATGCCGTTTAATTTCTTGATGGCTTTTTCAGCAGCTTCATGCGTCTCAAAGTGCACAAATCCAAAGCCTTTCGATCCGTTTTCATCACAAGCCACCTTAATAACAAGAAATGTGCTTCAGATTCTCCTGCGCTGAATATTTATCTTGTATAACAGAGCTGGAGAAGGTGGAGAACGTTACTTACTTTACAGGACAAGATGTTTCCAAATGATGAGAAGATGTCAAACAGGCCCTCGCTGTTAATGGATTTCTGCAGGTTTTTAATGAAGATGTTTCCCACGCCGCTCTTCCTCAGTGAAGGGTTTCGCTGACACCACATTAGACGCATCGGCTTACCCTGCATGAGGTCAAAGTTCATGGTATCCAAGGCACGTTCGGCTAGGATGTGAAGGAGAACCAATGTTACAATGAAGCAAATGTGATTAGGAATTTCTTGACTAATTGGATTATTTTAAGTGCAGATTTTTAAATGCTTTTTGTTTATTGATTACCCCCAAATCAATAAACAGTGTCAATCAGAAATGTAAATAAGTTGTCCCAAATACATTGCAAAAAATATATAAATATCTAAACATTCTTAAATAAAGATATATGTGACCCTGGACCACAAAACCACTCATAAGTCGCACAGGTATATTTGTAGCAATAGCCAACAATACATTGTATGGGTCAAAATTATAGATTTTTCTTTTATGCCAAAAATCATTAGGATATTAAGTAAAGATCATGTTCCATGAAGATAGTTTGTAAATTTCCTACCGTAAATATATCAAAAATGTATTTTTGTGAGTGGATATGCATTGCTAAGGACTTCATTTGGACAACTTTAAAGGCGATTTTCTCAATATTTTGATTTTTTTGCACCCTCAGATTCCAGATTTTCAAATAGTTGTATCTCGGCCAAATATTGTCCTATCCTAACAAACTATACATCAATGGAAAGCTTATTTATTCATCTTTCAGATGATGTATGGTCAAAACATGACTGGTTTTGTGGTCCAGGGTCACATATTTACTTGTGATTAACAATGACATAAGATGAAATCTTAATGTATAAAATTATACATTAATGTTTACTTAATGTTGCTTAAAAAAATCTGCCAGTCCAGGCTTAAGAAAAATTATCTTGTTTATTTTTCTGACCCCATTGGCAGATGCAGTATTTGTTCTTAGACAAGACTTATCTTATGCCATTTTTCGTTTCATCTTAATTTAAGAA
The DNA here is from genome assembly GCA_039654765.1 of Mylopharyngodon piceus. NCBI lineage: Eukaryota > Metazoa > Chordata > Actinopteri > Cypriniformes > Xenocyprididae > Mylopharyngodon > Mylopharyngodon piceus. The sequence continues at coordinate 15,436,314 of CM077445.1, forward strand.
TGTTTAGATATTTTAATATCAAAATGAAGAGAGTTTATGCTTAAATATCTGTGGGGTCAGAAAAATAATTGTTTTCCCTTTGAATTGAGTTTATTTTTCTGACCCCATTAGCAGATATTTGCTCTTGTTTCAAGAATAAACTCACGTCATTCTGATACTTTTTTCCCCAGAAAACAAGACAAATCAAGTCATTTTGCTTCTCATGTAAATTTATCATGACTTAAGTATGTTTAGATATTTGGGTAACACTTTACAATAAGGTTGCATTTGTTAACATTTACTTAACATGAATTAACCATGGTGTACAGCAAGTCTGTATATATATATATATATATATATATATATATATATATATATATTTCAACACTTATACATTTTTTAAATTAAAAGTTGTATTTGTTAACATTAGTTAATGCACTGAGCTAACATAAACAATTGTATTTTTTTTAAAATAACATTAACAAAGATTATTAAATGTTATAAATATAGTTAGCTAACTTAATGCATTAACTAATGTTAACAAATTAGACATTATTGTAAAGTGTTACCGATATTTGTACTGGAAAACAAGACGAAGAAAATACAGAAATGAACATACACTGGAGTGACAGTCACAGCACTCTTCTTGGCTTATACAAAATATTTCACAGAAAACTTGTGAAATCTCACTAGTCAGTTGATTATTAATGTTAAATGGTGATCTTGTCAATCATCTTACCATCAGTGGGTCGCTCAAAGTTCACATACGCGTATCCGAGCGAGCGGCTCGTGAGTTTGTCTCGACAGACTCGGATGGACTGAATCGAACCGACCGATCTGAATCGCTCGAACAGCATGGCTTCAGTCACGTCCGGCTCCAGATCGCCCACATACAGCGAGCTGCTCACCCTCATCTTCATCAGATAGACAAATATCAATGAATGATCGATGCAGAACTCAAAGCAGCCGAGATTCAATCTGCCAAACGCTAATAACGATCAACGAATCGGATTTAAAAGATTCAGTCAGATCATAAATAAACATTCCGTTTATCATCATCGTGCTTTATTCTGCAATCATAAATAAACATTTAATATGCACTCTGAAAAAAATCACACCATGGCATTGCATGATTGTATATATTTATTATAATATTACAGCGCACGATAACATTAAGTGTTTGTAGTGCAAATGCTTTATTGACTCCTCTATGAAACTTTTAGTGTGTTATTTTTCTCACGGTCACTATTTTGTTGTATGGAAAAGAGTCTCGAGTTGATTATAACAACTTTTTTTTGTGTTCCACAAAAGAGTAAATCATGAAAACTTTCATTTTTAGTGAACTGTTTATTAGAGGGTTCATTTTAATTGGTATAAGCCCCACCTTAGTCTTATTAAAAGATGCATTTTGCATTTTTATAATATGTGTGTGTGTGTTGTGTGATATGCATAAGAATACAATTACCCTACCTCATAATTTTACATATTTAGCTAATATATTATGTCTAATGCTTTATATGGAAAAGCCTTATATGGGCAATGATGTACTGTTACATAGGTATTTTATTTATAATACAATAATACTCTATAGTACTGTGAGCGTTAGGCTGGAGAGTGTTGCAGAGTTAAAATTGTGTACAAGTGCAGAAACGGCTATACAGAGGTCAAAGGTCAAAGAGATAAAGATGAGACCGCTCTACATATCACTCTACAGATGACTTATTTATGCTCAAAGTAGAGAAGAAAACATGTATTAGAGCAACTTTATAAGTAGTATGCAGGAAGTATGTTGCTGTAGATGAAAAGTGATGACGACAAGAGGAGAGGAACCCGCCAACTGCGGAGAAGAACACATAAAACAGGCCTTTTTAAAAGGGGCGGTCAGAGTCTGGATGACCTCATTTGGGGAGGACACTAATTTATCTTTAAATGTCCGTGATGATGACAGCGACACTCAGATGCTGCTTTGTAACCACGGCCACTTCTCCAGCGCCAGAACCATCACTGATATTGCATTAGTTTAAAATTTTTTGATATTTGTACTTTACTTAAAGGCACAATATGTAATTTTTGCAGCTAGACGTCGCTTATATTTAAAATTCGAGGCGTAGGTTGATGACGGCGTGAATGAGCGTGCAATCATGGGAGTTGTCGTCTTCACCTCCACAGCCAAGCAATCCGAAGGACTCTGGCAGAAATCATGTTCATGGATGAGCTAATGTATTACAGTTTTAAAGTTCATACCGTGGTATAAAGCAGGGCGGGCCGAGAGCCGCGGGAGTCCAGCGGAGCTTTTATTATGCTTATGCTGCAGTTGGTCGCTTCCGCTCTTTTCGTTGCGTATGTGGGGTAATGAAGCGCTGTTTTACATGGTTAAAACAATCATACTAAATACATTTGAGTGTGTTGGAAGTTATAACATTACTCTGTGCGTTCATAGTGTTGTCTCTAAGGCATGGTAAAAACATGGTACTCGTGGTAAATCAAAAAAAAAAAAGCGATTCAAACAATAAGACTAATGGTGTTGAGCTATAATAACAATGATTTGTTTTCTGTTGATAAATGTATCCAAACAGTTGCTCGATCACCTGTCTAATAAAATACATAATTTATTAAAGCATCTTTGGTGTTTCCATGGTTTCTACGAAAGTAAGGGTAACGAAATCGAGGGTAACGCGGATATTACGTCATTGACAGGCGACGAAATGATACGGTCCATGTCCTGGTTAAAATGAATGATTTCTCTGGATTTAAACATTGTTGGAAACGTTTTGGATAATGTAAGTACACAAGTCAAAATATAACATTGTTCTAGTGGTTTTTGGATATTTTAATCTAAAAATCTTACATATTGTGCCTATAATACTTATATAGAGTATTTGTAAAATACTGGTACTGCTAGAGATACTAATTGTAATCAATAAATTGACAATTCTGCCTCCCGGAGCGTCGATTTATGACGTTGAGTCAGAACAGACCACGGAGAAGTCTTCTGTCCAATTGTAAGTATTTTAAAGTGCTTATAATTGAGGTCAGATTCGACTTGATTACCTGAGAATAATAAAAAAAATACGGTAAAGGTGTCAAATTACGAATTGTAAAACAATATATAAATCTTGTTTTTTTCCTTAAAGGATTAGTTCACTTTGAAATGAAAATTAGCCCAAGCTTTACTCACCCTCAGGCCATCCTAGGTGTATATGACTTTCTTCTTTCTGATGAACATAATAGCAATATCCGAGCTTTATAATGGCAGTGATAGGGATCAATGAGTATGAGCTGAAGAAAGTGCTTCCATCCACATCCATCCATCATAAACGTACTCTACACGGCTCCAGAGGGTTAATAAAGGCCTTCTGAAGCGAAGCGATGCATTTGTGTAAAAAAAAAAAAATCCATATTTAACAAGTTAGGAAGTAAAATATCTCGCTTCCGCACGAGCCGCCTTCCGTATTCAATGTACGCAGAAAGTGTAAAACTCTTGCAGTTCACAAAGCTTACGCTACGTCCTACGCCTTCCCTATTCAACTTACGGAAAAAGTGTAACTGACGTGACGCCAGTTTACACTTTCTTCGTAACATCAATACGGTGCTTGTGCACAGAATAACAATAAACTGATGGTTTAGTAGTTGAAACTGCTGTATAAGGTCACATAAGGTCCTGACACATTGTTTGGAATGTAAATGTTTATTAACACTTTGCAGGATTTTTACCCCAAAATTTCAAAAAACATGACAAAAACAAATATATAACAATAATAAATAATGTGTAAGAAACATAACACAAAGTCACCCTCCATGAGTGAGGTGTGTGATGTGCTCTGTTAGTGTAACAGCAGATGGCAGCAGAACACAAACCTACTGAAGGTCAATATCGGCACTGTCCATCTGTTTATGAGTGTTTATACACCTTATCTCAGTGTCCTTTGCTCCTACGGTCCACTCCGCTGACTTTCGCTTTCATCTTGTGTTGTGGCATCCATTAAAGTCCCTGAGCGATCTCATCTACAGGTCTCATCATGTGTCAGGATGTGTTCAGCATCATTTCTAGTGTTCATCAGTATCTGCTGTGTTCATCTGTCGCAGTCACAATAACGTCCATCCAGATTCTCATGGCTTCAGCGCTGTGGGCCACGAGGAAAAAGAGCCGCTCGTATGTTTTCACACAGAAGGTGAGACTGGGCCGCGGAGACTGAGAATGACAAAATGAGAAACGTTACTACAACAAACACAGTCAGCGTGGGAAATACAGAAATGTGTCAAAAATCCTGCTAAACTGTTTATACCGCTATACAATAACTATGTGATTTTAGGGTTAGGGTTACAGTTTTGTGTCTGTCGTTTAAGATTGTGGTCTGTTTTTCCTCCATATGAGGCGTATGAACTCACTGTTGTAGCTGTTCGTAGATGATCGTAATAAACCTCCTCGATGGCCTGAAAGTAAATGACCCCTTTAAGTTTCTTCTCATCTAGTTCTGAGAAAACAAGAACATTGAGATTTCAATGAGAAAGCAGCAGATATTCATCAGATTTCAGCTGAAGTGTACTATACACTTTAAATACTTTGTGTGAAAGGTTAATCTAGCGATTCACAAACTTTTTGTCAGCCGAACCCAGTAGATCTTAAATATTTTCTTGCAGTCCTCCTAGGATTAGTTAATATTTCAATAATTTAAGTACAAATTCGCATGTTCACGGTTCTCTGATGTCGGTTAATGGTCACATTCAGGGTTATGATAGTTAACTAAAACTATTAAAGTGTTAGTTCACCCAAAAATGAAATTTCTGTCTCTGAACAAAAACAGTGTAGGATAATTACAGGGAAGAGACGAGTTTGATGAATAAAGTCATTATTTTTGTTTTGTTTTTGCGCACAAAAAGTATTCTCGTCGCTTCATAACATTAAGGTTGAACCACTGCAGTCACGTTGACTATTTTAATGAATAATGCTGCTCTTAACTCTGAAACACACATAACAACAGACTATATACTTCTTTAACTTATTCCCTGCCACTGTTTTTGATTATTTTCACAAAAATTTCATGGACCCCAGAATATTTTGTTGTATGAATATCTGAACATAGTTGTTTAACTAGTTATATGCTGTTTAATGCTGATGATTTTACATATGCATATGCTTACTTATGCTATCACTTGTTTCTGCACCTTCTTCGCCTGTGTTTTGATCAGGAGATTCAGTACTCTTTCAGAAGATGTGTCATAGCACCCCCTAGCGTATAACAGTGAAAACATGGACATGAAATCTTGACTTTGGCGGGGAAGCGCTGTCTCATAAAAGATAACTCGTCAATGGCCGGGAAAAAATTAATTATTATCTCTGAGTTTTTGATTTGATAATCGCTATTTGAGTTTTATTTTGATTAATTGTGCAACATTACAATGTTAGGTTGGATTTAATAATTATTAGCTATTCATGAACTCATGAACCCGCATTTGGTGAACCCTGTGTTAATGAATGTGTTGTAATATGTTCTCTTGCTCTATTTCTGTGTGACGTGCCGCTCTTTTCCTCACCGGTGTAGTATGCCAATCTTTGGTGGTCCAGATCAAAGATAAACCACCTCCTCCTCCACGTCTTCACTCGACCTCCACGCTTGGTTAGAAAGCCGCCACACCGCCGGGGAGACAAATTAACTCCCATGCACCCCGTCACGTTGTGACCCAGAGACTCCACGTGAGCACGCAGGTCAAAGTTCGCCGTCAGAGAAAGCGGGACACCCTGCTGCACGAACAAGAGGAAATAAACACAGTTAAAGCACAATCGAAATGAAAATACAAATGCTCAGATGGAAACACGCAGCATTTTATGTGCTAATTTTGGGGGGACAAACAGATTCTACAGAATGGAGTTAAAAATAGTAAAATATATGACATTTAATGAGGGAAAAATCTGAATAAACACAGGCTTTCAGGTCACACAAAAGACACTTCATATTGAGTAATATTATCAATTTGACTGCACTGCCACTATCAGATGAGAACAAAACTTGAACTGAATTGAGCTGAATATCAACACTATTGTCTTCTGTACAGCTGCTTCATAGTTGAATCAAATTTTTTTAAATGGATGACCTTTGCAACATTGACACTGTTACTGAACTGAACTGAACTGAATTGACATTAAGGCCCTGTTTACACCTGGTATTAAGATGCGTTTTGGCTGATTGGATCACAAGTAGACGAGGGAGACGCATTCCTGTTTACACATGGTGTTTAAATCCGTCTCATTTGTCCACTTTCAACCACTTCTGTCCTGATTTCTTCAAGGGGAGGGTTTATGGGCGGGTAAATGCATGAGCTTTTTCAGATCTTTCGATCTAATTGAAATAAGCTCACACAGTTTACATATGAACGCGCCTGGAGACGACGTAAAAACATACGGAGAGCAGCAGCTTTAGTTTCAGCTCTGATATCCGCAAAACCAGCCGAACGCTGTGAGTGTGTTAGAAATCAGGAATGGTGAGAGAACATCGTGCTTGGTATGTATTTCGTCTTCAAATCAAACTTGGATCTTCAGCCGACAAAGTTTAAATCCTGTCTGTCTAGCGCGCTTCTCATAATGTTTACGCATGAAGTCAGTAGGTGGAGAGTAGGTGGTCTTTTAGTGGCTGTTTGATCACATTTGACCACATGAGCGTTTCCGTTACGAAAGCAATCCGGTCAAATGTGTTTTCAACTACCTCTGGAAGTGATCAAAAGTGGACAAGCTCAAACATTTTAGACCCCGTTTACACCTGTGTTTAGAGTCGTCCACTTGTGATCGGATTGACGAAAATGCATCTTAATACAAGGTGGAAACAGGGCCTAAATCTGAACTGAGCTGAATGATGAAACTATTGTCTTTTGTAGAGCTGCTTTATAGCTGAATTGAATTTGTTGCAAAGTTGAAATTAAAATTGACTGCAACAAAATTGAAATTGACTTTGCAACTTTGACACTATTATTGAACTGAACTGAATTAACATTAAATGAAACTGTCTTCTGTAGAGCTGCTTTACTGAAATTGAATTTGCTTCTTAATTAATTTTGCAACATTAACACTGTTATCTTCCTGTTTATTACTGTGAAGCTGCTTTGAAACAATCTGTGCTATATAAATAAATGTGACTTAACTTGACAAAGCATCATATGACTTTAGAAGAGTTGGAATACAAAGTATGAGTCATATGGACTTTGAGTTTGACAGTATATATCACCATCCACTTTCATTTTATGTAAAACGGAAGCTCAAACATTCTGCCTTATGTCTCCATTTGTGTTTCACGAAAGTAAGAAAATAATAAATAAGGGTGATTAAATGATGTCAGAATGTGTATTTTATTTTAGTAGTCTCATAATCATCAGACGTACCTCCAGTGTCCTGTGCGGTGAGTTCGTTTGCAGCCGCTCCTCAGCATGTGGCTCTAGTTTTGATGCATCCGTCTGTATTTTTAAAGATTGCAGCTCTTTCTGTCTGTGTTGCTCTGCCAACAGCTGCTGACGCTCTTCCTGCATCGAGACAAACGGAGATGAGAAACTGCCGTCAGACTGTGTTAGATTGGATTCGTTTGGAAATATTTTCATTGGTGGAAAAACAACATATGAACTGGCCAAATTTAGTCAGCAGCGCTCAATAATAACTTTCACTTCATCTCTAGCTTGTGTCCTAATTTAATGTGAAACATGGGATTGTGTCTAAGGATATTACTCTTATGGCAAACTGCTTGCAATGCTCCTTATTTCAAAGTAGGCCTGTCTCGATCATGAATTTTGTGCAGATGATTAATTTTCATACAAATAAATGCGATTAATGATTTAATTCTGTTTTGTTTATGTCACTTACAGTTTAAGCCTAATATGTTATTTTTGTACTTGGAATCATATATAATAATAAAAACTATAAATAAAAAAATCTATAACAAAACTATAAAAAATAGGCCCATATAATTTAATTTAATGCTGTGAAAATAATATAATATATTTTTAAATTAATTAAGAGCAACATATAAACAGTCAAAATGGCAGTTACAAAACAAAAATGAAAAACGAAGAAAAATGAAAGAAAGAAAAAGAGATTGTTAAATGAATTAGAAATATGTAAATAAAATATAAATAAAAATTAGTTTATAATATAATATAATATAATATAATATGATGCAGTCTGATTAAACCCACAAACCTTCATTTCGTAGGAAGACCTTTGACTTTCTTTGTGTTTTTTATATTCTTTGGCAAAATGGGATAGAATTTTAAACTGCACAATTATTTCAGATATCTCAAATAATTGCGATTAGATCGAATAACCTTGATCAGACGATCTTTCTATGTGACTTTGGATGAAAGTATCTGTTAAATGAGTAAATGCAAAGGTAAATGTTATTTATGGAACTGCTGCATGAAAAATCATGCAGCTGGTCTAAAAATAAGACGTGATCATATGCACCCGAATCACAGCTGAAGACAAGAGTCAGCATGAAAGTGAGTATGATTTTGTTGAAATGATATTAGAAAAACAAACACACACAAGTCTCTTGTGAGCTCTTTATCACTGATGATGACCAAGGGTCAATTCTTGTATTTTACGGTTTTATGTTTTCCGTGATATTATGATCAGTATTGTTGTGGTTGTGTCGGGTCACTCACTCTCTCTTTCAGCAGACGTTCCCGCTCTGCTTTGGCCTCTCGGAGTTTCCGTTCGATCTCAACCAAATCCAAGAGGCTCTGAGGGCTGCAAAGACGAAAGGTCACGTAATCAGATTTTTTTTTTTTTTTGCATTATTATTATTGTATTTTACTTTCATTTTGTTTTAATTATTTAATTATTTAATTTATCTTTTTCACTCTAGTTCAAGGTGGTTCTGATATTTATTTCTCTTTGTTAATAAGTAAATATTAATTAAAAAAAAAGAAAATGTTCCCACAGCAGACCAGCCAGAGCTCTCATTTATAATTATATGAACAAACACAATCATTACTTAAAGTAGTTCATACAACAATGACGGTAACACTTTACAATATGGGTCCATTTGTTAAGATTAGTTAACTACATTTGTTAACATGAACTAACAATGAAAATGGTAATTATGTCGTACCAAAACCATATGCTGTTATTTAGTGGATCAAAAAGAGTCACAATACACATCATTTCAAAGCAACTTTACAGAAAATCATGGTGTTAATGTTTATATCTAAATATTTTCATGACTTATAGTTTCATTTAGCAGATTAGAGCTGGATGATAATATAATTTTTTCATTTTTCAACAATATAAACAATCAAGCAGTGGAGATTTGCTATATAGCATATATTGCTTTATGTGAGTGTACTGTATGTATGCGAATAAAGTTGTATTTACTTATATATCCAGTTTTAATATAAGATACACTGTAAAAAGTGACAACCTGCAACTGCTACCTTAAAGAGCTATTTCTACCTGATTTAACACATAAAAATGAATTTTGTTGGTTTAAAAAAATAAATTTCGGTTGATTCAGAGATGTTAATATTTTTGACTTGAATACAACTAGTTAATTTAGATGTAACCATTTTTAGGTTACCATTTTTTCAGTGTAGTTACATTCTGTGACGAATTAAGCAGTTGAGATTTGCTGTATTTATAGTATATATCGCTTTACGTGAGTGTACTGTATGTATCCAAATAAAGTTGGATATACTTAAATATACAACATATATATTGCTGGGCATAATATATATAATACTACATTATAATATAGAGATAGAGAAATTGAATTAAATTAAAGCCATTATTGTCTAAACATCTTCCCTTTTGGCCAAGCAATGAAATTTTGTGCCAGGTTTGATGTCATTTATTGGTGTACATGTTTCATAACCGAACATGACACACTAGTATGTGATTTACTAGGTCTATTTCTCACACAAATCCTTTGACTCAGAACAGAAGACTAGAAGACACGAGTCATTTGGACTATTTTTATGGTACTGTTATGGTGTATTTTGTCCTTTGAAATTTGACAGTCTTGGAAATTGTTGTTGTATGGAAACAAACTGCATTAAAAAGTGCAAAAATAGTGTAAAAATTCCCCTATTATGTTCCAGGGTGACAGCATATGGGTTTGAATAAAATAATGACTGAAAAATGTTAATTTCTTTGAACTGTTCCTTTGATTTCACAGAATTCACCCACATGCAATCAGTTTAATATGTTTACTCAGCAATACCTCAGATTCATACACCTCAAATAAAAGGTTTCACACACCCATGTAAACACACACCTGTTACAAGAACTTATACACACCTGTTACAAGAACCTATACAGATGATTTAGTATTATAATTCAAAAACAAAGCCTGGCTGCTGTTTTGTGCCACTCACCTGGGCGCGCGGGAGGTGTTGGCACTGTTGCACGGTGCATAAGAGCCGTTCCCATCGCTCTGCACTGATCTCAGCCCATTACAATGTCCATTACTCATTCTGTGGGTGGGATGAGGAAGGCGAGGTGACAGAGCCTCCGAGGTTTGTTTATCTGGAGTCATTCGCACCACCACTGACAAATGAAAGCAACAGGACACATTACATTTACATTCAATCATTTATGTACTATGGGGTTGTTGCAATGAGATGGTGGAGAACGGACGTGGTTCCAACATTTAATGTGTGGTTAAGTTAGCTGGTGAACATTATACATTGACAGATTATGATTTACCAATAATGACAAGTTAGATTTATTTAGAAAAATATAGAAACATGTATTAGATCACTTGGATTTGGGAACATGATCACTTTATACTGGTCTGTATGAATGCACTGTATCATATTTCTGTAAATTTTTCATTTTTAATTTATTTATTATTATTATTTTTATTTAGTTTATCTATTTATCTTGGTCTTCATGTTGTAACCACTGTGATCTTTTGACCTAAAGGGGTGGTTGATTATGATTTTACGCTTTTTAACTTCAGTGTGTAATGTTGCTGTTAGAGCATAAATAACATCTGCAAAGTTACAACGCTCAAAGGTCATGCAAAGGGAGATATTAAACAGAATTTGCTGTTTAAGGACTACAACAAAAACTTGAACAATGTAAGGCTGAACACCGTTACTGACAATCCTCATTTTGGCTGCGTGAGATTCTCCAGCTTTGTTGTTGTTGCTGTTAAAGCTCCGCCCTCTTCTGGAAAGGGGGCCGGGAGCAGCAGCTCATTTGCATTTAAAGGGACACACATAAAAACGGCGTGTTTTTGCTCACACCCAAATAGGGGCAAATTTGACAAGCTATAATAAATGATCTGTGGGGTATTTTGAGCTGAAACTTCAGAGACACATTCGGGGGACACCAGAGACTTATATCTTGTGAAAGGAGCATTATAGCTCCCCTTTAACTAGCTTTCTTGTATTTTACATATCAGGGATCTTTTACATTATTTTGACTATATATGTATATTTAAAATGTACCGCACTGTTGTTTTCAATTTTGGACCTCATGTTTGAAGTCTACGCCTTATCAGAAAAGTTTATATATAAAAAATAATGTGATCTATTATAAAACTCAAAATGTTGCCTTTACAGTAATGACAATGAGATTTGACCCATCTTTTAAAATCCTAAAAAAAAAAAAAAAGTTTTCTGTATTCTAAATAAAAAAATATTTTTTTGAGGTCACATGATTTCATGAGAGGAGAAACACAAGCAATATATCAAACAGAAGCAACAATATTATCAGGATGAGTTATGAAATGAGGTTCAGTCACTCTTAATAGGTGTTTTATTGACTAGTTGCTTGTGCAACAAATTAGTTTTACTACAGCTCAAACACACATCTGTGTCTCGACCTGCAACACACACACACACACACACACACACACACACACACACTGTTAACTTTGGCAACTGCAACATTTCAAAATAAATTTTCTATAACATCATTTATAGTCCTGGAAGTATTTTCCCACCCTTTTTCCCACCATCATCATCATATAAAAGGTGGTATCAAACAGGAAGTTCAATAAAATGAAGTCACGTACCATAATTCAATCATTAACTCATAAGATTTCTTATAGACGAATTGGTAACACTTTACAATAAGGTCTCATTTGTTAACATCAGTTAATGTATTAACTGACATGAAATAACAACGAGCAATATATTTGTTACAGTACTTATTAATCTCTGCTAATGTTAATAAAAATACAGTCCTTAGTTGTTTGCTCATGTTAGTTCACAGTGCATTAACTAATGTTAACAAATACAACTTTTGATTTTAATAATGTATTAGTAAATGCTGAAATTAACTTTAACTAAGATTAATAAATGCTGTATAAGTATTGTTCATTCTTAGTTCATGTTAACTAAAGAAGTTAACTAATGTTAACTAATGAATCCTTACTGTAAAGAAGCATATGTACCTTCACACACAGATACTGTTCCAAAGATTGTCTTTGTTTGATCGATTTCTTCATGAGATAAAAGACTGTCAGGATTATTAGAGACAAACAAAAGCAAAACTGTGTGCAATTGCAGTGGCTCCACTCGCTTTTCCAGTATGTTGCAGCAACATGGACACACCTTAATGAAAACACTGACAAAAGCTTTTCACAACTAATAAGCCACGACATGCAGGACTGTCATGCCGATTGGCTGTTGTACTTTCTGTTTTGTATGTTGCCTGTTGTCTGTGCATTCATCGTTTTGCACAATTGTGTTGCTGTTTGACCTACTTATCGTCTGAGCGCCAGTTGAAACACATTTCATCACACCAGATATTTGTGTACACGCATCATTGCAATAAAGCTCATTGGTTTGCTCACCTTGCGCAGAGAGAGGTCTATCTGAGACTTTCCTATGCGAGCTCCGTCTGCGGGGTAAACTGGATGTCTCCTTCAATGATTCCTAGGAACATGGTTTCAAACACAGTCAATGTGCTGACCGCAGCAAACTCATGAATCACTAAAGGTCTAGATGTCAAAGCATCTAATGCACACTCACAGCGTACCTGTGCTGCTTTGTGAATGGTCAGAGGACTGAGTGACATCATGCAGGGGGTGGATCCAGTGATGTTGGACCAATCAGTGAGCGGCTTCTTCTCTTTCAAAATCTACAAAGGCAAATGTCCTTGATGTTTAGTGTGTGAGTGAGAGACACATCCTGACTGATGTTGTAATATTAGTTACATAAAGACGTAAAATATTAAAGAAGAAACTAAGGCTACAAGACAATAATAACAGCAGTTATTAAGACAATAAATAACCAAAACATACATTATCATAATAAGCCATTAAAATACATTCATACAGGAAAGAGGCTCTGTTCTAAAACCTAGTGCACTGCCATGCTGTCTACATAGGCAACAACTGTGTTTCAAAGAAATAGAGCATTCGCAACAGATTTCAATAGAGTTTGACATTAGAATGTTGCTTTTGTAAATGTGATGAGCATAAAAATACAAAGCACACACAAATATTGGGTAAAACAATCATTTAAATTAGATTGAATTACTTTTATTGATACTTTTAGGTACTTAGGTATTTTTTTTTTTAGCTTTTTATCAACTCAAAAAAATACACATTAAATTCTAAAAATGTAAAATTAGAATAAATAAATAATTTAAAAATAAAAACACTTATTAAAAAATGATTAAGTATTGTATTTGTTTACCTGCATGTCATGTGACCAATAACCCCCACCAGACAACCGTGAACATGCAAATGTGTTGTTAAAATATTAAAATATTAACTTAAAATTTCAGAGGTGGCTTCAAGAAATTATTTTAGGTCAATTTTAGGTCATTTTTTTGACAAAAAAGTTTGTGAACCCCTGCATTATGGGACGTCCTTCTCCATAATGGATACATGCAAATAAGGGATCTTAGAAGGCAGTTGTTCAGTTTGTAATCATAAAACTCAGAAGAGAATTATGCATTTTGGGAACTTCCTATGTCTCATTAAAATAGTGTTTTTTATTTATGAGTAAAAACAAACATTGCTAACAAGTTGCTATATAAATTGTGCCACAATACTGGGGTGTTCTGGATGGTTGTCAGGGCATTCTGGATGATTTCAGGTGTTTTCTTCCCGTCTTGTGTGAAAATCTCTCCTTCAGTGTGCATCTGTGGGATTTTTTCACCTGTTTGATGCTGCAGCAGGTGAAAATGGTACATCTGATCACTTATTAAAGTACCAGGTCACCTCTCGTCAACCAGTGCTGTTACGTTAAAAATAAAAATACTAAAAAACATTCACATTAATTAAAATAAGTCAACAGAAATGAAATACAATATAAAAAGCAAACTTATTTTTTACTAAAATTAATTTACTAAAAGGATATTAAAAAACTAATAAAATAACAAAATTACTAAAACTTTAAAGGGGTCCTTGATTATGATTGAGTGACATCACAAACCCCAAAATTTACATAAACCCTGCCCCCGAGAACACGCAACAAAGGGGGTGAGGCCATGTTGGGCTGCTTTAGAGAAGAGGAAGAGTTGTTGTAGTAGAGTGTTGGTGCCATGCCGTCATTTTACACCGGACTTCTTCACAAACGAGGGTCTGGATTTGCACAAAAGATTAACATGACGGCACATGCTAGTCGATGAGTTGAATCAACTCCACAGCAACTACATACATTTATCCACTAACCGTTCAGAAACGTCCAGTTTCATTCTAAAAGTTGTAACTTCTTCCTGAGTCTCTCCATCAGTGTCGACTCCGGTTTGAACAATGTAAGGCTGAACACCGTTACTGACAATCCTCATTTTGGCTGCGTGAGATTCTCCAGCTTTGTTGTTGTTGCTGTTAAAGCTCCGCCCTCTTCTGGAAAGCAGGCCGGGAGCAGCAGCTCATTTGCATTTAAAGGGACACACACAAAAATGGTGTGTTTTCGCTCACACCCAAATAGGGGCAAATTTGACAAGCTATAATAAATGATCTGTGGGGTATTTTGAGCTGAAACTTCACAGACACATTCTGGGGACACCAGAGACTTATATTACATCTTGTGAAAAGGGGCATAATAGGTCCCCTTTAACTAAAAATTAAAATGGAAAATAAAACAATAAAAACCAATGCAAAATATTAATAAACATTAAGATAACACAGTAATGATACAAAAATAACACTGTCCTCAATAAGACACATGATTTGAGGAATCATGGAGTACAAACGCTGCAGGCTTAACTTTAAGTACTTGTACTAGTAATTACTGACTTAGCACTAATCAGAGTAGTTCAGAAGTTAAACAGTACTGCAGCTTTAAGTTAAGCATCCCTCCCTCTGACTCACAGACACATGAGCGACTGCAAGGAACACATTCCCGTCTTTATTTCCTACAGACCGTACATGCAGATAAATCAGTCATAATTCAGTTAGACAGTCCGTCATGTTACCAGTTAACAGCTGCTTTATTCTCAATCCTGTCTTCTGTGAAAATCCTTCTCCACATTCCCTCTGTCTTTCCTGATCTGTTGCATCTACGTGCCAGAATTTGATGTAACAAAGCAGATATACATCTCCTGAAGTACATACAGAAACACTCACCAGACGTGTGTTGAGTTTTGTAGGATATCTGCTCTCTATCGCTCTCTCCTCTCTCACAGTTCCTCTGGTCCTGCCCTTCTCTGGGAATCCTGCCCTCTCTGACTCTCTCTTCCCTATCAGTAATTCATTCCTCCACCTACTTTTTCCCTGACTCTAGTGTATCTATAATCACCATAACAGCTGCTTTATAGATGAAATGAACTAATTTAATAATTGATGGATCTTTACAACAGAACTGAATCAACATTGAACAACGCTGTTCCTGTTTTCACTGTAAAGCTGCTTTGAAACAATCTGTACTGTATAAAGCGCTTTATAAATAAAGGTGACTTGACTATAAAATAATGTTGATTTAGTCGACCAAAATGTATTAGTTGGTTAGTCGCAGAAAAAACAAAAACTCCACAGGAAGTGGTGAAATCATGCAGTCCGTGAGTTACAGATTGTTAATGGCCGGTCCTTGTGGTAATTACGGTATGCTGGTAAGAAATTAAGTAATTAAATTAATATAAATGTGCAATTAGTCGACTAATGGCATAAATGAACAACTACAAGTCGACTAGAAAAATCTTGAGTCAGGGGCAGCCCTACCATGAACTTTTTATTAACCAACATTAACAAAGGTTATTAAATACTGTAACAAATATATTGCTCATTGTTAGTTCATGCTAGTTAATGCATTAACTAATGTTAACAAATGAGACCTTATTGTAAAGTGTTACTGTTTTTTTTATTAAATGTTAATAAAAATGAAAAACTAATATTTAATTTTTTTTTTTTTTAAATTCTGTTTAAGCTTTAGCAATTTTAATACTTCACAACTTAAACTAAATTACAATTTCCTTCGCAACTAAAATAAAATATGTTTTGTTATATTCTATTTTCTTTCTGTAAACATTTAATTTATTGTAACTAACGTAATCAGTATTTTTAGTTTTATTAATGATGACTGGTTGATGAGAGGTGTTCTGGTACTTTACTAAGTGATCAGATGCACAATTTCCACCTGCTGCACCATAAAACAGGTGAAAAAACCCACAGACGCACATTGAAGGAGGAACCCGACACACAGACCAGAAGATCACAGAGATACGAGTTTTCACACACGTTTTCAGAAAATGTGAAAACCTAGTTTTCTACCTTTACTAAAGAAGAAGCGTATAGGACGTCTTACCCTCTGAGACTTGTGGAGCAGCTCTTTTCTCTCTTGCCTGAGGGAATTCAAAGATTTATCCTTTTCTTGTTCCATTTCCTTCAGTTGGTTTTCTAGTTGCTGGACTCGTTCCTGCAAGACAGCGACGTGATCATTAAAACGTTTTCAGCATGAACAGAAACCTCATATGAAAACTACACATTCAGCAATAAGCTTCGGTCTGGTGCGTTAAGGAGTCATGAAATTCTTGGTTTGGTTTGTGTGGCACTGATGGAATAATCTGCTCAAAGAGAGAGAGAAAAGCCAGCGTGGTGCCGCCCACCCAGCACACTGAGCTGACAGGTCAGGGTCAGAGATCTGTCATAGGGAGCAGCTGAGTCAATGAGCACCTATGCACTGCTCTGACGCTCTCACCTTCTGCGGTGGGATGACGTGACAAAACTAGATCATTCCTATTATTCTCAATGGAGGCATCTACATATATATAGTTAAATAAATGCAATTAAAATTAATATTTTTAAATATAAGTTTACAATTTTACTGTTTTTACTACACTGTTGATCAAATGCAATTAAAATTAATATTTTTAATATTTTTAAACACCCTTTTAGTGCTATTATTTTCATTTGTCTATATATATATATATATATATACACTATATTGCCAAAAGTATTGGGACACCCCTCCAAATCATTGAATTCAGGTGTTCCAATCACTTCCATGGCCACAGGTATATAAAATCAAGGACCTAGGCATGCAGACTGCTTCTACAAACATTTGTGAAAGAATGGATCACTCTCAGGAGCTCAGTGATTTCAAGCGTGGTATCGTGATAGGTTGCCACCTGTGCAATAAGTCCATTTGTGAAATTTCCTCACTACTAAATATTCCACGGTCAACTGTTAGTGGTATCATAACAAAGTGGAAGCAATTGGGAACAACAGCAACTCAGCCATGAAGCGGTAGGCCACGTAAAATCACAGAGCGGGGTCAGCGCATGCTGAGGCGCACAGTGCGCAGAAGTCGACAACTTTCTGCAGAGTCAATAGCTACAGACCTCCAAACTTCGTGTGGCCTTCAGATTAGCTCAAGAACAGTGCGTAGAGAGCTTCATGGGATGGGTTTCCATGGCCGAGCAGCTGCATCCAAGCCTTACATCACCAAGTGCAATGCAAAGCGTCGGATGCAGTGGTGTAAAGCACGCCGCCACTGGACTCTAGAGCAGTGGAGACGTGTTCTCTGGAGTGACGAATCACGCTTCTCTGTTTGGCAATCCCATGGATGAGTCTGGGTTTGGCAGTTGCCAGGAGAACGGTACTTGCCTGACTACATTGTGCCAAGTGTAAAGTTTGGTGGAGGGGGGATTATGGTGTGGGGTTGTTTTTCAGGGGTTGGGCTTGGCCCCTTAGTTCCAGTGAAAGGAACTCTTAATGCTTCAGCATAACAAGACATTTTGGACAATTTCATGCTCCCAACTATGTGGGAACAGTTTGGATATGGCCCCTTCCTGTTCCAACATGACTGCGCACCAGTGCACAAAGCAAGGTCCATAAAGACATGGATGAGTGAGTTTGGTGTGGAGGAACTTGACTGGCCTGCACAGAGTCCTGACCTCAACCCGATAGAACACCTTTGGGATGAATTAGAGCGGAGACTGCGAGCCAGGCCTTCTCGACAACATCACTGCCTGACCTCACAAATGCGCTTCTAGAAGAATGGTCAAAAATTCCCATAAACACACTCCTAAACCTTGTGGAAAGCCTTCCTAAAAGAGTTGATGCTGTTATAGCTGCAAAGGGTGGGCCAACTCCATATTAAACCCTACGGATTAAGAATGGTATGTCATTAAAGTTCATGTGCACATAAAGGCAGGCGTCCCATAACTTTTGGCAATATAGTGTGTATATATATATATATATATATATAGATTGAAATGTGACGAGATTTCTCGTCGAGGTTAAAAGCTGTCTCGTGAGTGATATTGCCATGGCAGAGTGTGAGGGTGAAATTAGGACAGAATATGTCACCGCTATATTTACATTATGCCTCCACTGTCGTTTTGCTTTTTATATAAATAAAAACATTTAATCCAGCTGGATAACATACTCAGAAAGTAGAACTGAAATGACATACATTACAAGATGATTAGTAAAACATTTCAAATGCACCTGCAGACTATTTTTTAGTCATGTATTTCGTCACTGAGGATTTCTTAAAAATACTGTGTAAAAATCACGTCTCGTCTCGTTCTCGTGAACTCAATCTCGTGTCTCATCTCGTCTCGTGAGCTACCCGTCTCGTCACACCCCTAATATATATACAAATAAAATGAACAGCACTAAAATTATTTATAAATTGTAGTTCTATTAATTTTATTTGTTTATTAATTACAGACACGAAATTATTTAATTAAAAACCTATTATTAATAAGATTTTATGTATGAATATCATAAATGTTTTATATATATAGTATACACACACACACACACAGACACATAACCATAGAAACATGTATGTGATGTATGTGTGTGAAATGAATACATATATAAACAAGTAAAATTGGGTTTAAAATAATAAAAATATTATTTGAATTGCATTTCATCAACAGTACAGTAGAAACAGTAAAATTATAAACTATTATATTTAAAAAATATAAATTTTAATTGCATTTATTACAATTTAAAAGGCAAACAATATTATAATATAATGTAATATAATTATACATAATGCACATTAACAATATTTTAAAATATTAATTTTAATTTATATGATTATGATTTTTATATTTTATAAATATACACACATTTTTGTGTGTCTATAATTTTAATATGAATTAAAGCAGCTTATATGATCACCACTGCAAACAGTCGCCATAGAGCTCCATGTAACCCGACTCAATGTCTCTCTCTCAGTCAGTCCAGTCACTCTCTTTTTTGGCCCCTGACGTAATTACCTTGTGTACTGCATCATGTGACTGTGTTTGCTCTGTCAGCATGAGCAATACTTACGCTCATGCTCAGTGTGGCGGTCTGCCTCTACTGATGACATAAAGGCCAAACAGAGTGTCCAATTTGGAAAACATTGATGTGTACTGAAGATACATTCTAGCATTCTAATTGGAAAACTGCAACTTGAAGTCAGACTCACAACTCTGATTTGGCATGAACTGTGCACCACTAAGGGTGATGTGCTTGTATAGTAATAAACATGAACTTTTAAGCAAATAAAATGAGAACCATTCAATAGTTTCTACAAGACAGGAATATAAATGATCATGTTCATGACGAGTTGTTGGTAATCTAGTTAAACTAGACTGAAACTTCAGTTAGATAAACTGCATTTCTTAAAACCAAGTTGTTCAGCTCACCTGCGATGCGTTGCGTGTGTGCTGTACTCTGGTTATCTCTCGTTCTATGACCGTTTCGCTCTCTCCATTCTCTCCTTCTCGCTCATCTTCTACTCCACTTTCCAGCTCGAGAATGTGAAACTCCATGTCTTCAAAAGTTCGCACTGTGGCTTCCAGCGCATCCTTGTCCTGAAAACAAAACACATTTTTTCACCTTTCATGACAACGCATGCAGTCAAGCTTTTGTTTCTCTGCACCAAAAGTAATTGCAAAAATAATGACTTGTAGCTTCAAAACAACACTCTTTCCCTCTGTCATTGGTCAGTCAGTCAGATAGTCCCAACTCCCGACTCCAAACTCAAGGGATTGGTTGAGTCAGAAGTCAGTGTCACATGATCCTTCCGAAATCTTGAGATGTGTTCGACTTGAAGTGGGGCAAACCGATCGGTGTATGACATCAAAGTACCGCGAGAGCGAATAATCAGTATCGAATCGAATCAAATCGGAATCGAATCACAAGCTTGTGAATCAAAATCAAATCGAATCATGAAATTTGTGTCAATAACCAGCCCTACTGATGGGTATTGTGTAATGTCTGCGTATGGAAATACATTATGTTGACAGGCAGGTAGGACATCGTATCATTGCATTCGGACAGAATGCAATGATTGAACGAACATTTTTTGGTCCTGAGACTTCCACAGAAGATATATGTTTTAATATTTAGACCACTTCTATTATAGATTGCTATCAGGATTTGAAGAGAGTTTTAACCAGTATAACAAAAAGTGTTTATGAAAAAAATTGCTTACCAAACCTTTAATAATTGAGCAACAATAATAATTAACAACAACTGAGCAGCATATTAGAATTATTTCTGAAGACTGGAAAATTCAGGCTGCAGTATCAGCCACCCTTAGTTTGTCATCACCTGTTGCAGCTGAAGCAGCATCTGCACCCGCTGGTCTTCTGGCTCTGAGGGAATCTGTTTCTCCATCTCCTCACACTTCCTCTTCATCTTCTCCACCTTCAGACGCTGCTCCTCCAGCTTAACACGCTCCTGATGGAACGCACGTTTTCAGCTCAAACACAAATGAGGCTTTTTATGCATCATGTGTAAATCAAGCTGTGAACACAGCAAATACAGACCTTCTGTCTGTTGGCCAAGCGCTGGCTCTTTCTTTGCCTGTCCTTCTCTTGCAACACCTGCAGCTGATCTGTGTGTCTGCGCAGTCGCTCCTGCTCTGCCTGCAGTTCCCCTCGCAGCAGGGCGACCTCCAGCTGCAGCTGCAGAAGAGCAAACACACGGGTCACTTTTGCTGCACGGCGAGTTGTTGGTGAGAACACACCTGTTCTCTGCTCACCTCTATTTTCAGCTCCTCCCTCTGTTGGTCGAGCTCCGTGATGCGCTGCTGCAGCAGCGAGGGTGACGTCAGGTGCTTTGCTGAGTCTCCGTCTGCTTGTTTGACCCGATACTGGTAAAATGAAGAATGAGAGACCGATGCGGTTGAAATGGAAGGTAAGTTTCAGGACTGATTATAAGATGGAAATGTCTGTTTGAACAATGCTGAATAATAAACATATATAAAATGTGAAATAAAATATTATATGCTTTGGGTAAAAGAAGGCATCATAAAATAAAATACATATATAAAAAATAATACATAAAATAATATAAAATCTTATCAACTCTTTGGCTAAAAGAAGGCATCTTTGAAGGCGCCATAATATAGAATATAAAAATAAAAAATAATATATAAAATAATATAAAATCTTATCTGCTCTAAGGCTAAAATAATGCATCTTACAAGGCAGCATAATATAAAATATTGTAATATATATATATATATATATATATAAAATAATATAAAATCTTATCAACTCTTTGGCTAAAAGAAAGCATCTTAGAAAGCAGCATAAAATAAAAATATAAAAAATAATATATAAAATAATAGTATATATAAAATAAATATATATATATATATAAAGATTTATAAATGTATTTATATAAAGTTTTATATGCTCTTTGGCTAAAAGAAGGCATCTTAGAAGGCAGCATAATATAAAATATAAATATAATATATAAATAATAAAATTATATATATATAAAAATAAGATAATATGTTTTATCTGCTCTTTGGCTAAAAGAAGGCATCTTAAGAGGCAGCATAATACAAAATATAAATTTTAAATAATACTAATAAAATAATAATATAAATAAATAATATAATATAAAGTTTTATCTGCTTTTTGGCTATAAGAAGGCATCTTAGAAGGCAACATTACATTTACCTGTTCGCTCTCTGTGCTGCTGCCCTCTGTGTCTGACTCCGCCCCTGAAGAGGCGGGGCTTTGCTCCACAGCCACTCGCATGATCCACGGTGATCTTCGGACAGGCTCCCACTGGCTCCTCTGTGTATCCATATTGTGTCTGGGCATGTCTAATTAAACAGGAGTGGAGACTAGTTAAGTATGGAGGTATGGGACATTTACACATTACAGTAATTCAGTCCGGCTCATGGGAGACTGCAAACAAGTGTCAAATGACAGATGCTCAAGCTGACATGCATTGAACATGGTGAAATCCTGTTCTCACACATGACTGGTAACCAGCTTATGTTGTCCTCTGGATGTTTAATTAGATTTATCAGCAAAACTTTTTACATAACAGCTCTTAATCCTCAGGTGAGATGCGTTTCAACAAACCACAGGAAAGGCTGAAGATGAAAGCACAAATGAAAGACATTACAGCGACAGCAGGTTTTTCTGTAGCTTGTTCAGGTGTTTTTTACACAATACCGTACATCAAGGCCACAGTTCACTGTAAACGGACTCTATGTGTTCATTGAAGCTTTTGTATTTGCCCGTCTGTGAGCTTCAGTTCTCTCCACCCCGTATCGCCCTCCTACGCTCTTAACGGCACATCTGACAAAACTGAGTGTGGGAACAGACTCTTGGTACGCCATTGTCCAAACCCTTTCCCACCCTCCCTCTGCCCTGTCCATCAGTCCTGCCCATGCCAAAGCCTTATTAGGATTCGGAGTGCTGGAGCCACACGGATAAATATAAAACTCCGATATGAGGTGTTCCAAACACAGACTGACACACAGAGAGTTCTGGAGGAGGAAGTGGCCTCTAAAATGTCACAGGCCGGTTTCATATTTCCACAGAGAGAGAGACTGGAGTCCTAGAATAACCACAGCCCCACTGAACAGACACACACAATAGCTTGTTTAAACAGGAATTTAGCTTAGACCTTCATGACAAAAGCAGGTGTTTTAGTCTGTATATTTACTACATGATGATCAAAACTAGACGATGATAAATACACAGACTTGCTGCAATGCATTATAGGACTGCCTTCTCTGCAATGCGGCCTTACAATCTGACTAAATGTAGGCGTGTTAGAAGGCAGCATAATATAAAATATATTTTAATAATAAAATAAAAAATAAAAAATTATATATATATATATATATATATATATATATATAAAATCATATAAAGCCTAATCTGCACTTTGACTAAAAGAAGGCATCTTAAAAGGCAGCCTAATATAAAATATAAATATAAAATAATAATATAGTAAATAATAAAATATAAGTAATATAAAAACGTAATTGAATAAATTATATAATATATATAATATTATAAATTATATTTATATTAATATAAATATAAAAAGGCATCTTAGAAAGCAGGATATTATAAAATAGAAATATAAAATAATTATATATTAAAAATATTATATAAAGTTTTATATAAGTTTTTAAAGTTGGCTAAAAGGTGTTTTAGAAGTCAGCATAATATAAAATAGTACAAATATAAAAAATAATATAAAATCTTATCTACTCTTTGACTTGAAGGCATATTAGAAGGAAGAAATATAGAAATAAAATAATAATACATAAATAATAAAATAATAACAATACTATTACTACTTCTAATAATAATATATAAATAATATAATAAAGTTTTATCTGCTTTTTTGCTAAAAGAAAGCATCTTATAAGGCAGAATAATATACATATTGTATATACAATATACAATAATATTCATATTCATAATATAAATATAAAATTACATAAAATCTTATCTGCCCTTGGGCTAAAAGAAGGCATTTTATTTTAAAATAAAACATCTTAACATAAAATGCTACCTATGTAAACAGCTCACTAGGTGTTATAAAAACCAGGATGTTGTTGTGCAGCCAGATCTGTCCTGTGTGTTAAGACTAGTTTGGTTAACTAAGACTAGGCCACATGTGACGCCTACAGGCCTAAACAACACAATCTTATCTGCTCTTTATCTAAAATCCAGCTCACATACTGTGTTTCAGAGGAGTGAGCACTATTCATACAAGGTCTGAAGTCCAGAAATGATAAAGTGAAAATGCAGATGTGAAAGTTCTGAGTCACTAATAAAAGAAACAAAAAGAAACCCAAGAGTGAAAGTAAGAGAAAAGAGCCACAGGTACAACAGCATGGGTAAAACAAATGTGTGTAATGAGTGAATAATCATTTGTAATTGCAGAGGAGTGGCAGTAGAGATAAAATGTGGCATAAACATCCTGTTATATAACGCGCCCCTCCTGGTCATTACTAACCACCGCTGGCTCTGACTGACGAGTCCGACTCTGTTCGCACTGCCTTACTAATAATTTCTCCTTGACTCGGCAGTAGCCCGCCACTAACCCATGAGCATTCCTTCCATGATTCTCAACGATACAGCAAATAGGAACAGTGTTGTGTTTGCGCCATCTGTATTGTGTTTGGCATCGGACAGAAGAATCTGTATGTCAACAAAATATCTGCTACATCCTGCCACAAAACCCACTATTCATTCAGCAAGACTTGGTTTCACTCCACCAAATCTTCTTGTAAAACCAGTTTAGATAAAAACCCAGAAGAAAAGCCCTTACTGTGGTGCACACTTAGAAGAAAAGCTACTATATAGCCTTAAAGGCTTCTGTCAGGCACTTCATATATAGAACCTTTTAGGGGTTCCATCATGGGTTCATTTTATGGATTTAGTTTTAATTAATTAATTTTTTTATTTTGATTATTTTATGAATTAAACAGCTCATAAACAAACTTTATAACTAGTAAAAAACTGAAATAAGCTGTTAGACATGAAAGTATTATGCAATCATTTAAGACATTTCTCCTTATATAGAACCTTTTTGGCATAAGAATTGAGTCAAGAACCCTCGAGTTCTATATAGAACCTCAACAAACCTTGTTTTCTAAGAGTGTAATACCATGGTACTGAATTACTACTTCCAAATGGAAATTCTACATCTTTTTACTTGGTACTTTAAGACTATCGTGGCACTAAAATGGCTAATGTCCAAATATTAAGGTATTACCATGGTTTTTGTCCAAAAAATGTTTTTACCCCAAATACTGCCATGGTAAATGCCCAAATAACATGGCATGATCATTTACAATGTACTGCGAGGTACCTAAAATACTATGCGAAAAAAAATCTGATAATACAAGTTCGTTTTCTGCAGTTACACTGAAAGAAAATTGGTGTAGGATTTACTTCAAAACAATTTTCACTCTGAAACACTCTGAAAACTGCTAGTAAATATAGATAATTACAAAGAAACGAGTACCGCATTGAATAAAATGTGAAATTCTGAAGTTGAAAGACTGAAATAGTATTTTCTTGTATAGCATACTTCAATAATCTTTGTTTTATTTACTTAATTTTTACAAAATCAATTTTACAGTGTAACTGGAATGCTGTAAAACGTCATCATTCCTCATTATTATAGATGCATATGTATTTGGTATATCTTACCTGTACAAAGCCGTTTCTGGCGTAAAGCTCTTCTCAGGACAGCATGCCTCACGCCGACTGCTCAAACTAAACAACAAATGCGACACACACATTCAACACGCCTCATTATAATTACAGGTGCAACACAACATTCTTCAGTGAAATGCTCATGAAATACAGTTAAACGGCGCAGGACACCCAGATGTTTGCTCAGATGTGAGCCGTCTTCCCTGCATAGGTTGTCATCACTTTAGTCTGAGCGTAACAGGTTTTCTGTAGTTTATCATAAAATAAACAATGAGATAACAGAGTGAGCACAGATGAGATCTGATGAGGTCAGTGTTCATTGAGATTAACCTCACAGGCCCTAAAGTAACCCTGACTCACTGAACATGCATGAAGAGATTAGTTAAAGGTAGGGTAGGCAATTTTTTTATAAACACTTTTTGTTATACTTGTTGAAACTCTCTTCACATCCTGATAGCAATCAATAATAGAAGTGGTCTAAATATTAAAACATGTACATTTATATTCTGTGGAAGTATCAGGACCAAAAAAAGTTCGTCCAATCATTGCATTCGGTGCCTGTCATCAACATATGTATTTCCATACCTCCGCGCACCTGCTCGCGCAGACATCACATGTCATCAGCGCGTTCCGTAAGGCTATGCAGAGTTGTAGACAGAAAGTCACCAAGCGCCGTAAATGAACAGCAGCCGCCTTTTACAGTTCCTCCTGAACCAAAACAACAAGCTTATGCTGCGTTCACGCCATGTCGTAACCATTGGGGCTGGGTATTGACACAATTTTCACGATTCGATTCGATTTCTATTCACATGCTTGCGATTCGATTCGATTGCGATTCGATATCGATTATTTTGGATGCAGTATATCAGATATAGCACATGGCAAATTTTCTAGAGGAAAAAAATCAGTTGGTACTACATTACTATAATATTGTTAAAATTAACTTAGGCTATTTATAATTAACTTATTTATATACAAACACTTAAATTACACTAAATGTTGTTTTTTATAATAACTAAAGTTTAGAATTACATAATCATATTTCTACTCCAATTCGTTTTTTTGAAATATAAACATTTAAATTGTGGCTGTCATAACTGATTTAGGCTATTCAAACATGCATTAAATATTGAAGAACAGTAAAAAATTATAATGAATATGTAACGGTGCATAGCTATATTTATCAGAATGCTGACTTTCTAGAGTTCACTTTTCTAGCTGACTAATGAGTTTATGGTCACTGAATATGGTTTTTCTGAGGTAAATGTGATGTTATGTGACATTGTTTACAAGCTGTTTTATTGACGTTTTTCCGAGGTTGAAACAGTGATTGAGCAATTTCACGAGACATGATACGGATTTCGGTAAGTTGTACTGTATATTTTAACATACCTTCAGATGTTTAGTCATGTTTATTTCGCGCTGTAACTGGTATTAAAGCGGAGGAGAGGATGTTCACATGCACTCCGTGCTGCCGCTTCTCTTTAACTGAGGCGCTAAAGCGATCTGTCACGTCACATTAAACAGCGCCAAAACGGTATTTATTTTTTGAATCTCATAATAAGATGGACGTCATTTGAAATCTGAGACTTTGCTTCATATCATCAAAAGTAACAAAGCACAAAGATTATTGCGATTTATTGGATGGGGGGCGTGCTACATGTTCTGTTCATTCATCAACTGAAAACAGACTAATCGATTCTTGGGATTTATGAATCGATATTGGTTCGTAAAAATGAGAATCGATTAAAATCGAGAAATCAATATTTTTTACCCAGCCCTAGTAACCATAATTACAAGATGGCAACTAGGCTTGCTGCGATAGTCGGTGTTGACGGTGCTACCAGTGTTCAGCCACAACACCAGTTAGCTACATCACTTGCCCACCGCGGCACCGCCCCCACCGTCGTTTAGATTTTTTACAGTAATAAAAGTCATTTAGTTCAGTTAGAAAACAGACACTACAATTAAAAACTGAACATGTTTGCTCAATGCAGCGTGAGCTGAACGAGAGTCGGTAACACTTTAGTATAGGGAACATGTATTCACTATTAACTACGACTTTTCCCTCAATAAACTCCTAATTTACTGCTTATTAATAGTCAGTAAGGTAGTTGTTAAGTTTAGGTATTGGTTAGGATTAAGAATGTAGAATAAGGTCATGCAGAATAAGGCTTTAATACGTGCTTATTAATTACTAATACACAGCCAATATTCTAGTAATATGCATGCTAATAAGCAACTAGTTAAAAGACCCTAAAATGAAGTGTTACCCGAGAGTCGCAGCACAGATCAGCAGCAGGAGATTTCATTTATCACGAGAGTGAGGAGCTGACTGACAAGATGATTGCGGAAGATTTTTGCAATATTTTGGATTTAAACCCAGTGCTAATAGGGAGCATTCAAAGGATTAGTTGTGTTTTTCTAGTTGTTGTGTTTTTCATTAAGAAAAATAACCCACCATTCAAGCAATTGCCACCCCCGAATTGGCGCTAATTTGAAAGCGAAAGTAAAATCCGCAGCATTCATAGTCTATTGGCGCGGAGCGTTTTCAGTTCACTCCTATGGAAGCTCGACTTAACAGAAAACTCTCGCTCCGCACCGTTATGAATGCCTGTGCGGCCATGCGCATTTTACTTTCGCTTTATCTCAAATTAGCTCCCGGTGATACCGGTATTACTGATATGGTCACACGTCGATTAGCCGGTGGGAAAATTTCCTCACCGTCACAACCCTAATGGCAACCCGTGATGTTCCACCCGGAGCTGTTCACGTCCTCAGACTCGGATTTATGCATTTCTATGTCAAAACTATCAACGCCGAAATTAATCTGCAGCAGTCAGGTGGTACAAGAAAGAGCTCTGTAAGTTGTTTATGTTCATTATTATAGTAATGTTATGTCCTTTGAGACATGAGGTAATTTAACAGTCTCCCGTGAAGCTTGTCAGACTCTGCGGTGTGCGTTCATGTGTTTTAAAGGAGGCGTGGCTTTGGAGACGCTCTGAAGGCAGGGTGGGATTTTATGCTTTCAAAGCTAGCTTGCTATTGCTAGCCTCTCCGAAATTGCCTACCCTACCTTTAATTTAGTTATTCAAAGAAAGAGAAGTGATAGACTGATTTGGAGAGTTAGTGATACTGTTTATTCTTGACCAGGGGTTTTCAATCTTTAGATGCCATGGACCCTCAAATATGATCATCCTCGTGATTATATTTAATATTTAAAAAGGCAGCTATATATTTTCATGTGTAAAAAGTCCCAACTTATACTGTGAAATATTAATATAATGATAATATAATAAATAATAAATACCTAAAATATTATTTGGAAAATATTTAGTTTCTATTATATTACATTATAAAGTTTTTTTTCCTATTCACTATAGCACTATTGTGACAGATTAGGGTCCAATTCTCACTATTAACTAACTATTAACTGACTTGCGAGGTCAATAAACTCCTAATAACTGCTTATTAATAGTTAGTAAGGTAGTTGTTAAGTTTAGGTATTGGGTAGGATTAAGGGATGTAGAATATGGTCATGCAGAATAAGGCATTAATATGTGCTTTATAAGTACTAATAAACAGCCAATATCCTAGTAATATGCATGCTAATAAGCAACTAGATAATAGTGAGAATTGGACCCTAAAGTGTTAACCTGTACTGTTATTTGTTTTAATCAAATCATTTATTTATTATATTTATTTATTTTACATTTTTACACTGTTTTTCCTCTAAACTTTTTCCTGTGATCCAGTTTAAAATCCTGTTAGACAGCTGATATAATGCTGGTTTATTTATAATAATGACAGCAAATGAGATGTATACAAATCACAATTATGTTACATAATATACTCTAAATTTACTACAATGTGAAAACATCCATTATTAAGGCAGAACTGACACAGTAAACATACATATTCATATTTTCAATTAGCTACAGTATTCACAATATAATACATGTGAATAAAACACATTATGGTTTCCAATACATATTTCCTGTAAGTTGCATATTTCATGTAAACTAGTCTTGTTAACTAATATACTGTGGTTCAGTGATGGAATCAGAAGATGATGCCATGGTAGTTTTATATATACAAATCTGTTGAATGATTACTATATCATAGTATTTTTATTTACTCCTTGGTATTTCAGAGACTACCATAGTAGTACCATATTTCATATTATTTAATGGTAGTACAATATTTCATATTTCAAGCCTCTTCTAAAACTGTAATTCAGGTTACAAGTTAAATCACTCACAGGAGATCCCTGTCAAGAATCCTTCTCTCAAGAAATGAAATTTCTGAATCTTAAGTATGACTTACTACGTAATTTCGAGAGAAAATAAATCGCGTCAATTTTATCGATAAATTCAGATATACGTACCGATCATACCTGTCCAGAACTTCCGCCTCAGATCCTTCAACGGTCCTTGTTTCTAAAAAATACCGACAAAATAACGAGACAACAGTGACGAATAAACTCCGTGCTGGGGATTTAAACAGGCTTTTCCCGTAAAATGTGAAGCGACAAGAAACGATATGGCCCGCGGGATTTCCAACTTTCACTCAGCCGTTGCAGGGAGAGAGAGAGTTAGTTTCAGCGAGTCACTGGCCGCGTTTCAAAACCTACTGTGACGCCTACGTAAACAGCGTGTGGGCGGTGCGTTGGAGTTCGCTGGCTGCACGCGCACGTCACGCTCAATCCCGCTGTCTACATAGTCGCCTGACTAGGGTTTGAAGCACAGCCCATAATGTCAGCTGAATGTGACCGTCAACAGGTGAAGCAACAGTGTTTTTAATGGCACTTCAGATTCTATTAAATAATCAAAACATGAGTTATATTGGGAAGAAGTAGCCTATACACTAAACTTGGTTAAGGTATTAAAATGACAGAATTATTTATATACAAGGCAAACTCCAGCATATGATTGAATATCATAGCCTATTATGCAAAACAGGCATAGGAAAAACAAAAAGCTTACAGGAAATAAAGCATACATTGACTACAATGTAATCACTTATTAATATTTTGTTGGTTCTCCCTTGTTTTTGATTACAGCAGCCATTATCCTGGGTGTTGACTCACTAAACATGCTTAACTTTTTTTCAATCCTCCTAAACTTATATTCCCAAAGTTGGGCTTCCCTGGAAGATCTGCATGACTTATCACAATTCTGGTTTATAATTTCCCAAAGGTTTTCTAAGGTTAGGGGACTGAGGAGGGCGCTCAAAATGTTGAGCATGAACACTATCAACTTTGTTGCATGCGTGGTGTGTTTGCGACTGTTATCATGTTAAAAAAATACACATTTGATCTCCAAACAGATCCTCCACTCAGCTACATTGTATTCAGCAGGATTCCCAAGTATTGGTCCATTTTCAAAGTGCCAGCAACATTGTACATCTTTTCAACACCTGATGCAGACATGCATCTCCAATACCATTGTGTTTCCCCTGCCGTGCCTAATGACGCCACACATGCATTTGGTATTAAAACACTCCAGTTGTCTTCTACAAACATATCTGACACCATCCAATGCTATGTTGTTTAATTTTGACTTATCACAGCTCCAATCTTCCACACTCCAATCCTTGTGCAAATGCAAGGTAATTTTGCAGTAGATTAAACTAAATGGTTTTACTGGCCTAAAAATATGAAAATTAATCAAGTTAATTGAAGTTAATTCATACGGATTATGTGTCTGAGCTGTTCAAAAGGTACTGCATATGAGGAATGACTTCTAATTGTTGCACATTTCACTTCTGAGGGACGTGACAAAGACAGTGTGACTTTCACATCATGACAGTCAGAGTACAGCGCGACTGTTGGGGTCATAAATTTCAAGAGGTAAGTGTGCATGATATCAGTCTCAGTGCCGCACAGACAGAAAGACAGATAATGAGACGGGTATAAAAGTGAGCCGAGAGTCCCGAGACAAAACACTGAACAGATGGAGGGCAGTAAGTCACTCACACTGAATGGTCTTTTGTGCACTAATTCGTCTTCCTCCTGCACACAACACACTGTCAGAGACATTAAAATCTTCTACCTGCTTGCAGTAAAATAACCTCATTTGACAAACGCAGGCCAGTCTGTCAAGACTTTAGTGACTGGCTTTATGTGACATAGTTTTTGTTTAGTGCACTCACACACTATTCACAATCGCCACTGTCACACAATAAAAGGCTTGTTATTTTCCTGCCGAAGCACATCTGTTGGCTTCCTGGCATTGAGCTGCTTCTGCATAAAGGGCACTGAGAGTGTTGAGTGCTGTTAGCCTGATGAAACGTTTGTGCTGTAATTTAATGCAGGTAACTGCAAAAATAGTCATTGCTGTCAGTTAAAACACTGTCCCCATCTGCCATTAGTCAAGTCACACAGATAGTCTCGCCCCAAATGGACACTATTGGTTGAGCCAGTGTTATGCCACGCCCACCCAGGATGCTGAAACAGAAGATTTCAATTCTATGGAAGCTTGTTTACACCACGAAATAAAAATATAAAAAAAGGTAATTGCGACTTTTTAATCGCACAATTAAGATTTTTTTTCTCACAATTGCAAGTTTATATCTCACAAATGCAAGTTATGAACTCAAAATTGCGAGTTTACATCTCGCAATTCAGACTTTTTTCCTCAGAATTCTGAGAGTGCATCTCGCAATTCTGACTTTTTTCCCTTTAGAAGTCCGAGTTTACATCTCGCAATTCTGACTTTTTTCCCTCAGAAGTCCGAGTTTATATCTCGCAATTCTGACTTTTTTTACTTGGAAGTCTGAGATTCCTCTCGCAAATCTGACTTTTTTCCTTTAGAATTCCGAGTTTACATCTCGCAATTCTGACTTTTTTCCTCAGAATTTTGTTTACATCTTGCAATTCTGACTTTTCCCCTCAGAATTTTGAGTTTAAATCTCACAATTCTGACTTTTTTCATCAGAATTCTGACTTTACATCTCGCAATTCTGACTTTTTTCCTCAGAATTCTGTTTAAATCTCACAATTCTGACTTTTTTCCTCAGAATTCTGACTTTACATCTCGCAATTCTGACTTTTTTCCTCAGAATTTTGAGTTTACATCTCGCAATTCTGACTTTTTTCCTCAGAATTTTGAGTTTACATCTCGCAATTCTGACTTTCCCCTCAGAATTTTCAGTTTAAATCTCACAATTCTGACTTTTTCCCCCTCAGAATTCCGAGTTTATATCTCGCAATTCTGATTTTTTTCCTCAGAATTCTGTTTACATCTCGCAATTCTGACTTTTTCCCCCTCGGAATTCCAAGTTTATATCTCACAGTTCTGACATTTTTCCTCAGAATTCTGACTTTACATCTCGCAATTCTGATTTTTTCCCCCTCAGAATTCCGAGTTTATATCTCGCAGTTCTGACTTTTTTCCTCAGAATTCTGACTTTACATCTCGCAATTCTGATTTTTTCCCCCTCAGAATTCCGAGTTTATATCTCGCAGTTCTGACTTTTTTCCTCAGAATTCTGACTTTACATCTCGCAATTCTGATTTTTTCCCCCTCAGAATTCCGAGTTTATATCTCGCAGTTCTGACTTTTTTCCTCAGAATTCTGACTTTACATCTCGCAATTCTGACTTTTTTTCCTCAGAATTTTGAGTTTACATCTTGCAATTCTGACTTTTTTCCTCAGAATTCTGTTTACATCTCGCAATTCTGACTTTTTTCCTCAGAATTCTGACTTTACATCTCGCAATTCTGACTTTTTTCCTCAGAATTTTGAGTTTACATCTCGCAATTCTGACTTTTTTCCTCAGAATTTTGAGTTTACATCTCGCAATTCTGACTTTCCCCTCAGAATTCCGAGTTTATATCTCGCAGTTCTGACTTTTTTCCTCAGAATTTTGAGTTTACAACTCACAATTCTAATTTTTTTCCTCAGAATTCGGTTTACATCTCGCAATTCTGACTTTTTCCCCCTCGGAATTCCAAGTTTACATCTCGCAGTTCTGACTTTTTTCCTCAGAATTCTGACTTTACATCTCGCAATTCTGACTTTTTTTCCTCAGAATTTTGAGTTTACATCTTGCAATTCTGACTTTTTTCCTCAGAATTCTGTTTACATCTCGCAATTCTGACTTTTTTCCTCAGAATTCTGACTTTATATCTCGCAATTCTGACTTTTTTCCTCAGAATTTTGAGTTTACATCTCGCAATTCTGACTTTTTTCCTCAGAATTTTGAGTTTACATCTCGCAATTCTGACTTTCCCCTCAGAATTTTCAGTTTAAATCTCACAATTCTGACTTTTTCCCCCTCAGAATTCCGAGTTTATATCTCGCAATTCTTTTTTTTTTCCTCAGAATTCTGTTTACATCTCGCAATTCTGACTTTTTTCCCTCAGAAGTCCGAGTTTATATCTCGCAATTCTGACTTTTTTTACTCGGAAGTCTGAGATTCCTCTCGCAAATCTGACTTTTTTCCTTTAGAATTCCGAGTTTACATCTCACAATTCTGATTTTCTTTCCTCAGAATTCTGACTTTATATCTCGCAATTCTGACATTTCCCCTCAGAATTTTGAGTTTAAATCTCACAATTCTGACATTTTTCCTCAGAATTCTGACTTTACATCTCGCAATTCTGACTTTTTTCCTCAGAATTCTGTTTAAATCTCACAATTCTGACTTTTTTCCTCAGAATTCTGACTTTACATCTCGCAATTCTGACTTTTTTCCTCAGAATTTTGAGTTTACATCTCGCAATTCTGACTTTTTTCCTCAGAATTTTGAGTTTACATCTCGCAATTCTGACTTTCCCCTCAGAATTTTCAGTTTAAATCTCACAATTCTGACTTTTTCCCCCTCAGAATTCCGAGTTTATATCTCGCAATTCTGACTTTTTTCCTCAGAATTTTGAGTTTACATCTCGCAATTCTGACTTTTTTCCTCAGAATTTTGAGTTTACATCTCGCAATTCTGACTTTCCCCTCAGAATTTTCAGTTTAAATCTCACAATTCTGACTTTTTCCCCCTCAGAATTCCGAGTTTATATCTCGCAATTCTGATTTTTTTCCTCAGAATTCTGTTTACATCTCGCAATTCTGACTTTTTCCCCCTCGGAATTCCAAGTTTATATCTCGCAGTTCTGACTTTTTTCCTCAGAATTCTGACTTTACATCTCGCAATTCTGACTTTTTTCCTCAGAATTTTGAGTTTACATCTTGCAATTCTGACTTTTTTCCTCAGAATTCTGACTTTACATCTTGCAATTCTGACTTTTTTCCTCAGAATTCTGACTTTACATCTCGCAATTCTGACTTTTTTCCTCAGAATTTTGAGTTTACATCTCGCAATTCTGACTTTTTTCCTCAGAATTTTGAGTTTACATCTCGCAATTCTGACTTTCCCCTCAGAATTTTCAGTTTAAATCTCACAATTCTGACTTTTTCCCCCTCAGAATTCCGAGTTTATATCTCGCAATTCTGATTTTTTTCCTCAGAATTCTGTTTACATCTCGCAATTCTGACTTTTTCCCCCTCGGAATTCCAAGTTTATATCTCGCAGTTCTGACTTTTTTACTCAGAATTCTGAGTTTACATCTCGTAATTCTGACTTTTTCCCCCTCAGAATTCCGAGTTTATATCTCGCAGTTCTGACTTTTTTCCTCAGAATTTTGAGTTTACAACTCACAATTCTAATTTTTTTCCTCAGAATTCGGTTTACATCTCGCAATTCTGATTTTTTTTCCTCAGAATTCTGACTTTACATCTCGCAATTCTGACTTTTTTTCCTCAGTATTTTGAGTTTACATCTTGCAATTCTGACTTTCCCCTCAGAATTTTCAGTTTAAATCTCACAATTCTGACTTTTTCCCCCTCAGAATTCCGAGTTTATATCTCGCAATTCTGATTTTTTTCCTCAGAATTCTGTTTACATCTCGCAATTCTGACTTTTTCCCCCTCGGAATTCCAAGTTTATATCTCGCAGTTCTGACTTTTTTCCTCAGAATTCTGACTTTACATCTCGCAATTCTGATTTTTTTCCCTCAGAATTCTGACTTTACATCTCGCAATTCTGATTTTTTTTCCTCAGAATTCTGACTTTACATCTCGCAATTCTGACTTTTTTTCCTCAGTATTTTGAGTTTACATCTTGCAATTCTGACTTTTTTCCTCAGAATTCTGTTTACATCTCGCAATTCTGACTTTTTCCCCCTCAGAATTCCGAGTTTATATCTCGCAATTCTGACTTTTTTCCTCAGAAGTCTGTTTACATCTCACAATTAC
Source organism: Mylopharyngodon piceus (assembly GCA_039654765.1). Classification (NCBI taxonomy): domain Eukaryota; kingdom Metazoa; phylum Chordata; class Actinopteri; order Cypriniformes; family Xenocyprididae; genus Mylopharyngodon; species Mylopharyngodon piceus. The sequence continues at coordinate 15,472,368 of CM077445.1, forward strand.
CACTTTTTGCCTTAGAATTCCGAGTTTACATCTCACAATTCAAACTTCTTCCTCGGAATTCTGAGTTTACATCTCGAATTCTGACTTTTTTCCCTCAGAATTCTGAGGTAACATCACACAGTTCTGACATTTTTCCTCAGAATTTTCTTTTCTTTCCAAAGAAAGCTTGCTTTTACCACAAAATAAAAATATAAAATTAGGTAATTGCGACTTTTTAAATCGCCATTAAGACTTTTTCCTCACAATTGCGAGTTTAAATCTCACAAACACAAGTTATGAACTCATAATTGTGTTTACATCTCGCAGTTCTGACTTTTTTCCTCAGAATTCTGTTTACATCTCGCAATTCTGACTTTTTTCCCTCAGAATTCTGAGGTAACATCACACAGTTCTGACATTTTTCCTCAGAATTTTCTTTTATTTCCAAAGAAAGCTTGCTTTTACCACAAAATACAAATATAAAATTAGGTAATTGCAACTTTTTAAATCGCCATTAAGACTTTTTCCTCACAATTGCGAGTTTAAATCTCACAAACACAAGTTATGAACTCAAAATTGTGTTTACATCTCGCAGTTCTGACTTTTTTCCTCAGAATTCTGTTTACATCTCGCAATTCTGACTTTTTTCCCCTCAGAATTTTCTTTTCTTTCCAAAGAAAGCTTGCTTTCACCACAAAATAAAAATATAAAATGAGGTAATTGCAACTTTTTAAATTGCACAATTAAGACTGTGGATGTATTGAAAATACACTGCAAAAACAGCCCGGAAACCCAAAACAACACATTTACACGTCAATGAAGCCTAGTGGGTGACCAGAAACATCACGTCTGAACGTCCTACACCTGAGCACTCTGAAAATACTGAGAGTCAGAAGATCAAACTAACAGCATCAATGGAATCTGAGTGCGAAGACTCATCAGCACTGATATACTAATGCAAATGACTTTGTGTTTTGAAGATGAGAGTTTCAGGCTGTGCATGAACTTTCAGCCCATTTCACTTGCAAATCATGTCGTTTTTCTCGTCTGTCCTGATGGTAAAGGCATTTGGGGAAATGCAACATTCAGGACGTTTGTATGAGTGACAAAACCCCCAAAAGAGCCAAAAAACCTGTGACACAGCTGTGGTTTCACCAAACATTTATTAAAATAGATTATATATATATAATTTTTTATTTTTTTTTTTTTTTAACAAGTTTTCTTACAAAATATGATTTTTATCATTACATTTCACAATACAAATGAGAGCTGCAGCACTTGATTATTTAAAGCATTTAAGTATGCTGAAAGAAGCAGACCATAATTTCTCTGAATATGATACAGCACACAGGTCAAAGTATTTTTTGAAATCCATAAAAAAACTGTCAAGTTTGATATTTCATTGTACTGTTTCACCTCTGTCTACTTACCCTGAATCACAGGAATAATTTAATGCAAATATCATTTCACTGCATGTAGTTTATATCTATATGCACCATAAAATTAAAATCAGACACCTAAAAAGTTAATGTTAGCTTTCACGTTCAAATATCATGAAGTCCACACACCAAGTTCGCAGGCACTGATATATCTGTGGGTTCAAAAACAAAAACAGTGAAAACATGAGGCCTTTTATGTCTAAAGGTGCCAAATAATAAAAGGTATGTTATAATAATGTTAAAAGAACAGTTTTAGTCCTCATAACCCATCAAACGAAGCTTCAAACACACTCAATATGAGCAAAACGACACACCCTGTCAAACCTGACTGAACCACCTTAGTCATAATGACTTTAATGACTGATAGATACATGTTATCACTCATCCTGCAATTATAACAGAACCCTACGACACCTTTAAAGGGATAGTTCACCCAGAAAATAAATTCTGTCATCATTTACTCATTTGCATGTCGTTCAAATCTGTATGACTTTATTTCCGTAGAAGACAAAGAAGAATTGGGTTTGACAGCATGACAGCAAATGTCATTTGTTCTCACGTGTTGTAGCCAAAAACAACATGCCACTTTGAGTATGTGAAAGTGTGAACGAGCACTGAAATCTGGGTCTGTTCATCACACGGCATCATATGACTTGGAATACAGTGACAGTCGTGGTCACGGTTGTTAAGAGCTGCATGAGATTTATTAAAAGATTTCCTTTCATGTTACACAGAATAATAACATCATACAGGTGTGGAATGACATGTGGGTGAATCGTTGTTTTCTAGTGAACTATTCCTGTTTGAAGTTTGAAAAGTTTGGAATAATTAGGATTTTTTTTAAATGTTTTTAAAATAAGTCTCTTATGCTCAACAAAGCTGCATTTGTTTGATCAAAAAACAACAACAACAACAAAAAAAACACAGTAAAAACAGTAATATTGTGAAACATTATAACAATGTAAAATAACTGTTGTGTATTGTAATATACAGTATTTTAAAAAGTAATTTATTCCTGTGATCAAAGCTGAATTTTCAGCATCATTACTCCAGTCTTCAGTGTCACATGATCCTTCAGAAATCATTCTAATATGCTGATTTGATACTCAGTTATTATCAATGTTGGAAACAGTTGTGCTGCCTAATATTTTTTGGAACCTGTGATACTTTTTCAGGATTCACTGATGAATAAAAGGTTAAAAAGAACAGCATTTATTCAAAATAGAAATCTTTTCTAACAATATAAGTCTATACTATCACTTTATATCAATTTAACACATCCTTGCTGAATAAAAGTATTAATTTCTTTCAAAAACAGAAAGAAAGAAAAAAATACTGACCCCAAACTTTTGAACGGTAGTGTATATTGTTACAAAAGATTTATATTTTAAATAAATGCTGTTATTTTTTTTTAACTTTTTATTCATCAAAGAATCCAGAAAAAGTATCACAGGTTATAGCAGCACAACTGTTTCCAACATTGATAAATCAGCATATTAGCATGATTTCTGAAGGATCATGTGACACTGAAGACTGGAGTAATGATGCTGAAAATTAAAATAAAAAAAACCTTATTTTAAATTGTAATAATATTTCACAATATGAATGTTTTTTTTTCTGTATTATGGTTTATTGAAGAGACTTCTTTCAAAAACATTAAAAATAGTAAAGTTTCCAAACTATATAAACTAATATATATATATATATGGTAGCTACTAACAGTGTATTGTAACTGTACATGCAGTATAAATAAACAGATACTCTACCTATTTTTTTAGGTTTGGGGAGATTGAGGTTGTTCATGATGTTCACAAACTCGTCCAGCGTCTTTGTCAGCCGTGGATTAAACTTCTTTTCCTCATCCACGGTGGACACGGTCTGACCTTCAGAGTAGATCACAGCAAACAAGAGAATAAATAATACACAAAACAACAAAGAGAAAGTAAAATATCCCTACTGCTGCTAACCTTAGTAAACAGTTGTTCATTTGTTTAACATTAGTGTCTTTTATCAGATTACTCAAAAAGCTGTTTTCCACATAGTTAAAGTGGTTTTAGACTTTAGTTTCCTGTGGTAAAAACACCCAGTGTCTCAGTTTAATGCTGTAAATCATGTACCCTTGTAGTCGTGTGCGGGGTAGATGAAACAATGTCCGGGCAGGGTGAAAATCTTCTTGTGGATGGACTCGTACAATCTCTTAGGACAACCTGAGTGAAGACAGATGAAGAGCTTTACTGTCTCGCCATCATGTGGCCATGTGAAGTACTACAAAAACAAAGGCAAAATGAGCACATGGAAAAAATATACAAACAACTATTAGGGCTAGAGATGATATCTTAAATATTTTCACTGAATATTTACCATGATATTGTTCCAAAAAATTTTTTTTGCAGCATCATGATTTTCATTGATTTTATTATTGGGGTATTAACATTTTCTAAACAGCATGTCATCTGACTACCTTCACAATAAATGTAGGTAAATATTGCAGTTTATGGCTGTTTGTTGTTATACTGGTGCATATAAATGTAAAAGATTAAATCTTACTCTTCCTTGTGTTCATTTAGTGAAAAACAGTATGAACCTGTTATGTCATGTCCTATTCCGGGAAAAAATGTCACAATATTCCTCATTTAAATAATTCCTGACCAAGGCAGTAGTTAGTAGTGTGTTGATGAAACTCGCGGTTATAGTAAGGGGCGTGATATTTCCCAAACACGCTTAAAGCGGTTGACCAATCACAACACACTGCTCCAACCAATCAGAGCACATTGTGCTTTTCAGAAGGAGGGGCTTCATAGAGACAGGAACTAAACAGAGCGTTACTGACAGACTGGAAAGAGAGGAGCTGCAATAATGGAGAATATGAGGAAAATAATGTGTTTTTTGAACATTTAAGCATGAAAACCTATTCTAGTAGAGCCCAAAAACAAAATCAAAACTAGATTCGCTCAGTCAAAAATATGAAGTGTTTCTGTAATTCTAACACTAAGTCACCTTGCTGAAAGTCTGTCCGTCCACAGCCCCGGATGAGGAGGGCGTCACCAGTGAAAGCCATACTCTGATCTCCAGTGACGTATGTCACACATCCATCCGTGTGTCCAGGGGTCTCTCGCACCGTTAGACACTGAAACGGACCAAAAGCCAAAGTTCTGATAAGAGCAATAATCCCATCAGCACTTTATTGATTATATAACCTGTTAAACTCTCACTGAGTATGATAAGCACGATAACAACACTGTAAAACATCAAAACAGCCTTTGTTATTCTTCACACTATCATTAAAATAGATTAAATAAATGAACCATCATTAATGAACTAACTGTAAGTGACCTTTTCATGATCTTGTTTTTGAATCTGAGTGGACTGTAAGGTTTATCGCATTGCCCTGATCACTTACGATATTAAATTTTATATTTATATTATTCAGGTGATGATATTATATATTATTTAATATAAATAAACCTACTGTAAATGACCCAGTCATGATTTTGTTTTTGAAACAGTATGGATTTTAAAATGCACTGAATTGCCCTGGTCAATCATACATGTTTTCCGAAAGCGATCCGGTCTCCCTCTGAGAGCAGTATGTCCGCAGCGGCTCCGCTGTGTTTGGAGATGCAACTCTTCAGTCCAAACACCTTCTTTTTCAGCAGTCCAGTGCCAGTGATGTGGTCCGCGTGACAGTGAGTGTTCACTGGTAGAGAACATGCACAGACAGGCATCATGAAACTTTCATAAATGATAGATAGAACGATAGAACAATAGATAGATAGAAATATTCACCGGCCACTATGAGTTTAAGTCCCAGTTCCTTGATGAGCTTCAGGTCCCTGTCCACTGTTTCCAGAACGGGGTCGATCAGCACGGCCTCTTTGGTGTCTGTGTCGGCCAGCAGGTATGTGTACGTGCTGCTTTCTGATTCAAACAACTACATGAACAACAACAACAACAACATCTTTAGCAGGACAGTCAGAGTGAGTCAGCTGAAAGTGTGTACGGTAACATTCCATTCATATCTGCCTTCATCTGCAGACTACTGTTTAGTGTATCAGTTCACTCGCTACACGCCACTCACACAAAAATCACCAGGGCAGCCATTATTTCTGACAAATTTCATAAAAATAATTAAAATGACAGATTCTTTTTAGAATAACCGAAAGCAAGTGAAAGAGACAGAGAAGTAGCGGTAACACTTTACAACAAGGTCCCATTAGTTAATGCAATAATTAATATTAACTAACAATGAGCAATATATTTGTTACAGTATTCATCAATATTTGTTACCATTAGTTAATAAAAATACAACTCTTCATTGTTAGTTTATGTGAGCTCAGGTCCATTAAATAATATTAAGATACATCTTTTGGTTTTAATAATGTATTAGTAAATGATGAAATCAACATTAACTAAGATTAATAGATGCTTTAGAAGTATTTTTCATCATGTAACTGATGTAGTTAACTGATGTTAACAAATGGAAACTTTAGTTCACCCAAAAATTAAATTTCTGTCATTAATTACTTATGTATTGGTTTTATGGGTGTGGAAAAACATGAGGGTGAGTAATAAATGACAGGATTTTCATTTTAGGGTGAACTAACCCTTTATTGTAAAGTGTTACCAATGTAACAATAACTAGGTTTAACTGTATGGTTATTGTGGAGAATGAATGTTGCATTTGCTATAGACTGTCATTTAAAGATGCTAAAATTGTCAATAAGCTTTTTAGGGGGTTTGTATTGTTCACTTGTTTTAACATGTCATGCTGAAAATACAGTAGTTATAAATATGTTTTTCATACTTCTCACACAGGTGTAGAGAATCACATTAAATATCAACATCTATTGCAGACTTATCGTTTTAGCAGACTTTTAGGTCAAATGTTGCGAGAAAATCTTCTGCATTCTTCAACAAGTCTTTTATGTGTCTGTATTTCACTTTGACTTTATTATACTGTAAATCGTGTCCTATAAAAAAGGACCTTTTTCCTTTGTTATTTATAGCACTTCCGTATCCACAGTGAGCCGAACACCATTTGTTTCTACTCATGTCACATGAAAGAACAACTTAAACTAATTTACAGACCATTAAAGGCGCTCTCACCTGTCTGAAGAGCGGAGCTCCGGACTCCATCAGTCCGCTGTAGAATCTCACTGACGGCGGGCGGCGGTGACTGAGTGCGGCGCTTCTGTTATCGATAACCGGTGCTCTGCAGCTCCACAGCCGGATCGCAGATCTCACAGCAGGCTTCAGTCTGTTTAAAAGAGCTGCACTCATTTTACTTCTGTGTGCACGTCGGAATTCCCACTTTAAACCGGTATGACGAGTCTCAGATCAGATCAGATCAGATCACTGAAGGAACGTAGGTCGTCAAACTGTAACAGTTAACGAGCGAGTGCACGCCTCCTTCCGGGATAGTGGGGGCGCGTTATAACACGTATTATTTCGCTTGAGACGTGACTTGGGCACGCATGCGATCGCTTTATAATTGTGTTAATATGCAATATGAGATAATAGTGTCAACACGCAATGTTTTTGTATTTCTAAAGTGACCACTGACAAGGAACTTTGACGTGTCCGCGCATGCGCAGCAATCTCGTGTGCGCGGCGCTGCCACTTTGCGGTGGGATGCAGAGTGAACTTAAGATTCGTGCTGAGAAGGGTTAGTTTTTGGTTTTAAAATCTAAAAATAACCTGATAGGAATTCAAACGGAACGTTCTCTAATGGTTGTCAAAAAAACCTCCCTGCAGCTTTCTGACAGAAAATTGAACCTAACTCACCCAAAAATGGAAATTCTGTTTTCATTTACTCACCCTCATGCCGTTCCAAACCTGTATTCATTTCTTCCTTATGTGGAACACAAAAGAAGATATTTTGAAGAATGTTGATAAGATAACTAGGCAGTTTCAGTTCCCATTGACTTATATTGTATGTTCAGTCTATACAATGGAAGTCAATGGGAACTGAAACAGTTTTGTTACCAACATTCTTCAAAATATCTTCTTTTGTGTAGAGAATCACATTAACTATCAACATCTATTGCAGATCTACTGTTTTAGCAACTTTTTTTTGTCAAATATTGTGAGACTTTAAGTGTCTTTATAAAACGGTTAGTTCCTGTCCTTGATTCTGATTGGTCAATATTATTGATATATATATATATATATATATATATATATATATATAATTAATAGCTGTGATAAAACATGGTTATGACCGCTTCACCCAACGGTTCTGTGTATCACTACACACCCTTAGCAACCACTCTCTAAACTGTATGTTCTCAATTGATATTGTTCATCGAAGCTTACTGTATTATGTAGAAGAGTGTTGTGAGAAAGAAATCGAGTGAGCGAGTTTATTACCTGCATTCAGATTACCTGCATTTTCCTTCAGGTCAGTCCTATGTTCATAATAAAAAATCTTTTTAAATGTCCGATGTATTATCTTGTCCTTTTAACAGTTAAGGGGTTTTCCCATGACTGACAGCGCTAGTCAAAGCATTTGTCAGTAGCGTCTTGTTCCGTGTTCACAACAATTCAGTCTTTTCAGTGTAAAAGTCTTCTCTTCTGACTGACACACTCATAAAGACAGTCTTTGCTTCCATCTAATGGCGTAATAACTTCTGTTGCTGTTCACGGTCAGGGACTATTTTTTTCCGACGGAAGGAAGGCTTTTATTAAGAGTTTACTTCATGAAAGTTGCATTGTTACATATTTTTGGCTTTAATATTTGTATTGCGTGGTAACCGTTTTATAAAAGCAATAAGTAATATAAGCTTCAATATATAAAATATAAAATAAGCTTCGCGTTGTGCCTAACAACGCCCTTCAGCCGTGACTTATTCACGATACAGCACAGCCTCTCGTACCTTATTGCTTACATATTTCTGTGTTACCAAAACTGTTTAGTTACCAACATTCTTCAAAATCTTTTGTTCCTAGAATCTTATGAACTGATTCCCAAAAATATCCAATCAGGAACCATGTGCTAACGTTAGGGTAATGTTTCGAGTTTGCTGGCGTTCAATAGTAGGAAAATTGTAACATGTTTTAATCAATTAAATTAGCATATATGTTCTACTAACTATGGGTTAAAAATACAACGGAAGCAGCTCACACTCGGAAAGGCATCAAAGCAACATTTGACAAAACATTTACAATTATAGTAGACTACAATTAATGTTATTCACATAACCACTGAGTGAATGAACCACAGACATATACATTAATAGTGGTTTATTAAGTAGCCTAATAAAACTTTATAGACTATCAGAGTCAGAGAATGGCTTTGAACTTACCAGAAAAGATGCTTGTAAAGGTCAAAGCCGTCAGCCTCTAAACCTGCACTTTCAGGTTCTTTGTGGTGATGTTGGTGATGTACAACAATATTCAATGATCATGAAACACTGAGTGTCTGGAGTCACGTAGGCTCAAAAATATCAATGAGTCTCTGAGGGTCAATTACAAGACGCTTCCAGTGGGATACCTTGCAACAACAGCACACCCTAATTAATATTCATGTGCTGTTTAAAAGATGAGATGAGAAAAATGAGATGTTTACCAGCCACTATGAGTGTAAGTTCCAGTTCATTAATGAGCTTCAGGTCTCTGTCCAAAGTTTCCAGTATGGGTGAATCAGCAGGTACGTGATCAGATTCAGATTTAAACTACAGAAACAACATCATCATCATCATGAAGAGAGAGAACTGTCAGAGTGAGTCAGCTGAATGTACGATGTATCACATTCCAATCATATCTCCCAACATCATTATTATGTATGTATTGTCCTCACACACCCCTTTCTGAGCTTACGTGACTCCAGTCACAGTCATATTAAATCAGCATGAGCCGGTCTGGATGTAATGATCTTTTATTGCAGCCTATATTACAGATGATATCCGCTTCAAGTCAAAGTTTTAATTATCTGTTGTAAGATTAAGACATTGTATAACAATACTAAATTTTTAAAAGTTACTATCCTTTGTGGTGGCCATCGAGAATGCCTCTTCATTTTCGTCCTGAAATAAAATGAAATAAATGTTATTGGTTTTTGGACTTTATACACACGCATACTAATTTAAAGGAATGTTCCAGGTTCAAATAAGTGAAAGTCTGTGTAAACAGTCTTTTTTGGTTTTGTTGCACATATCAGGAGTTTGGTTTATTGGATATGATTTACTTTACACAGTCAAGGTCATCAGTGATGGACGCAAGTTTCATTTTAATACATGCAATGTATAAGGCAGCACTTCATAATAAGGGCCCATTAGTCAATGTTAGTTAATGCATTACACTAATATTAACATAAAATAAGTAATAGTTACAGTATTAAATAAGTTACAGTATTTATCACCTTTACAGTATTTATCACCTTTGTTAACATTAGTTAGTTAACATTAGTTAATAAAACTACTGTTAGTTCATGTCAGCTCGTCCATGAAATAATGTTATCAGATACATCTTTAGATTTTAATCATGTACTAAATGCTGAAATTAACATTAACTAATATTAATAAATGCTTTAGAAGTATTTTCCATTGTTAGTTCATGTTACAAATGCAGATAACTAATGGTAACTACACTGTAAAACCGAACAGTGAAAATAATTAAATTTAAGTTTGTTTCACTCAAATAATAATGAAAGTTCATTGTACTTAATAGAAAAAAGTTGTGTGAACTCAAAATTTCACTGTAGTAAGCTGAACTTAATATGATTGAGTTGAGTTGCAGCAGATTTCTAATTCCCAGTATGCTTAGCGTCAGACTGTATAAATAAATGCTGAAATTAAGTGTTATTTTGTGTTTTTGCACAAGATTAACATAGCTAGTGTTTAATATTGTGTTATTTTGGGATTTACAGGGGTTCTGTTATGTTAGTTTTATAGTGTTACCATTGTGGTGAAGAGTAGAGCCTGTGGTTAGGTTGAGGCTGCAAAACTTTTAAGACCATATATACTGTATGTTGTTTGATTATATACATGCAAGTATATAATGATAGTCTCTTTGATAGTTATAATATCATGTGTTATTTATTTATCTATCATTTAACCATAAAGATCTGAATGTGATGTTTATATAAATGAACTGTATGTACATTATGATAAGTTGGGTGAGGCTGAGAAGTGTGTGAGCAAAGGGATGCCGGTGACGTGATTGTTAATGAGAGACACCTGTGCACGGCTCTCGGCCCCGTCCCACTTGTAACAAAAATTTTAAGTTCTACTAACTTAAAAAAAATGAGTTAGTTTACTTAAATGTTTTAAGGTAATAAGTTTCCTCAAATGTTTTGATTATTCTGAATTTATTGAGTTTTACAGTGTATTGGAACCTTATTGTATGGAGTGCAACATTCGGGTTCCAGAAGTAAAAACTCCATTCATTTTCTCCATAGGGAAATTGATTTTGAACGATAATTTATAAGACCTACTGTGAGCTACAAGGTATTTAATCAATGGTATTTGCTTCTATTGAAGCCATCAGTCCACATTTTTTCAACTTACTTTTAAAATAATCGTGGTGAAAAACTACATTTCCCATGATGCTGTACAGAAAAATCCACCAATCAGAAAGTCGAAACAAGTTAAACACGAAAAAGATATCTTTAGCTCCACCCAATCCCATGAAGCACAGTCTTGTACCTTTCTATTTTTGTCAGATTTTCAAATACTTTTTTTTTTTTTCAAATCAAAGTTTGTAATGTTATGATTCACCTCATAGCTGCTTGGCTTGGTTCATGGCTTATAACGCTTTAACGAAGAAATCCCTATGGGAGAAATGAATGGAATAAATACAACAGGTGTTGTGCCGAATTTCGACCCCCTGCCAAATTATTACCCGCCTCGTTAAAGTCGCTACCTGATTGCCTAATCTTAACCCCACCCTTAATCCTAACCCCTCCCCCACACCTACTCTTAAACCATCCAATACTAGGGGGGTAATAATCTGGCAGGGGGTTGAAATTCGGCAGAACCACCAGAACCAACACCACTGAAAAAGTGGACGGGCACTGTTGCACTCTTGTAAAGTATTACCAATGTCATGTCACCTTTATTTCTATTGTGCTTTATACAGTACAGATTGCTCAGTATTGATTTAATTTAGTGTCAGTGTTACAAAGTTCATCAGTTCCATTCAGCTATAAAGCAGCTCTTTGTATGCATAAAGTCCTGTGGTTTTACTTTTGTGAATTATGCAATGTTTTGCCCCATAGACTTCCATTGTAAGTGCATTAAAGCAATTATTAATATTATTTTGTTTTGACACAAAATTATTTACTGTGGTACATCAACCTGTGGATATGGTGAATAGGGTTTAACTTGAACCCGTAACATTCCTCGAACAGAATGATGGTACCGTTGGTGTTGTTTGCATTTACACTGATGTGTTGATCCAGCCACTGCAGAAGCTGAGTGATTCTGGTGTAGACGCCTGGTTTATTGCGTCTTCCACATCCTTCTCCCCAACTCACCACACCAGCCAACCTCCAATCACCTGCTTCCGTTTGACACACTAGAGGACCTCCGCTGTCACCCTGGTGAACAATTACACAAAACCCCATATAAGAAACACACACAGGCTTCTTTAAGGAAATATTGATAACACAGCTCCATTTTTTTTTTTTTTTTTTTAGGAGTGCAAAACATTCAACATACGGTGAACACAAAACACAAAAACAACAATAAAACAGCAATGATAGTAACAGCAAGCAGAAATGACAAACGGGTAATAGTAGAAGTATATACGTAGCAATAGCATGTATAATAATAATGATAATAATATTTTGTGATGACGGCAACAGTAATATCAATAATAATAACAATAATAATAATAGTAATACTAAAGATGGTGATGATGATAATAATTTGTGTTGACGGCAATAGTAATATCAATAATAATAATAATAATAATAATAACAACATTAATAACAATAATAATAATAACAATAGTGATACTAATACTAAAGATGGTGATGATAATATTTTGTGATGATGGCAACAGTAATATCAGTAATAATAATAACAGTAATAACAGTAGTAATAATAACAATAGTAATACTAAAGATGGTGATGATAATATTTTGTGCTGACGGCAATAGTAATATCAATAATAATAATAACATTTATATCAATAATATTAATAATAATATCAATAGTAACACTAATACTAAAGATGGTGATAATATTTTGTGATGGCAACAGTAATATCAATAATAATATAATAACATTAGTAACAATAATAATAATAATAATAATGGCAATAATAAAGATGGTGATGATGATGATAATATTTTGTGATGACGGCAACAGTAAGATCAATAATAATAACAGTAATAATAATAATAATAATAATGATAATAAAATAAAATAACAATAGTAATAATAATAATGTAATAATGAAATAACACGGCTCCATATGTTAACATTAGTTAACTACATTAGTTAACATGTAATAACAAGATAAATACTTCTAAAGTGTTTATTAATCTTAATTAAATTCAACATTTACTAATACATTGTTGAAATTAAAAGTTGTATGTTACTATTATTTAATGGATCTGAGCTGACATGAACCATATTATGCAAGGGCAAGGAAAGAGGAGAGATGAAAATCTAAGTGCAGCAGTTTTATTGAAGAAAACACACCAAAAAAGATCCAAAACAGAGGTGAAGATGACTAAATCCAAGCAAGAAACATAAAACTAGTGAGTGATGGTTGATTTTGAAACACTGCTTCATGAAGCTTTGAAAGCTTTACGAATCTTTTGTTTCGAATCAGTGGTTCAGAGCGTGTATCAAACTGCCGAAGTCACGCGATTTCAGTAAACGAGGTTTCGTTACGTCATAACCGTTTCTAAACGTTTCGAAATTTCAATGGTTTGCTGCTGGTTCATCGCCCCCCAGCGGCAAACCATTGAACAAGGGTTTGGGTTTTACCTGATCACTGATCAGTTTTATACATTTGTAGACGTCTTCATTAGACATTAGTATTAATAGTCTCTTATCGGCCTGTTTAGCTGAGCCAGCCATAGAACAAACAAAACAAGACCTGAAAATTGATAAAAGAACAAGTATTATACAGTCACTTGATAATTAATCTTATTCGATGATCAGGTAATTGCATTTGAAAGATTTTACTTTCAATAAATCATTTGTAATTGGTTTGTAAAAGGTGTTTTTAGGCATGTTTGGCCTGAGTTTTTGTTGCATTTACACTGTTCTGACCAGCAGGGGTCACCAGCGTGTGGCGTTTCACTACATTAAACCAAACAGGGATAATGATGAAAAACACAACAGCATTACAAGGGAATGTAAAGACAACAACTGACTACTGAATAGGGCTGCCAGCCCAATTGCTATTCAAAATCCAGCCAATCACGGCCAAAACTAGCCCAATCGCGTTCCAGGGGGTTCCCCAGTAAAATTCGCTTTCCGGGGTACTAAGAAAACAACCCACGGCAACAGTGTAAAAGTAGCCCAATTCCACAGGAAAAACACTTGGCAACACTGCTATTGAAACACAGGGGTATATATACACAAGATAACAAGGGACAGGTGAGGGTAATTAATCACTCTAGCAACAAACAAGGGTAACTATGGAAACAAACAATGTAAACAAAAACAAAACAAGGAAAACAAGACAAGAATTGTGACACCAACAATAAACAGTTGTATTTTTACTATTAACAAAAATCAGTGTTGTTTTAGTATCATTGACCAGTTTTTGTTAATTGAATTAGATTTTATTTTTTATATTTTCTATTTGTTAAAGTTAAAGTTTGAGTAATTTCTTAAAAATATATCTATATTGTTTTTATTAAGTTCTAATTTAAGTTTTATTCATTTAGGAAATGTTGCTTTGGCATCTAGCTGAAATAAAATAAGTTTTATTTAAGTTAATGTTTAATTTATTTCAAGCAATAAAATGTATTTTTTATAGTTTTAGTTAACGATAATAATAACCCTGACAATGATTAAGAAAAACTGTGTGTTGCTCATTGTTAGTTAATGATAATGCATTAACTGTTAATGAATGGGACTGTAGTGTTCATTGATCAGTCAGTGTATCAAAATATTTCACAGAAAAATTACAATCCTGTCATCATTCCCTCATTCTCATGAGGTTTCATGTCATTTCCCCTCATGAGCTCAACTATTGCAGGTCAATATATAGGTCAATATGAATCTGATTTGACTTTTAGTGAATCTGTTTTTTTACTGTTATATGAGAAGACTTGAAATAATGATGTGCATGAGCATTTTAAAGTCTTTTTTTTTTTTTTGCCTTTTGTGAATGTCATACAGCTTTGGAACGATATAAAGGTTGAATAAATGATGACAGAATTGTCATTTTTGAGCAATCTTTCCTGTTAATGGATGTGTATACCTGACAGGAGTCCACTCCTCCCTCCATAACGCCAGCACAAAGCATTCTGGGAGTGAGTAGGGAGCCGTACACGTTGGGCCGTAAGCATATGGACTGATCGATCACCTGAACTAAAGCCTGTCTCAAGTGTGAAGACACCGACCCTGTATGAGAGAGTGAAAGACACCTTCACTAGAGTTCGGGAGGCCTGTAAATGCTTCAGAAACATGATCTCACCTCCTTCATGAGTGTAACCCCAACCTGTTACCCAGCAGGGCGAATCAGGAGGAAAAGACTCACTCAGACGCGGTAAACACACGGGTCTCACTCCATCTAAACAAGAGTCAACACATCTGATCTGAATTACAGAGTAGAAACCATCTGCATTAATATCAGTTAAAGTCAACATGACATTTGCACCTTATTTGTTTTTTAATAAATTTTAGTTTAACTCTTTTTATTGATGCTTTTCAACTAGAGAGATAAAAAAGGGAAAAGACAATAAATTAACATTTGCTTTGAAATGTTAAAGGGTTAGTTCACCTAAATTTAAATTCTGTCATTAATTACTCACCCTCATGTCAATCCAAACATTTTTTTGTGAACGAAAGCCTGAATTCAATCTGTTCATCATATAAAGCGATCGAGTCTTTTCATAAAATTTGGATTAAACCGCTTAATTCATATGGATTATTTTTACGATCTCTTTATGAACTTTTCAAAGCGTCAAAGTGTCAGTTGCGTTGACTGTCAACGGAGGGACAGAAGTCTCAGATTTCATCAAAAATATCTCCATTTGCGTTCCGAAGATGAACGAAAGTCTTACGGGTTTGGAACAACTTGAGGGTAAGTAATTAATGGCAGAATTTTCATTTTTGGGTGAACTAAACTTTTAACAGATATCAAGATCAGAAAAGAGTATTTTTTGCTCTCAGAATCAGTCACAAAATACAATTATGCATTATCACATGAAGATAAACAAAAATAATAATATTTAAAAATGTATATATATATATATATATATATATATATTATTTATATACATGTAAATAATAATAATAATACACACAATAATTAAAACAACACTGAGATGAAAGAGTGAATAGAAAAAGAAAAACAAACAAACAAAAAAATCAATCACTACCAACTGGAAGGAAAAGAAAATAGGTTTTTTTTTTGTGTGCTTTGTTTATTAATAAACCAGGATCATGGGAAAGGAGCACCAAGGGCCAAATGCTAAGAAAGTATTATATTATATTATAATATAAGAAAATATTATATATTTTGCCTAATGTAACAAATAAGAGTGAATTCCTGATATTTAATTTAAAAAAATGGAGGGTGGGACTTGATTTTATCCATCAAGAATTGACTGGCTGGTGAAATGCTTCTATATTGGTATAAAGTTCATGTATTTAGATTAAAAATTATTCTTATATACTGAATAACGTGCACTATAAGGGTTGTTCACACAGAACACATTCTACTGCACTGCTTTTGCATTGTTTTCCTGTTACTAGTCCACTAGACGGACATGTTTGAACACTGCGCCTTGCATTTTTTCTTTGTAGCATGCTTAAGTTTAAAGACATTTTGGCAATACTTTGCAATAAGGTCAATTAGTTAACATTAGTTAATGCATTAACTATTGTTAACTAACAATGAGCAATAAATTTTTTTTACAGAATTTATTAATCATTGTTAGTTCATGTTAGCGCAAGTCCATTAAATAATATTAACAGGTAACTTCTGATTTTAATAATGCATTAGTAAATGTTGACCTTAACATTAACTAAGATTAATAAATGCTTTAGAAATATTTATCATTCTTAGTTTGTTAACTAATATAATTAACAAATGTTAACAAATAAAACCTTATTGTAAGGTGTTACCATTTTTCCATTTTTTATTGACCTGCATACATTTCAAATGCAAAAACGTGTCCTGTTTGAACCAGAAATGTGTATTAAAAAAAGTCGAGTCAATTTACATGGAAACTTGCACATTATTTTTGCAACTGAATTTGCATACATGCCCGAGCGAACATACCTCCCATCTCCATCTCAGTCTGTGTGCGCAGCAGACACAGGTCGTAGTCGTTGTTGCTCTCTGAGAATCGTGGGTGCGGGTGTATTTGCAACGTGTTGTAGCGTTTGCCCTGAGACGAATCTGAGACACTGACAGTATCAACCACCACGATCCAATCAGACTCCAGCATCATGTCATATCTGACAAACAACACAAACACAGCAGTGAAAAAAGTAAAATGCATTTGTATAGCGCTTTTCACAATATACATGGTTTACAGAAAATCATGATGTTAATGTTTATAACATCTTAATACCTCATAGTCGCATTTAGCAGATTAGAGCTAGATGATAATAAAGTTTACATTTTGCGCCAGAAAAAAATCAAGCAGTTGAGATTTACTCTATAGTATACATATCACCTCTGTGAGAATTCACTGCATTCACTGTGTCGTCTCATACTCACTGTACAAAGCAGTGTGCGGCAGTGACAACCCAGTGAGGGGTAATGATGGCTCCTCCACACACGTGTTTGCCCCGCCAGTGTAAACTGGTCTGCCACCCCCACTGGTCCTTTGCAGCCTCCGTACCCCCGACAATACGCATCCCACGAGACCCAACATTCATTGTGGTGGAGCAATCTAAGCAATAAAAACAAAGTTCACTTCATCAGCATGAGACCATGTGACATCACAATAAAATCAGATCTGCACAGCAGCTCTCTTAATATGCCTCTGATTGTACTTGAGGGAATGCTGATGGTGGAGTTGGCTGGATATTTCACCGAATAGAAGGGTGTTGGTGTGATGGTGCAGTTCTGCGAGCCGCCAGCAGGGTCTTGCACTTTGGTTGGGAAGCACACAAACTTCACTAAAGAGGAAAAACATTGCGTTATCTGACAATTTTCATGATTTAATCACTGTAAAAAGATTTATATTGATTCTAGCAGATCACAGTCTTTACTGAGAGCACATGTACCTATAATGGCAATGCAGACGGTGAGGATGATGAAGGTGGGGATGAGGGTTGTAATTAACGCCAGACGTGACGGACATGATGGACAGAGTCTGAACCCAGAGACATCTGTGATAAGAAAACAGAAGGGAATAAAAAATATGCTAAATCTATCTATCTATCTATCTATCTATCTATCTATCTATCTATCTATCTATCTATCCGTCAATCAATCAATCAATCAATCAATCTGTCTGTCTATCTATCCGTCCGTCCGTCTGTTTATCTATCTATCTATCTATCTATCTATCTATCTATCTATCAAGCCATCGATCTGTTTATCTCTGTCTATCCATCTCTCTATCCGTATGTCAATCAATCAATCAATCAATCAATCAATCAATCAATCAAGCCATCTGTCTATCTATCCATCTATCTATCAAGCCATCGGTCTGTTTATCTCTCTGTCTATCCATCTGTCTATCAAGCCATCTATCTATCCATCTGTCTATCAAGCCATCTATCTATCCATCTGTCTATCTGTCTGTGTATCTATCTATCTATCTATCTATCTATCTATTTAACTATCTGTCTGTCTGTCTATCTATCTATCTATCTATCTGTCAATCAATCAATCAATCAATCTATCTGTCTATCTATCCGTCCGTCTGTTTATCTATCTATCTATCTAGCCATCGATCTGTTTATCTCTGTCTATCCATCTCTCTATCCGTATGTCAATCAATCAATCAATCAATCAATCAATCAATCAAGCCATCTGTCTATCTATCCATCTATCAAGCCATCGGTCTGTTTATCTCTCTGTCTGTCCATCTGTCTATCAAGCCATCTATCTATCCATCTGTCTATCTGTCTGTGTATCTATCTATCTATCTATCTATCTATCTATCTGTCTATCTATCTATCTATTTATCTATCTGTCTGTCTATCTATCTATCTATCTATCTTTCTTTCTATCTATCTATCTATCTATCTATCTGTCTATCTATCTATCTATCTATCTATCTATTTATCTATCTGTCTGTCTATCTATATCTATCTATCTATCTATCTATCTATCTATCTATCTATCAGTCTGTCTGTTGTCCATCCATCCATCACCTCACCTGCCTCATCTGTAGAGGAGTTCTTAGAAACACTAATGTTAATGCCTCCCTCTTGTAAGGTGATCTCTTCTTCTTTCGAGGTGGATTTAGTGTCTGTGAGGGGTGAGGAGTCGCTCTCAGGAGGTGATAATCGGGGCAGATGTGGCATGAGTGTTGATAGTGTGTAGGGAGCCAATTCAGAGACTCCCAGCAGCTGGACACAACCAGGAGAGATCTGTGGATGTGTGGACGTGTACAGTGTAACAGGATGGAGAGGAAACGGTATGGAGGCACTTCCTGTTCCATATAGAGGGAGCTCTGCCGGCTGAGGAGCCACATCTGTGGGATTCTGGGGAACCGGGCTTTTAAATGTAGTTCCAGGTATCAAGGTGAGCGGCGTGTCCGTCATTACTGGAACTGTGAGTAGAGGAAGAGCCGTGTTTAAAAGCTTTGGGCAGGGGGACAGCAGATCTGGAGGAAACCCAGTGGACGTATGAGGACATGTTGGGAAGGGCTTTAGAGGCTCCTGGTTGTCTTTTGCCGGGCTGATTTTGTAGAAACCCTAAGCATAAGAAAATGTCAAAGGTCAATCATGTCAGTTATCATTAGGCCCCGACGGACTACAGACTTTTTTTCATATTTTTTGAGCTGACAGAATTCTATCAGAAGACTTTATTTAGTTAGAAGGACTAGTAAGAGACATTTATTAGTAACTAAAACATCAAATAAGCCAAAATATTGAATAAACAAACATGCATGGGGGGAATTTTGCTCATGATGGTCACTTTGGTTCCACGTGCATCTGATTATCAGCACTTTTGCCAATTTTGTTACCCAGACAATGAAAAAGATCAAATATAAAGCAAAAAGAATGCAATCATGTCTGCAACATAAAATAAACCTAGAGTTGTCAAAACTAGAGTTGTCAAATTTTAAAAATATGACGCTTTGAGCATTGTTGGTCATTGTGTTCACGCACTCAACATATATGTCTGTGATTGGCTACAATGATCAACACACGGGAGTGTTTGAAAGCACACGAAAGTGTTTGAATTTGAAAGCATTTTGAAAGCAGGAGAGGACCGGTCCGCTGATAGACGCGCTCGGTGAAGAGCATCACTGATGTCTATTTACAACATGTTTTTGAAGCGTTGATCATTGTAGCCAATCACAGACATATCTGATGAGCGCGTGAACACAATGGCCAATCAGAGGTGTTTACGAATCCGCTCAACAGCGCTTAAAGCGTCACATTTTTAAAATTTCAGTACCGACTTGGTATCACGGTAGGTATTTTTGACAACACTAAATTAACCATTTATTATAGTTAACTGAAACTAAAACCATAAAAAGTTTTCTTTCCTTAAAATAAAATAAAATAAAAATTAACTGAAGTAAAATATATATATATATATAAAAAAAACCTTAAACTTATTTTATTTTAGATAGTTGCCAAGGCAGCATTTCTCATTTTCATTTACTTTAACTTGATGTACTAAAATAACTAAAACTGAAATAAAAATGAATAAAAACTATATAGACGTGTTAAAAAAAAAGTATAAAAATGACAAAAACAAAACAGAACTACTAAAACTTTAACTAAAATTAAAATTAATGCTGGGCAAACGATTAATTGCATCCAAAATAAAAGTTTGTGTTTACATAATATATGTGTGCTGTGTATACTTTTGTATATTTAAATACACACACATACATGTATATATCTAAGAAATATTTGCATGTATATACTGTACATATATTTAGATAATTTATATTATATCTAAATATTTTATATATAAATAAAACAATGTGTATTTATATATACATAATAATTATACACAGCACACACACATATATTATGTAAACACAAACTTTTATTTTGGATGCGATTAATCGTTTTCCCAGCATTAATTAAAATGAAAACCAAAAATATAAAAATAAAAAAAATAATTCAAAATAATAATACAAACTTGAAACGTTTGTCAATTATACTGAAATAACACTGTTACAAAATATCATGATCCTGTTTCAGGAAATGTCACTACTGAGCAAATGTCACTATGTCAGTTTCCTCTGTATATTAAGCAGGACATGAAAGACTATTTAACAATTACACACTCCAGCTCCACATATTAAATGTCATTGGTTTTCAGCTAATGGAAACTCACAGCGCCAGTTTCTTGAAGACGTTTTGATGAATTGTTACAAATACTAAGAGACAATTATTCTTACCTGGGCAAAAGCCATATTTGTGTCAGCAGTGTCAGCTCATGCATTTACAGAAATGAGGCCATTCTTCTAGTGCCTCCAGCAATAGATGACACTTGGAAACGCAAGCAGTAATGAAAGTCCAAAAACCTTGGAGGAGTGTCAAAAGAACAACAGCAGAGGTGCCGCTCGCTGCATCCACCATCCATTCATTCCTCTGAGACGCTCGGCGTGTTTCATTATGTCTCAGTGTTGCTCTCTTGTCCTTCACTTGCTCTATTTCAACAGCATTGCATCTGTTTGTATTCAGTCTAAACCTTCAGCTGGTGTCTAACGGTGCCCAGGAAGTTTATGAAGAGCGGTTCGGCTGTAATGGATAGCAGTTGCCAAGGCTGATGAAAAATGCATGCTGATTATTGTTAGACGGGGTCAGAGTTGAGCGACTGAGGGTAAATTATACTGTGACCGATGGGTCTCAAAAACAACACAAAGCCAGTGACTCAGCACATACCTACACAGGTTACTGTTCATGACGACTGTGGGTAAAAAAAAAAAAAAAATCATGTTAGCAATCATCTATACTCTTAATGCATTGGTTGCATCTACCTGTAGGGCTTTGCATATTTGTATACAATATAATAATAATATTATATTATATAACAGATTTAAAACATGACACATATGATGCAACCTCATATGGAAAATGTGCGCACATGAGTGTATGTGTTCGTGCGGTTTAAGGCTGTGAATCCTGTTTCACCCCAGGAGGGATTTTACCTGCACGATCACATTACAGGATTCGACCGTGTAAGGTGCTGGAAGTCAACAGGAGACCAGCAATCTGTAATGGGAGCAGTTAGATTGAAAACAAGATTAAACTAACTCAGTTACGACATCAGATTACACTAAAGGTCAAGGGAAGGCAAACAAGTAAGAAACGGGAGATTCAAACATCCCCAGGACCCTTTAAAAGGGCCGTAGCAGATCTACATATCATAAAACTAAAACTTAAAATTTTTGTTACTTGACATAAAATTAATTGTATGTACACAATAATTACAAGAATAATTTAAATGTTAGTACATAGTACTTAAAGACACCTAATATAAAGTGGGGCCAAAAAATAATCGATACTTTAATCGATCATTTAATCGAAAAAAATCGTTAGATTAATCAATCATCAAAATAATCGTTTGTTACAGCTCTAATTTTTTTTAAAATGTATTTATTTTGTGGCGGGGCCAGATCCAGAACACCGAACAGACATGTGCGTTGGCTCTTTTGACTGCCCATTTAGGCTTCAAAGTTTGAACATCAAAGTTTGTTTACAAATTTTAGCTTCTAGTTTAACTTGATGTACTAAAATACTGTAAGTATATTGACATATTAAAAAACACTAATAAATATGACAAAAACAACAAATTTACTAAAAAAATAAAATGAAAATATAAAAATTAATTCAAAATATTGATAAAAACTACTAAAATAAAACTGCTACATACTGTGAAAGTTTTTTTTTAACACCAAAACCAGTCATAATTTGGTTTTTCATGACCATTTTCTACCTTCTGACTCAGATTGAACTGCCTATGTAGGCAAAGCTTGCTCCAAAAGCTAGGTGGCATGATCATGCTGCCTTCTAAGATACCTTATTTTTGGCCAAATTCAGCTAAAACAGATTTAATTCTTTATGAATGAGTCCTTTAAGAGATGATGTGTGTATAATTGTATAATATTTGCACATTATCAGATCACGTTGTAGTGGACAAAAATCTCAGTGGACTCAATATTGTATATTTATATCATGTTATTTACAGCATACAATACAGATTCAGATCTTCTGCATGATGTTATGTTAGATCGCACATTCTCATAGATACAAAATGCAAAATGTGTTTATTTCTTCTGGACTAGGTGCATTAGTGAGCATCAGCATATTTTACATTAGCATCAGCTCAGATTCCACGGAAATATTTAATTTCAAAACATGTTTAAATATTTAACGATGATTAAACTGGTTGGAGTTTAAAAACAAACTGACATTATCTCAGTATCCAAATCCAATGAACTGTAGCTTTAAATTGTGCATTTTGTGTTCATTTTCAGCATCATTTACCTACTCCATGGATAAAAACAAAGGGATATTTCATCCATAAATCAACATTCTGTCATCATTTGCTTGATCTAAGTGATCTAGAAGGGTTGTGAGTGACAATTAAGTCAGAGAGGTATTTGGGGGATTGATAGCAG
Source organism: Mylopharyngodon piceus (assembly GCA_039654765.1). Classification (NCBI taxonomy): domain Eukaryota; kingdom Metazoa; phylum Chordata; class Actinopteri; order Cypriniformes; family Xenocyprididae; genus Mylopharyngodon; species Mylopharyngodon piceus. The sequence continues at coordinate 15,495,699 of CM077445.1, forward strand.
AGGGCTTTATAAATGAATACTAAAATGTTAAAATCAATTCAGTATCAGACTGGCAACCAGTGTAGAGAATGTAGAATTGGGGTGAGAGATTTGGAGATTGAGGAGAGAGGTAGCCAGATATATAATGAGTTACAGTAGTCGAGTCGTGTGGAAATAAAAAAGTGAATAACTGTTTCAAAGCTGTCCCTGCTTAAAAGTGGTTTGACTTTGGCCAACCGGCGTAGGTGGTAAAAGCTGGCGCTAACTATGCTATTGATTTGTTTGTCTAGTTTAAGACTACTGTCCTAAATTTGTAACGTAAGGTATGGGGTGAGGGTGCCTAAATCGATATAATTTCCGTTAGAGACTTCATTTGGACAAAATTGCATAATTTGGGTTTTATCGTCATTCAGTAACATAAAATTATTTGTGAGCCACAGTTTAAGTTCATCAAGACATGCCTCTAATCTCTTGTGCACAGAGTTATCTTTATGTTTTATAGGTGTGTAGAGTTGGGTGTCGTCCATGTAGCAGTGGTAGGACACACCAAATCTACTCACAATTGATCCTAGGGGTAACATGTATAATGAGAATAGAAGAGGTGCCAGAATCGATCCCTGGGGTACGCCACAGAAGAGGTGAGTCGCCGAGGATAAATGAGCACCTAAACTAACTGAAAAACTTCTATTGGAAAGGAAAGACTGGAACCATTTGAATACTTTCTTCAAATGGAGATGTTTAGGAGAATATTTGAGCTTCTGTTTTTGATATAATGGAAGTGGACAGTGATATGTACTGCCAAAAAGGACACAAAACAACATTAATTTATCATAAAAGAGTCTGTATCATGTCTTATTTCTCAGGTCTTCTGAAATCCTTTGTTTGAGGAACAGACCCAAATTTAATTTGCCTCCATAGATCGCATGATCGTATTCAATTAAAAAAATCATGGCGTGATGTCAGCGTATCCCCATCGAGCACAACATCTTTGTTTGTGTTTCACAGAAGAACTAAAATAATATGGGTTTGGACGCAAGGGTGAGCAAATGATGAGAAAATGTTAACTTTTGTATGACATACTGCTATAAAAACACATCTTCTGCCGAGTGCAACAGTTTCAGAGAATCAGTTCCACAAACAAAGACTCTTCGCCTTTTCAAATGGCTCGTCTTTTCTTAGCTGTCACTGTGTTTCTTGATCTGTGTTATCTTTACATACTGAGCTTCAAATATTTCCCTTGTCTGTCACAAGCTTCTTTTGTTCAGTAAATTCCCCTGTTGTCGTGTGCTTTTGGTTCTTGTCAGCAGTGCAGGATTTTAATGAAGGCCTTGCGGAACTCGATGTTGAAGGTGGTGTAGATGACGGGGTTGACGGCGCTGTTGAGGTAACCCAGCCATGTGACAGCGCTGTAGAGCGACGGCGAGATGCAGCAGCTGCCGCAGTGAGCTTTCAGCACGTGCGTCAGGAAGAAAGGAAGCCAGCATATTATGAAGACACCTGCAGAAGACACAAATATCAAGGAGAGATGAAAAACAATTGAAAACTACTTCAACAACTTAGAGGCATTAGAAAGACTGAAATAATATTTTTTTTATTTGTAAAACATACTCCAAGAAAAATCATTTTTTAGTGAACACTGAAAAAAAAAAATGGTTTTGAATTTACTTTTTCACAATTTTGTGAAATATTGAAGTAGAAAGACTGAAATGGTATTTTTTTTTTTTTGCAAAACATACTCCAATAATTTATGTTTGATTTACGACTTTGAAAAATATTTTTTTACAGTGTAGGAGTGAAAAGGTGCCTATAAAAAATATAAATAATTGTACCATGGTTCATCTGAAGTCTAATGACGCCTCTGAAAATATGAATATTAAAGGTGTACGTGATGAAGTGCTGTTGAAGAAATACTTAATATCAGCACTCTTTGAATGCCGCTCGTCCAATCAAATTAGAGGACTCCAACTATCTGTTGAATAATGAATATTATAATGTCACATGTGCTGCTGCTTTAATGTCAAGACTAAAAGAACAAGGAGACATAAAATTACGTAGTACAGCAGCACTCATGTTCACCAGCATGTGCAGCAACTACAAACCACCTGGAAATACTTCCTGACTCCAAATGAAGTCCATAGGAAGATGCTTCAATCTGAGAGAAAGAAGAAGCCAGTTTTCTTTGCCAGCATGAGATATTTCAATGTGGACATCCCTGCACTTGAAAGTGGACTCAAATCAGGGTTATTATCATTAACTAAAATAAAAACTATTAAAAATATTTTAGTTAATTGAAATAAAGCTGAAATAAAATATAAATATAAATATTAGATGGAAAAACTTAAGATAAATGAAATTTGGAAATGTTGCCTTCACACCTGAGTTGAAGCTTTAAAATTACTAACCGGAAATATATAAAAATTAAAATATGTGATAGGGACAATAAAAGGAACATAAAAACATGCCAAGTGTCCTGCTACCTGGAAGCTTGTTTCTGCCACAAAAAAAAAAATTAAAAAAAAATTAAAGGATATTTTAATTTTAAGACTTTTTAATCTCACAATTCTGACTTTTTCTCACAATTGTGTTTACATCTCGCAATTCTGACTTTTTTCTCTGAGAAAAAAAGTCAATCGTGAGAAAAAAGTCAGAATTGCAAAATATTAACTCACAATTGCGAGAAATTAAGTCAGAACTGTGAGATATAAACTTGCAATTGTGAGGAAAAAAAGTCAATTGCGAGAAATAAACTTTATAACTTTAACTTTATATCTCGCAATTCTGACTTTTTCTCGCAATTGACTTTTTTCTCACAATTGCGTGATATAAAGTCAGAATTGCTAAATATTAACTTGCAATTGCAAGAAATAAAGTCAAAATTGTGAGATATAAACTCGCAATTCTGACTTTTTACTTGCAATTTACTTTTTTCTCACAATTGCGAGTTTATATCTCGCAATTCTGACTTCTTTTCTCAGAATTGTGAGAAATAAACTTACAATTGCGAGTTATAAAGTCCAATTCTGAGGAAAAGACTGACTTTTTTTCCTCAGAAGAATTGTGGGTTTATATCTCACAATTCTGACTTTTACGTGTTATAAAGTAAGAATTGCGAGATATAAACTCGCAATTGTGAGGAAAAGTCAGAATTGCGAGTTTATATCTCACAATTCTGACTTTATAACACGCAATTACAACTTTATATCACGCAATTATATCTTCTTACCTAAAACGATGGCGAGCATCTGTGTCGCCTTTCTTTCCTTTTGCTGTGACAGTCTTCCTCTCACTCTCTCCTTCGCCGCGGCTCCTTTCTCTCTGTCTGCGTTTCTCTCCCTCCATCCGTGGAGGCCGTTCATGCTTTCCTGCAGGGCAACCCTGCGCAGGCCGGGGGCCGAGAGCGTGGAGCAGGGCCGCGCGGGACTGGGCGCCACAGACACAGACAGGGAGATTTTAGCATGTCCAGGCTGCTGCGATTGCTGTGGAGGCTGCTCTCTTTCCTGACTCAGAAAACACATGGGTTCGACGTCCAGAGGGTGAACCACGGCCTCTTTCACCAGCGTCTGTCACAGAGAACATGATTCACGGCTGATTCACACAGACATTCACGCTTAGGAAGTGACTGAACGTGAGAGGGACAGTATGAATAGTCAACAGTGCTTTACCACTTTCTTGCGTTGTGGAGCGGCTGGAGGAGGCTTTACTATTAAAGTACACAATTTCACATCTTCAGGATGAGTACACTTATTCTGACAAACAAAAAGAGAGAGAAAACATTGAAACAATGTGACAGATTGCTGTCACTAGTTCATCATTGTAATTAGAATCAAAAGGCATGTTATATCTGAATATTAATAAGATAATGTGTGATTCCCAGCACACCTTGCGAGATCTCTGTCCATCTCTGGGCTCTGGATGGAGGCCGTGTCTGCGTGAAGGTGCGGTGCGTCTGCCCCGTCTGCGCAGGACCACGCAGATCTGCACATACACCATCAGGGTCACAATGAAGGGCACGTAAAAGGAAGCAACAGAGGAGTAGACCACGAAAGCAGGGTCGGCAAAGCTGCAGTCTCTCCCTTCTTGACTGGCTGATATGAAAGACAGAAAGGACGAGAGTAAATCACATGCAAACATGCAGTTCACACCAAAATCGAAAGAAAACAAATTAGAAATCATATTTTGCACATTGAAATTATTCTAATCAATAACATCAAGTAAATTTTGTACTGCTTCAACAGTCCTATTTTGCATTTAATGGAATAAAGAAAGTCACACACGTTTGGAATCACATGAAGGCAAGTAAACAGGACAGAATGTTCATTTCTGAGTGAATAACTTCTTTAGGAATGTTAAAGAGGCCATATTGTGCACTTTTTCAAAGTCTTGATTTTGTTTTTGGGGTTTGCTAAAATAGGTTTTAATGCTTGAATGTTCAAAAAACATTATTTTTCACATATTTGACATTGTTGCAGAACCTCTCTTCCCAGTCTGTCAGTAACACTCTGTTTAGTTCCTGTCACTATGAAGCCCCTCCTTTCGAAAAGCTCAATGTGCTCTGATTGGTCGGCTAAACCAGTGTGTTGTGATTGGTCAACCGTTTCGAGTGTGTTTGGGAAATGCCATGTCCCTTACCATAACTGCGAGTTTCAACACACTAATAACTCAACTCAACCAGGCCCCGCCCCCTTTTCTTTGCGTATGCCTTCAGCAGGAGTTATTTAAATGAGGAATACTGTGACGTGTTTGATCCCAGAAGAAAATCAGATATCGGATCGATTTCAAGGCCCTATTAATAATTTTTAAAATTTTAACTGGTCTCGCCCCCTATTATCTGTCAGATCTTGTTATTCACTGTAAACCCAAATAAGTTGGCAAAACTCAAAAAATTTGAGGCAATCAATTGCCTTAAAAATTTTTAAGTTAAGAAATTCAAGGTTTAAGCACCAGAACTGGCAGATTTTTATTTTGTACTCATACATTTTAATTGTTCTTAACTTTAAATGTTTGTACACATTCATACATTTAACTTAAAATTATCATATAACCTCAATGTAAACATTTTTATTAGTATAAACTTAGCTAGCTATAACAAGCTAATTCAGAAAATGCTAATTTGCTAACATGTTAACAATAGCATGGTATAGCACTTGCTAAATGAGTACAGCAATATAAAGTTTTTAACATACTTGCTCTCAAACCAAGCCGCATGCACCACTCGTCACCATGATGGTAACTCTCCAAAAACCCACATTAACAGAAACTCTTCTAAATTAGCATAACAAAACATTAATCACTACTAAATCTCCCACTTAACATTAATCTTGCACAAAAAAGGCGTTTACTCTCCCTTTCGAGTGCTATGGGCAAAGCATGCTGAGAAACAGATAATAATAGATAAATAATTTACCGCTCTCCATCCACTCTGCCTCACTTTGAACACTTTTAAAACAGCTTTGAAGAAGCACTTTTACATCTTGGCTTTTGAGTCTGACCCTGGTGAGAACTAAATATCAGTCTTTATGTTGTTGTGTTTTTATTGTCTTTGTTTGGTTTTCTTGATTGCTTTGTACAGCACTTTGGGCTGCACTCGTGGCAGTAGAAATGTGCTTTATAAGAAAATAAACTAAACTAAAACTAAACTAAAACTCAAGACTTTAATGGTGGCGCTTCAGGGAGTACAGAAACCGTGCGCACTGATATAGAGAATAATTCCCGCTGGAGTGACCTTGCGCTTTGTAACTTTGCATAACTTTTTCATGCTTAAACATCAACATTACACAATAAAAAATGTAAAAAAGCATAATACGTCCTCTTTAAAGAAACTTTTAAACCTTGACTCAATGGTTCCTGCAAACATCATTTCACAGTGCTCGCAGTGGAAACGTCATGCTTGATGAACACTGTTTTTATTGTTTGAGCTCCTCATCCACGCGCTGGTACAATCTGTGAAGGACTCTATGCAAACACAAATGCTACTTGAGCTGAAGAGGGTCTTGCTTACTGAAATTCAGTCAGGGAGGTGTTCGATCATCCTCCTGCTCTATGTCAAGGTGGTTTTGACACGTGAAGCAGATATATATATGCTTCACGTGTCAAAACCACCATATATATATACATATATACATGAGTACTCTGAGACAAGAGAGCTTCAAACTTGAAATAAAAAGACAAATGCTGGATAAATGGAGGCTTCTCAATACTGAGGCACTGCAATCGCTACACATGACATTAAACATAATTAAACTGAACTGATGGAGGTCAACTAGTTAGTTCTGCTTTATTTCCTTGAACAGTTGAGCTGGAGGGTAGACCAAGGTTATTTTAGTATCATTGATATAGTATTATAGTTTTTGTTAATATTTTGAATTACATTTCATTTTTATATTTTAATTTGGTAACACTTTACAATAAGGTTCATTAGTTAACATTAGTTAACTACATTAGTTAACATGAACTAATAATGAACTGCACTTCTACAACATTTATTAATCTTTGTTAGTGTTAATTTCAACATTTACTAATACATTATTAAAATCTTGTTAACACTGTTAACATGAACAAACAATGAACAACTGTATTTTCATTAACTAACGTTAACGAAGATTAGTAAATACAGTAACAAATGTATTGCTCATGGTTAGTTCATGTTAGTTAATACATTAACTAATGTTTAACTAATGAACCTTATTGTAAAGTGTTACCTTTAATTTTAGTTAAAGTTTTAGTAATTTTGTTGTGTGCTTGTCATTATTATTAGTTTTTTATGTCTGTATTGTTTTTATTAAGTTTTAGTTTTAGTTTATTTTGGTTTTAGTTATTTTAGTAGCCGTAAGTCCGTAAGTTTTGTCTCTTTGTCGCCATCTCTGTTTGAAACCTGCAATTGCAGTTATTTGCGGAATTGTCGGCACGGCTCCTCAGCGCGGATGAATCTAATGTTTGGTGTCATTCACCACACCGGTGTGGATACTGTACTTCGGAATCACAGATTCTACGTCTTGAAAGTATGACCAAAATAAGAATTTTCCCCGGAAAATGTTATCTGAACAAGTAAGTAACATGTCTGCCACTTTTGTTCTGACCAACTGAGAAAAAAAGCATTACAATAAATTGCGCTGCCGATGGTGATTAAATCTAACGATCGCTTAGCTCAGATCATGTCAAACCATGCAAATTATTATTATTGTTATACTTTGTTCTCAAATTGTTAATGTTAACAACATCAGCATTGCGTGTCTACGTGCATTTAGTGTTTATTATCATTACCTATAGATTTCAATTTCTGTAGCCACTCCGCAGTCCGAAGTCTTTTGCTTTTGACTACGGGTGAATCTCCAGTTGTCAGTGATGATTGTCATTTGGACCTTTCTGGATTACAATCCGCCATCAAAATGATATGTTTAATTATTCCAGCTGAAGACATGTGAAGACATGTGACATGTGAAGCTGCTGTGAGAAAAGGCTATATATGATCCGCCGCCTGCAGCATCCTCCACATGCAATTTAGCCTACTAGCTGGGACTCCTTCTTTGTGTAAAGAGACGTGACGTAATGACGCAAAGACGAATGGCTGCATGTTCGAATTTCCCGCGGAAACCTACCAGTACCACCCGAATTAAAAAACATTATTACAAGCTTACCGTTGTGAATCAGGCTAAGGTAAGGAAATAGTTTTGAACACTATCTGGTTATGTACTAGTTCAAAAATTGATTTTGGATCATTTTTAACCAAAAAAAGTTATGGACTGCAGCTCTAAACTAAAGGAAAATGAGAAATTTAGCCTTTGATACGGTAAGGGCTCGTTCACACAGAATGCGTTTTTGCTTTGAAAAACGCGAGACGTGGGCAGTGGAATGGGGAAAAACACAAGGTCTTGAGATGCGTTTTTTAAAAGTTCAACTGATTTTAACTTGAGCGCCGCGTTTTTTAGAACGCCATGTCATGCGTGAGAGGCTGCAAAAGATGCATGACGCGAGTGCAACGGTTTTGCACATCCGTCTAGCGCCTGTTTACATAGAAAAACAATGGAAAAGTAGTGAATTGGAATGGAAAAACGTGTTCGGTGTGAACGGCCCCTAAAACTGATGCCATTGTTACTGTTCGTATCAAACGCAGAGGAAGCCTCCAGAGCTGAAATCCATATATGGTAATGGGCATTTCGTTTCTGACACACGCTATAAGTGGTAGACCAATCACAACAGACTGGGCCCGTCTGACCAATCAGAGAAGAAAAGGCTCTCAGAAAGGAGGGGTTTAGAGAGACCGGATCCTTGTTCAAACCGTTTCAGACATTGTGAGAAAGGAGGTGATGTGCAATGTATATCACCAATGAAACAAAATCTAAGCAAATGGAGACTTTTGCATTGGCACGCAATCTAAAAAAAAAAAAAAAAAGACTAACAATAAATGTATAATTAATTCACAGCTCCTGTGACCTATGTGTAATGATTCCCACTGAGATAAAAAGACATATTGGCCGGAGGACGTGTTCTTTGGAGGGATATTGGGATTTGCTCTTATTCCCAAATGCTTATCACATCACATCATCCACAGTCACATGACTGTGTATGATAGCTGATCTTTAGAGCTTCAACACAAAGGAAAACGCACATAGTGCCCGGAGCGCGGACATGATAATTATGTACGGAGGGAAACCTCATTACAAGTGCATGAATCCAGCCACGTCCCTTTGGATGGAAATCAGCACAAAAGTTCACTCTGCTGTTTCAACCAATGCAGTTCATAAAAGCTCAGATAGAGATCAGGCTCATAGGACGGAACTAGAGAGCTGGAGGAAGAGAAATTTTATATTAAGCTCGACAGGTTTTGAGCAGTGATGACTTTCATTGTCCTGTTTCACTGTTTTAGAAGAACTTCAGCTCTTCATTCAGGGTGCATTTACATCAAATCAGCACAACTGACATGGTGACACTGAACACTAAAAAACACAGGTTCATTTTTTCCAACACAAATGCTGGGTTGAGAATGTTGGGTAAGATGCTAGGGTGATTTGACCCAATTTGGGTTGATAATCGTTCATAGTCAGTAGGAGAGGGTAAAATCCTGTCGATAATAATGCAAGTTATTCAATATTAAACTTTTGCGATTTGTTTAACTGTATAAGCTGTATAACTGTCTTTTCTCACTCACATACATATATACATTTTAACTTTTAACAATATTTTAGAGATGCACCGATCAATTGGCCAGGGATCGGAATCGATCAATTTTCCACATGATCGGCCCGGACCAGTAACCGGCTGGTCAGTCCCTCGTTTTGTTGCCAGCGGCACAGGCAATAACGTCAGCTGCGTGTTCTCGCTCTCTTCCCTCTGACAGCAAAGTGACACACACCCGCCTCCTCTCACTCACTCATCTCTTTCGCTCTGGTTAAATAGGGCTTGTATTGCGCAAAATTGTACTAATTCCCACAGGTTCACACCAAAAGCGTGCGCACCACTGATCTGTATAAGTGGTGCGCACATAAGTCGCCTCACCGTCTCAAGCAGCTTGTGAGTCGCAAGTACCAAAATGACTGGCTTACTGTGCTTAAATGGTCAAACACACAAAATTATGTCAAAATGCCGTCTTGGCGAGTATCCAGTTAAACACAGTCAGTTTTGGAATCTAATTTGTTGAGAAAGCTTTCGCAAGTTATGTAACAGTATATTGGGTCCGTGCATAAACTCTTAAAGTGACAGCAGTCTAATATTCCTGTTGCTGTCTGTCACGTTAATCAAAGAACATAAGACAAAGAAAATCACCCTCTGCTCTTGAATGAATAAGTTTTGTAACTAATTGTAAGCATTAATCTGTATGTATCTTTTCTGTATGTTATTTTACATTTGAGTGCTTTAATTTCTATAGTATTTCTTACCTGAATATACCTTATACCCACCTGAAAAACTTAAAGCCATTTTTATTTCATATCTCTCTTTATTCTATTGAATTTATTTGTGCTGTTGTTTGAAATTTATTTGTTTATTACAGTCATTTTACTTGTTTTTTTTTTATGAAATAAAACATTGCATTGAAGAAAAGTAGATTTTTGTTTGTTATGCTGTCAACTATAGTTCTTTGAAAGAAAATTGGAATCGGTAAAAATCAGTATCAGCAGGTCACGGCCAAGAAAATTGCAATCGGTGCATCTCTACAATATTTTTGTCAACTTTTGTGTTTTCTTGCTTATTAATACATTTTTTTGTTTTTAATTATTGCTGTTCCCTGTGTTGTTACAGTAGTCCTTCTGCGAGTGATTTTTAACCAACACTGTAAAAGCTATAACTATAATAACAATAGTTGAGTTAAATAAAACATTTAACCCAACTCTGAGTCAAAACATCCAACGCTGAGTTTGTCCCTTTCTGACCCAGCGCTGGGTTGCCAAAATGACAAAAATGACAAAACCCAAAAAATTGAGTTGTTTTAAGCCAGCATTTTTAAGAGTGAACTCTTGCTATATGTCAAAGAATTGCATGAAGATTCTCCTTTTGAATTTTACAGAAGATCATATGGGTTTGGCGTGATTTTAAGGACATCCTTTTGATATTGAGCGTACATACAGTATAAAAGAAAACAAAGCACTGCAATTCTATCAATACAGTTTCCTCATAAACCAGTTATGATGTCCAGATGAGTGTTTTGTACCTGTGTTGTTGAGACCAAACAGCAGTGGGCAGGAAATGGCAAATGACAGAAACCAGACGACAGCGATCATCAGAGCGACCCGTCTTCTGGAGCTGTAGCGCGTGTTGTACAGTAACGGCATGGCCACAGCTGTGTACCTGCACATCAACACATGACACGTTTAGATGAATGTGCAACACATGCTGCTGTTATAATTATAATAAAAATTATAATAGTTCCTTTTATGCAACATTGCAAGCAGTAGCATTCTACATTGCTGTCATATGTGAGTGGCGTCCAGTTAAACAATTTGCATTTTTTGCATTTTTAATCCAATTTTGTAAAAAATAAATAAATAAACAAATACATAAATAATTATAATAAAATTAAAAAATATATATATATATTTATTTTTAACCACTTTGATCAAGCAATGAGACAAAATAGCAGTTGACGTTACTTCTGGTTCATTACCCAGATGTAAGGTCAGGTCAAACGCATTGCATTGTGGGATACAGTATTCTGTATACTGTTGTCTGCTGCACATTTTGGCAAATGTAGCAAGTATAATGAAAATTTCTATGCACGATTAGGGCTGGACGATTAATCGAAAAGTAATCGAAACCGAAATTCAGAACCTCTAACCGACATAATTTTCCCATGTCGGATATTTCGTTTTTTAATCCTTTTAATACTTTCCCCTTAAAAACATACTCCCGTGTATGTAGTCATGTGACTCCGCCCCATCTAGTCAGCGGCATGGAAGCAACACGGAGGCGAACTCAAACGACAAGTCAACACGCACAGACAGCATGCAAGCGGCGAGCACATCACGTGAAGATCGCGTGCACAGACAGGAGTGCAGAAACTCATTGTCAATGCTGTCCTGTGAACGAGCAGAAATCTGTAAGAAATGTTACAGACCATAGTTATGTCGGAGCACTCTTTAATTACGAAAAAATATCCCACCTTTAATAGTCAAGCATATTTACAGTACAAACCTTGTCAGTGAACTATAAGGGCAAAAAACAAAAAAACAAACAAAGCAATACAAAAAACAAAATAATTGTTCATATATCGTAATCGAGGTAAAATGTTCAATTAATCGAGATTTTGATTTTAGGTCATATCATCCAGCCCTATGCACGATACACATGCTATATATTGCAGGAGGAGTAAGAATAGGCAATATGTTATTCTCAACACAGCAACAGCGCTTCAGTCAAGATGACCAATCATCTATTGCATTTGTCAGTCTGTAAACATCAATAACATTGATCAGAATGAAGGAAACACACAAAGGGTCATTCATCTCGGAGTGGAGGGGCATTTCATTTTAAGTGGGGTTATTTGAGAGATAACGACCAGAGCATATCTCTGAAAGTCTGCTGAACACTTTAGAGAAATATGTATTTTAACAACACGGTCAGATTCATTTATTGAAAAGTACGAGTTCTAAAGGTTGTGCATAGCATGAATGACAGTCTTTCAGAAACAAATTTAAAGCGCTATTTTTTTGAGAACCAACAGCAGCACTGTCCTCTCCATTTAAGACTTTTCATGTAGAAATACTGTGATTAGTCAAAAAAAATATAAATAAAAACTCAATTTCAGATCAGATGAAAAAATAATTGGTTGAAATTGAAAAAGTGGATTTGAATAAGATGAGACAGTTTCTCTTTACCGTGTTCTCAGGTACAATAATGATTTACTCTTATATAACGCCAAAAATCACCCACAATGCTGAGAAGTGAACCACATTACCTGCAGCTCGTTTCTATAGGCCTATAAGTTATTCATGCACATCGACTTTAATGCGTACTTCCAATTTTCCAGCACATTTCCAGCGCCGGTTTAATGAGGAGCAGCATTCACTAAAATTCCCCGCAAGGGGAAAAAGTGCCTCTAACACACTGCAGGATTTATAATTCATAATCTCTTCTGCCTCGCCGGCATGTAATTGCCTGGAGTACGTTTAAACCAAAGATAAATTCAGGTCAAGCAAAGCTCCAAACAAACGCTGAGGCAAAACAGATTAGGAAATTGCTAAAATTTTAATCAGAATCATTCTTATTTTTATTCTGAAAAAGGAACATTCATGCATCGCTTTGGCTGTTAGTCAATGAGTCAACTGGGATGCAAAATGGGATGGTGAATGGATGGGTCACCTATCGATGCTGATGGCACATAAGTTGAGGATGCTGGCGGTGCACATCATGACGTCCAGCGTGAGCAGAATGTCACAGTGGATCCGACTGAATCTCCATTCACCCACAACCTACACAAACACATCAAACATCAGTGCTTGTGTGCTTTTTGATATATCAGCATAAAATCTGCATATGCCACTTTGAATGCAGGAGACCGTCTGTAAAACGTGTAAAGTGACCAATCACATGTTGTTTTGTTCTTATATAGGGCCCTATGATATCAGTGATATGGAAAATGCAAACGAATCATGGAATCCAGTCATAAAAACTACTTCACTACAATCGGTTAAAATAAAAGTTTGGTTTAACTTGAAGAAATTGTGACAGAAATATATTACTATTGTACAGTAGAATGTACTTAAAGTAATAATAATAAAAATAATACAACTTTTTTAAGGAATATCAAATTTTTTCTTCAAGTTTTAATTTTAACAGTAAACCTCCGTGTTGTGCAGCACTTTGTTTGCCAGAAAATAAAAGGATTTTTTTTTTTTAATTTTCATTTTATTACATTTTAAAAGTTTAATTAAAGGTGCAATGTGTAAATTTTAGCGGCATCTAGAGGTGAGGTTGCGAACTGCAACTAACGGCGCACACCCCTCACATCCCTCCCTTTTGGAGAAGCTACGGTGGCCGTCTGGCCGACACAAGACAAAGATGTCATCGTCTGAGAAAGCAGAGAATAGCCTGTGTAAAGCAATGAGGTTTCTTCTTATTTCTAACAAAGAACGGTCTCTGCTTCTAATAAACCAGACAACTACTACTACTTCGTGCGTATTCAACGTAGTGACCATGCAAGCTGCCTCTAAAAACACGAACGATTTAGAAGAACAACAACATAGTGACTAAAAGCACACGATTTACTAATTCGTTCCCTTGATTTACTAAATTGTGCGCACGATTTACTTATTCGTCCCCTCGATTTGCAAAATCGTGCGCATGATTAACTAATTTGTTCCCTCGATTTATAAATCGTGTGCACAATTTATTATTTCCTTCCCTCAATTTACTAAATTGTGTGCATCATTTACTATTTTGTTCCCTCAATTTACTAAATCGTGCACACAATTTATTATTTTGTTCCCTTGATTTACTAAATTGTGCACACGATTTAGCCTATTTTTCTTCCTGCATGTCATGTACGGGTCTCTGTACAAATGGAATCCAGATTTCAGAGGGCCCTTCTTAAGTGCTTATCAGGGTTGCAACTACTGTACATTTAATTACCAATTAAACTGACCAATTAGTACATCTACTAACCTCCAGATAGACGCCCCAGGGCATCACCAGTGTGGCCAAGAGCAAGTCCGACACGGCCAGTGACACAATGAGGTAATTGGTGGTGGTCTGCAGCGCTTTCTCTCGTGACACGGCCACACACACCAACACGTTACCGAACACCACGCAAAAAATCAGCAACACCAACAACACAGCGTAGAAGTTATACGGCGGTGAGGAGGGAGACGGAGCCACGGAGCAGTTCGACTGCGGGAGAAACGAGGACAGGGATGGAGGGAGGGAGGAAAACGCCATGGAGGAAAGAGATGGAGATGAATTCGGGGTTGGGGAGGCAATGGAGTCGTTGTCTTCCGTTACGTCGAGAAGAGGCATTATGCAGCTTCTCTGGGCACCTGGGAAGACATGAATGACATAAAAATAATTCAAGGAATAGTTTCGCCAAAAATTACAATTGTCATTATTTACTCATTAACCATTTTGCAATGTTCCTCAACCAGATATTTCCCATGAGCACAGGTGTAGCTGGTTAGATCCATTTGATCCACTTCATTATTAATATACACCAAGAATGATAACTATAAAGATAACTATAATGATAACTATATTTGCGTCCACACTAACTAACCATAACGGTCTGTTTTTTATTTTAATCTCATGCGCTGCAGTTTCAAAGTGTGTACATGTTTTTGCTGTTCTTGTTGCATTTACACAGCTTTAACCAGCAGATGTCCTCAGCATGCTATGTTTCGAGTGAATCTAGCTAGTGTAACCGATCTAATCTAACAGTGAATTTAGCTGACAAAGTCAATATAGTGGAATAAAAACAACACCTAGTCTTTTTCACTGCAACTTCACAGGAAGCAAGACAATGTTCTTGAAACTAGCGCTGGATACCTGAGGTAATTTTATGATGAATATAATGATCTCATTTCCATTACTATACTTCTCAACATTTATTCCAAGGGTGTGACCGATTGTTTCCATACAGTATATCTATTTTCTTTAAAGTATCGTTGAAAAGGGGGTTTTACTTGTCAAACAGTGTTGGGTTTTTCTGGATCTCAGCGATTAACTTCTCCGCAATGTTGTCTGCCACTTTAAATGCGCGGGCCCTTCAATTAGAATGGATTCCCTTTGGCTGTCAGTGTTTTATCATTCAACAGCTGGAAAAAAATAGTTCAGAAAGTGATCCCAACGATATCATTCCTCTATATTGTTATCGTTATAGCTGTGGTGTGAACTGTGCCATTCTTTTATATTTAGAATGATTTTTAGAACCATATCTTTATCGTTATCTTAATAGTTATCATTCTTGGTGTGAACGGGCTTTAAGAAAAAAACATAAAAGGTACTGGAAATGTACTGCCAAAAATTTTAGGGACATTTGCTTCAACTGTAAAACAACACAGTGCAATGCATAATTAAAAATACCTAAAATACCTGTGAAAATCAACACAGTACATTGTGCTCTATTTTTAATGACTTTTCTAAGAGTGAACAGTATTATTAGTTTCTTTTATATTAAGGAACTGGTTAATTGTAGTCAACAGCATTAAAAAATGATGCGTTTTCTGCTTACTATTACCAGTGATTAAATGCCGATTGAATAGCATGTCATTGAATCAACAGCAAACAAAAACATTCTTTCAAGCTGCAACTGTTTATTTAAAGCATGAATTTTGAATGCAATTTCTGCTAAATCCTGTTCCCAGCATGCACACACATGCATGATCAGGCCTTCAGCGCATTAAAATGTAACTTCTCATTACTTGTCATTTTGCAAGCACTTCAGTGAAAGTGGCGCCCAACGCGGGGACTAATTGCATCAGCGGTCTGCTCTGTGGCATCAAGAGCTTTGCTCAAGGAAACAAATGTAAAGCTACAGCGAGGTAAAGCCAGCACGACTGCAGCTACACGCAGAACAGTCACGCATGAGTTACGTAACGGCAGGTTTTTAATTTAATAGACTATTGAAACTATCAAACAAAAACACAGTTGCCTTGGAAGCACTTTATCGCATTTGAAGGTTGTTCATCCACCGTTCAGCTCACAGTAAAAACTAAAGTGTAAAAAAGTTTCAAAGTAACAGTTCTTATCTGCTTCGAAATCAGTACAACGTACTGCAACAATGCTCTAAAATGAGCCTGAATTTTAAGCTTCACAATCACATTAAATTAACACAATTAAGAAAAATCAATGAAAAACAGAAAAAGCAATTAGTAATGATCTGCTGTGCTCCATTGATCGGTTTTGAAGAAGTGTAGATCAATGGACACAGTCACAACACTAAGTCTACAGGCAAACTGTATTTACAAATCAGTGAGAAAGACTGAGAGAAACGAACATGTTAATGACACATGCATGCTTTTCAGCACTACACGCATCAACCTTTAAAGGGATAGTTCACCCAAAAAGGAAAATTATCCCATGATTTACTCACTCTCAAGCCATAGGTGTATATAACTATCTTCTTTCAGAAGAACGCAATCGTAGATATATATAAAAATATCCTGGCTCTTCCAAGCTTTATAATGGTAGTGAACAGGGGGGCACATTTTGAAGCACCCCCCCCCAAAAAATGCATCCATCCATCATAAATATAATCCATACAGCTCCAGGGGATTAATAATGGCCTTCTGAAGCGAAGCGATGGGTCTTCGTAAGAAAAATGTCCATATTTAAAACTTTATTATAATAACTAGCTTCTGGCAGATGGCGTACTCAATGATTTGTGGCGGAAGAGTAAGCCCTGACTCAACGCATGATGTATTGACGAACGTGGAGGCGCAGAGGATAGAGCAAAACAAAACACCGGTCATGAGTTAGAAGTCTAAAATGAGAAATTTTAAAGAGAAATGTCAGAGGATTTCGATATAAGAGAAGAGGAGCTTCAGTTTGTTTGCCCAGCCATATTTGTTTGAACCGCGAGAGGCGTCTAAGCTTAAGATACTCCTACATCCTGTGTCATACATCACTTCAGGGGTTTGTTTTTATGCACACAGTCGAACGCACATCCTTGCAAAGTATACTTCATTTGACTCGTGAGCGTACACAGGCGTTCAACGCATGCGCAGTTTTGAGCAATCTCTCGCCACGAGTTACAACCCATTTAAATATCTTTGTATTCTTTCATGCTAGAGTTGTACAAATGAGAGTACTTTCTAACATCTTCGCACAATCTCTCGTCTATGTAGGCCTCCACTGATGCTGTAGCTGGTCTGTTCTGTTTATTCAGTTTTTCTTTGACTACCTTGAATCGATGCGACATGGTCGCCACCTTGTAGATAAACTAATTATTGCACAAAAAAAATGTAAATGTGCGACTAGCGAGTACAAAGTACACGCAGTTACAAAAATCCGGCGGTGCGTGTACTCTTCTGATGGCGAAATTCGCGTTGCGTGTAAAAAGTGAAGTATACTTTGGGCTTTACTCAATTGGCGTAAGTCGACTTGCGCAGTATGCGCAAGGTCGTCTGGCAGAAGCTAGTTATTTTAGTTTATAAAGTTTTAAATATGTATATTTTTCTTACAAAAACCCATTGCTTCGCTTTAGAAGGCCTTTATTAACCCTCTGGAGCCGTATGGATTATATTTATGATGGATGGATGCATTTTTTTTTGGCTTCAAAACATGCCCCCGCCCCCCATATTACATCATACTATAAATAATAACAGTAATTAGTAGTAATAGTAAGAGCAATATTTTTTATTTATGCAGCTTTAAATAGCACAACAAATCTTTTCAGGTTCACTGAGACCATCATCACAACATTATGATGTCGATGTTTCAGAGGGCAGCAGTTCATTTAAACGAATTATGCAAACGAGGCTGCAGCTGCGCGGCAGTGAAGCGGACCGGTCCGACCTTGATTAAAGAGAAAGAGGCACTCAGCACACTTTCCAAAAGGGAATCTCTATCCTAGCTTCAGTTCTCATTCTCATGCCTGTTAATCAGGAATCACTCAGGACAATACACACTGATGAGAGCTCTCGTATCTGTATTTAATCTGAGAGCTGATGAATCTGCCATTACAGAGACACAAACACTGATCACTGATGAGAAAATGATGCCTGTGTGATAATTATGTATTAGCTAATGAATGTATGCACTCTAAAAATTAATAGCTCTGCGTGCAGTTTGATTCTAATAATTGCTTCCTAATCTAATAATCACCTCCATCTCCTAAAAATGTCTGCAGCTGATGATCAGTTTTAATTGCTACATCTCAATCTCACAGCCGTCTCCTCATGAATACATGTCACACTGCACTTTATGAATTGGACCATATATGTTTTTTGCATTGTGACATTATTTTCCATGACATTTAAGCAGACTTTATCCTGGGTTCCTACAAATTCATTTTACACTCTAAAAAAAAATGCTGTGTTAAAAACAACCCAAGTTGGATTGAAAATGGACAAACCCAGGAATTGGGTTATTTTAACCCAGCAAATGGGTTAAATTGTTGCTCAACCTGCTGGGTAGTTTTATTTAACTCACTGTATTGCTTGCTTAAAATGAACCCAAAATATGTTGGAAATGAACATTTATTAATGTTTATTAAATGAACATTTATTAATACGTTTAATGAAGAATAATTAATCAATAAACATTTATTAAATTGCTTATTAATAAATGTTTTGATTATTATTGTTGCCTCTAGTAATTATGTGTCTGATTTTTAATTTTCAACCTATTTTGGGTTCATTTTAAGCCAGCCATATAGTCATTTTTTAAACAATAGTTGGGTTAAATAAAACTACCCAGCAGGTTGGGCAAACATTTAACCAAACCGCTGGGTTAAAAGAACCCAATCGCTGGGTTTGTCCATTTTCAACCCAACTTGGGTTGTTTTTAACCCAGCATTTTTTTGGAGTATATTCATAAAATAGAAATTTTACTGCATTACAGTGGAAATCATAGCATAATGTATTCTTTAAAATTTACATAAAATCATTAACAATATAAAATGCTGGGCTAAAAACAACCCAATTTGGGTTAAAAATGGACAAACCCAGCGAATGGGTTGTTTTAACCCAGCAGTTGGGTTAAATGTTTGCCCAACCTGCTGGGTAGTTTTATTTAACTCAACTATTGTTTAAAAAATTACTGTATTGCTTGCTTAAATGAAATCGAAATATGTTGGAAATTAGCATTTATTAATAAGTTTAATGAATAATAATTAAACAATAAACATTTATTAAATTGCTTACTAATAAATGTTCATCTTTTGATTATTATTGTTGCCTCTATTGTTTATGTGTCTGATTTTTAATTTTTAATTTAATTTGATTTAATTTAACCCTATTTGGGTTCATTTTAAGTCAGTCATATAGTAATTTTTAAACAATAGTTGGGTTAAATAAAACTGCCCAGCACGTTGGTCAAACATTTAACCCAACCACTGGGTTACAACAACCCAATCGCTGGGCTTGTCCATTTTCAACCCAGCTTGGGTTGTTTTTAACCCAGCATTTTTTAGTGTATATTCATAAAATTGAAATTTTACTGCATTAGTGGAAATCATAGCATAATACTTTACAATTTACATAAAATCATTAACGATATAAAATGCTGGGTTAAAAACAACCCAGTTTGGGTTGAAAATGGACAAACTCAGCGAATGGGTTGTTTTAACCCTGCTTGCTTAAAATGAACCCAAAATATGTTATTAACATTTATTAATATGTTTAATAAATTAACATTTATTAATGTTTAACGAAGAATAATTAATGAATAATCATTTATTAAATTGCTTATTAATAAATGTTCACCTTTTGATTATTATTGTTGCCTCTAATTATGTGTCTGATTTTTAATTTTTTTTCATTTTAAGCCAGCCATATAGTCATTTTTAAACAATAGTTGAGTTAAATAAAACTGCCCAGCAGGTTGGGCAAACATTTAACCCAACCGCTGGGTTTGTCCATTTTCAACCCAACTTGGGTTGTTTTTAACCCAGCATTTTTTAGAGTGTAATACTTTTCCAACATTACAGTAATAAGAACATTTTTTGCATAATAATGATACTGAGAAAAACTAACAAAAATCCTCCATACTGCTGTTTTGGTCATTAAATGCCTGATTCAGTTCACATGACCAAAAGTGGTAATGAGTAGGTAATGAGAAAATGACAATTAGGAGGAAAATGTGCATAATTGACATGAAAATCATCTTACAATGAAACAGTGTTCACAACTCATTTCACTTCCTAAATCTGACGTGTTTCAGAGTGAAATGGGATATTCAATGAGAAAGAAAACGTAGGTCATGACTTGATTTTTTCCAGGATAATTGATGATTATTGGATGTTGAAATGTGTCTCTATATGACAGGTGTCAGCTGGAAAGTCATTTCAGAGTTATTACATTTGCATGAAACATGTGAAGACAATCACTGACATTATGACCAGGAATGTGCAGAAAGCAAACAGTGATTTCACGTTGACCGTAATGAAAACAGGCTGCAATATGAACGTGTTCTTGACAGGTTGCACAGGATTTCACACGTATGAGCGTACCGTTGCTCGAGGCCCATGTGAAGCTCAGATGAATCTTTTACAGTGCAGAGATGGCCAGTAATAAGGATTCTCATCTGCTGCAGGGGAATGTGTCACTCACTTTCAATGCCTGGACGGCTTCATTAACCACCGCAGAGCTCAAATTCAGATCCATATTTTAGCACTTCTAGGAATTATTCAACAACAAAGATCTTTCATATAGTTCAACAGATGAATGAAAACATGAATTGTGTGTAGTTGAAAGTAACTATATAAACTTTGACGCATAATGTGCATGAAATAGTTCCTATAGAACCACAAACAAAAACATAAATATGTATATACAGAGAGCTCATTATTGCATCCGTGCATATGTGCGAGTAGCCAGATAATGCATAAGTGAGTGCGCAATAGAAATCCTGGCAGCATTAGAGAGTCAGTGATTGTCTATAGATGCGCCGTTGTTGAATTGAAAATGAGCAGCTTTTCAAGCAACGCTCCCTCTGTTTGCATTTAATGCGACAGGCTTTTGTTTTGTAGTTATGTGACGACTCATCCGATCAGGGCCGCTGGGATGCGCACAAACCTCTACAAATGTTATCAGAGCACCAGACAAGTGATCAAAAGCCAAAGAGGGAAGTGTTTTCTTTTTGCTTAGGAAAGCTATTGAAGTTTGAATCATATATATTAATGCAAAACAAACTGTAAAAGGAGAAAAAAAAGAAACAAATTGGAGGATTGGAGAAAAAGGAAACAAAAATACATACATAAAGTGGGGTGCAAAAGACTGAAAACACAGGGATTTAATAAACAAAGGATTTTCAAATATTTAAAACAGAAATGATGGTCACAATATTTTAGATTTTGCACTATTTTCTTTGTGACTAATCAAATGTACGTAATTGAGTCTCATTGATCAGATGGCTCTTTGTACAGATTTTCTTTATTCATTGAAGGAGTCTCAAGATCCCCTTTGGAGACATTCGTACATTCATCTCAATTTTCAATTAAACTTTATACTCAAACCTTGGAATTAAATCACAAACATTTAAAGCAGATGCATTTTCATTAGTGGTCTCAGAATTTTAGACCCTACCGTATTATTTTTCTGTAGAACATCAATTTTCTATGAGCAAGAAATTAAAAAAAAACATAGAATTTCGAATCACTGACAAAAATGAAAGCATCTAGAAGTAATTCATGTGTAAGTGTCAATATTATTTATGAAGTTTGACGCTTTTTATCAGTGAAATTGAAACAGATCCAGAGAAACAAACACCAGTGCAGAGAAGGGCAAGTTGTCACTTTTTATTTCACTCTATTTCTTAGGATGTTTATTTTTAAATACAGTTTACTGTACACTAACCCCAATAGTGGGGCAAGTTGTCACAATGAGAACCTGCTTGTTATAGACATTTCAGCTAAATTGTGCAAGTAAAGCAACTATGAAAGACAAAACAATTCATGAAACATCATGATGTAAATGTAACAAGTATCATACTATTGTTTAGGCTAAATGATATTGTAATTAATTTATTGACTGAAATTAGCCTACAACATATGACAACTTGCCCTGACCTTTTAAAGATGAAAAAAATAAATAAAAATAAAACTATCCCGTGAAGATTCAACCTCTTTGTTCATAGCTATCGTCATATATCAGGCCTATATAACGATTTTTGTATGTATTTTGTAATGTATTTTTTTGTGTTTACTTGATACTCAATTGATATTACAAAAATATGATACGAATTTTTAGTTTTTAAGACTAAAATCCTAATTTAAGAGTTTAAAACCTACATACAAAACCGCAGTATAAAGAAAACGAGTCTACTTCAAAACCCTAAGTTATTGATACAGACCTTGTGACAACTTGCCCCGCACTCAAAACGCGCAGAACGATCAAAATATGAAGGATGAATGAGGTAAAGTGACTTACTGTCATTCAGCAGGAGCTTCACACGCATCTCAACAGTCCTACAATGAAACAACAGAAATTGCTTTCATATTAATGAAGAATCAGAATAAAGATTTGATTGAGAAGCAGCAGATGAAGTAATCCTGCACATTGCAGCAGATGCACCTGATCTCTGCTCATTTTCGCGCTCTCTATTCCTCACAGGCGCGCGCCTCCTCCCGCCCAGCAAACCGCTCCTGCTTGTTATTCATCCGATTTATATTCATTTACTTTAACGGTTAATAAAATAAACTGTGAAAAGACGTGTCTAAAATAAAGCGCGTTAAGAGCCATATAACTCAAGCGGCTTATTTCTCCTCATGACGGGAACAGCGGCGATAAACTAATAGCGTTTATTTATTTGCAGTGATTGTCAGTTCAAATCAAACGAAACTGTTTAAACTTTGTTTTAAAATTTTGATCATATGAGCCGTTGATAAACGCACACGTGACAGCACATTTTAAGTTAACGCGCCATAAAACGCTTTAAGAGCCATAATAACTCAAGCGGCTTATTTCTCCCTATGACGGGAACAGCGGCAACGATAAACTAATAGCGTTTATGTATTTGCCTCGATTGTCCGTATAAATCAAATGAAACAGTTTTAATTTTGTTTGTTTCAATTTTTTGATTGGATTAACTGCAGTAAGAGCCGTTGAAAAACGGACACGTGACCACACATTATAAATTAACGCGCCAAAAGAAGAGTAGCGGTTGAAAGAGGACGGACAGATAAAATGGCGGATAGGCAGCTATAAAAAGATACAGAGAGGTGTATATTTCTACTTTATGTACAACTTCCATGTGAGACCTATAGTGGAGAACAGGAATCTGGGAAAAAATGAGTGAAGTGTGTTTGAAAGAGGATGAGTTGTTAAGTCAGGGACAAAACAGATGTGCTCGAAAAGACGAACACTTGAGTGAAGGAGAAGGAACAAAAATCAACAAAGTCAACAAAAATACTAAGGACAAAAAGATAGTAAATCCACTGTTAACCTGCTGACAGCAATTCTGCCATTTGGCCAAGACATTGACAGGACACAAGTGAAAGTTGGAGACAGACAGCTTTATTCAGTGAGGGACAAAAAATGAGACACATCCAGTTAAAAAAAAGGAAAAGAAATGGTTCAAACGACTCAAGGACAGTAACAAGACATTCTGTATGAATTCAGAATTCTGTTTGATGAATCTGCTGAAGTAAAACAGCCTAATTGGTGGTTTCTGGGACAGACACCGAACTAGTTTGGAGGTTGATGGTTTTCAGTTTTTCAATAGTTTTAAACCAGCTAAGATCAGCAGCAAACAACTGCCACTTGCACTTCAGGGGCCTGTACCATGATGGTAGTTGAACAAACTCAGGGTTATAGGATTAGTTTCAAGTTGACAAAACCAAACCACTCCAATCCGGCTTTGTTGGTACCATGATGCTGATCATCAACTTTCATCAAGCTTTGATCCTGAGTTTGTGGAGCGCGTGCACATGAATGCGTGACATCAGTGGCAAACAGCCAATCACATGCCTTGCAACAGAAAGAAACTGTGATTTACTTCTCGCGAGAGAGTCAACGCGATTCAAAACTCTTTTGCTGAAGAAAATAAAGAATTTAAACGCATTTACACTAAAGAAGAATCTTGTCCATGAAAAAGGACAAATAAAAGAAATTATCTTGCTCTATCAGAGCAACTGAAAATTGTCAAGTGTTTATATAGTTGATTATATATAGCAATAGAGACTCAAACATGTAAGGTTATGTAGTCATTTTTAAAAAGTTATCTGTTGATTCTACAGCTTACATATGATCTGTATATATTAATATTTATTTAAAATAAATGCTTAATAACTGTTAAACTAAAATTGCTTGTGTGTAATGGATTAATAATAACATAGATCATTTAATAATTCTATAAATCATAAAATAATTCTATAAATCATTAAAGCAAGACAATTTCATCGTTAAATATTTGTTTTTACTATATAGTGACCTTTAATTTGGAGGAAGAGAAACTGGGGGAGGGACTTTATTGCGTTGGATGCATGTGTCACTTTGCTTACATCTGATTGGTCCAATTTCGGTTTGAGATCTCTTACCCAGAACATAACCTGCCCCGGAGCAGGTTAGCTGTGGAGCGTAAGTTACTATGGTGATGAACACCGCTAAAAGCCAAGTCACTTTCATGGTACCTAAAACCCAGGATTGGCACAAACTAATCTGAAACTTAACTAATCCAGCTTCATGGTACAGGCCCCAGGTACATGTTTTGGTTGCCCAAACAACCTTTCAGCGAACAGTTCTTAAAAGAACATTTTAATAATTTAAAGAACCTTTTTCCACTATAAAGAAACTTCTGTAGAATGGAAAGGTTCTATGAATGTTAAAGGTTCTTCATGGAACCATCAATGCCAATTCAGAACCTTTATTTTTAAGAGTGATATCAAGCTTTTGAATTATTAGACGCAAATAATTAAGTCATTAGTGCACAAATGTTTCCAATAAGACCCTCAACTGATGTTTTACAGTGGCTTATTTACAAAAAATAATATCTAACTAGTAAAATACTTTAGAGCAGAGCAGAACTAGAAAAATATATTATCACTCATATAAAAAACTAGAAAAAAAATCTTCCAAACAGCAAGACAGACAAAAGGCAGTGGTGGTCAGCAAGATAAACAACTATTTTCCAACTTTATTCTGCAACTGCTTCAAACAGGAACTTCAAAATATTACTTACATTAAGAAACAAAATAGAAATTGAGACACACATTAAAGAGAATCCAAAATAAAAGTTTTAAAAACAAACATTAAAACTATGAGAGTTCACATCATAAACTGTTCTCCAAAATAAATGTAACCAATCAGTGTTTTCACAGCAATATTTATTTCAGGTGCTTTTTTCTTAAATATGGTTGTTTGAATATTCATCAAAGAGCTCTAAACATAAGCAATATTATTGTAACATTAATTCTGAAGACCACACCTACAGATGTTGAAAAGGGCAACAAAAATGAATATGGATCATCTAATCAATAATTGACCATATATGTGAACATACATATTAAATGAGTATGTTCTGCATAAGTCAGATTCAAAAGGGACTTCAGGTTCAGTCTTTAGTAATTAAAAATTAACAGCTTCATAAACAGCTTTTGGATCGCTGGTAAAACAGATCATGAATATGGATCAGAGTCTTTTATCTCTGGGTTGGCAGGTTGGTATCTAGTCCGTTTTTTTCAACATCAGAACAAAGACCTGACAGATACAGCCTATTAATGTTCAACCCCAAAAATGAAAATTCATAAATCACTCATTCATATGTCCTTCCAAACCCGTATGACTTTCTTGCGTGGAACAGAGAAGATGTTTAACAGAATGTCTGAGCTGCTTTTTGCGAAACAAAAAAGATCAACAGTGATCGAGCGAAAGTCATATAGGTTTGGAACGACATGAAGGTGAGTAAACAATTTTTGGGTTGAACTATTTCCGCAAGATGAGCAAGGTCTGCTCAGGTCAAGGCTGGGATTGATGGATATCCTCTCAAAGAGCAAGAAGACGTTTAAAAATCTCTTAAGGGACTACAGTGTATGGCTGGTATGGTAACATTTTCTGCCTGTCATTGATGGCGAAAATCCACGAAGGCTTCACAAAGCTCAGACTTCCATTTTCCATCAAGGCCTGTAAAAAGACAGAACAGACAGTAAAAAAGGATGAAAAGGAAGAAAGGACCTTGACTTGAGAGGTTTGAAAGGGCTGCGAGAGCAGAGAGTTTTCATTACTACAAGAACATCACATCACATCGCATGAATGACTCGGGTTGAACAGAAACAGATCTGCATGTGCTGTCGCTCAAGACTTTCTCAAAGCCTTTTAAATGTAGTCTATTAAAGCATGATGATATGAAAAAGAAAAAAAGACCAATGAATTTAGAAAAAAGCAATGGACGTTTCCAGTCCTTTATAAATATTGGAAAATGTATAAAAACGTACATACAGCATAGAAAATTACCACATTCTTGACAACTTTATGCATGTAATACTTTCAAATATCTACCAAAGACACCATTATGTTATTGAACTGAACTGAATCAACATTGACGTGACTCAAGCTGAATAACAACTGATGGCCAAGTATAGGAATGCACCGATATGAAAATTTTGTCCGATACCGATAACCAATAATTCTTTATATTTGAAAGCCGATAACTGATATATTGGCCAATAAATCTAAGTACAAATTTTTATATAATTTTTGAGAGCCTGATTACAAAAACAAAAGTCTCACCATTAAAAGCCATGTTCCAAGCATGTTCTCATTATAATTTTATGTAGCTTATATGACAGACTTGCGCTGCACATGTTGCACTTAACTGTATTTTCCTTTTTGAAATGATTTCGATTAGTGTTGTCAAAAGTACCGGTACTTCGGTACCAAGTCGGTACTGAAATTTTGAAAATGTGACGATACCAGCATTTCTGTAGTACCGGGAGTACCGAGTATCCGGGTATATTCGGTACCCACTGATAGGGCTGTGCCAGTATTTACGTGAATATGACACGAGTGAAGCACAAAGCTTTGTTTAGCCTACAGAAGAAATAATAGGTTAGCAATTAAATTGTGACATCGCAGCCATGGAAACATTTTGGTTCATGCCGAATGAGAGAGGTACATGAGTCCATAAATTTAAGCTTTGTCGGCTTTGTATTCTGTTTTAAGAATCTGGTCACCCGATTAGCAAAGAATTTAACAATATTCCATTAGTTATTCCACTGAACATGGAATCTCTGTTTATTTTCCCAAATCTTCACTCACGCAAGGGATTATAAACGTTTCTTTCTTTCGTTCGCATTCTTTACTGTGGTAAAGCAAAATAAAAAAAACACCGTAGGACAGAAACCTTTTTGCTTGCATGTCAATTTCTATTTAACACAGTTTGTGCTTGTTATTAGACTTGATAAGGCGCGTCAAGTTTATTTGTATAGCGCGTTTCACACACACCGGTGAATTTTAGTTTCGGTTTCTCTGGCTGCGCAAAATCAAACATAGCTTGAATGTCTGAAGATAAAACTTGCTCTTCAGACCTTTTACAACAAGTGTCAGTTGCTTGTAACATCAGGAGATAACATATTATTAAAGAGAAATGGTCTCTTTCCTGCTCGTGTCCCTCATCCCTCTCAAAGCGCAGAGCGGCTATATTACGCATCTATGTGTGGAAATAATATTTAACTTTCTTATTATTTAGGTTACCATTATTTACTGATATTTATTTCATAGTTTTACAGGCTGTAGTGTGTCGTTTCACTGACGGAATAGCTAAAATAAACGCACGTCTATTACAAAATGGATGTTTGAGCATTTGTTTATTTTTTTTTTATATTTCATAATTAATTTCATTGAGGTATATATACACACACACGCTCCAAATATTTATATGTATGATTACCATCATATTTAATATGTTTTTAAAATAGGCTAGTTAAATAAAATAATAAAATAGTTCCAACAGATTTTTCCTGTGGTACCGAAATTGGTACCGAGAACCGTAAAATTTTAATGGTATTGGTACCGACTACTGGAATTTTGGTACCAACACTAATTTCAATCATATTTCAAGCAATTTAAAACCATCATTGCGATCAGTGCACATCTAAAGTGTCTCAGCTGAAGAAAACAATCCATTATTTATCAGCTTTAATATATCGGCAAAATGTTCTTATCAGGCCGATAACGATAACATTAAAAATTAACATATATCGGCGATACCGATATTGTGGCCGATATATTGTGCATCCATAGTAACTCATACTCAGAATTTGTCCTATGCATTTAACCCATCCAATTAGTGAACACACATTAGGAGTACAAGCGAGTAGTAAACACACACACAGCAAACTGTGGACACACACCCGGAGGGTTGTGCAGCGATTTTGCTGTGGCGCCTGGGGAGTGATTGGGGGTTAGGTGCCTTGCTCAAGGGTACCTCAGTCATTTCCTGCTGGTATTGAGACTCAAAGCTGCAACCTTTGGGTTATCAGTCTGAAACTTTAAAGGGATAGTTCACCCAAAAATGAAAATTATCCCATGATTTACTCACCCTCAAGCCATCCTAGGTGTATATGACTATCTTCTTTCAGACGAACACAATTGGAGATATATTCAAAAATATCCTTGCTCTCCAAAGATTTATAATGGTAGTGAATGGGGGGCCCAATCAAAAATATGGAGCGCTTCATGTCATCCATGTCATGTATAAAGAACTATAGAAATAAAGTTTCTGCTTCAAGAAAACATAAAGAAGACTCACATCCTCAAAAGATTCATCCCATCCCTCACTGGTGATGACAAACTGGACCTTCTCGCTCATATAGTCTTCAACAGCTCTGAGGAATCAAATAGATCAGATCACTTCATCAGTCACGCTCCACCTACAGCCTCTCAGAAATGCTGCCGACGCTAACGCCATGCATCTAAATGGATCGCTTCAAATGGATTACAGGCGCTTCACGCTCTTGCACTTATCTGAATACATGACTGTCTCATACCCGTTGAAGGCTATGATGTAGCGCTGAAGTTGCCTTTTCTGGTTGTCCGGGAACTTGCCGTAGAGATAGAAGCGCTTCCCTGTTAGGAAGTCTGAGGGAGTAAAATAAAGATGATTCAATAAAGAGATGCTCTTGATGATACTCAAGACTTCCACATTAAGGTGAACTGGGAGGCGTCAGACCTGGCAGTTCAGGGATGGGTTTATCCTCCTCTTCCTCAGCATCCGTGTTCTCATCTGTAGAGCCACCGTACGGATCTTCATCTCTCACCACACCTGCGCTTTCCTTCACTGCTTTTTTCCTCCTGCTCTCCATCTCCACCCTAAAAACAGCCGAACAAACACAGGAGTGTTATACATCGGACGACATTCATAGGTTGTAAATGTGAGGTCTTTTGTCTGGTAGGGCTGAGAGGTGGCAAATATGATACAACACAACGGTAGAAATGTTTTAACCAATAGAGATTCTGCTGTCAATTATAATGCATCATTAGTTTAGTCAAAATATTAAATAAATAAGCATGCACAGGGTGGGCCCATGCATTTGTGTTTATTAAATATTTTAGGTAATTTTAGGCATGGTCAGTATGACTTTTTTGCGAAAGAAATACTTTTATTCAGCAATGATGCATTAAATTGATCAAAAGTGACAGTAACGATTTATAATGTCACAAAATATCAAATAAATTAATCTGTATGTTTAATCTGTATTAATCTGTAACTGTATCACTGTTTCCACAAAAATATGAAGCAGAAGAACTATTTTCAACATTGATGATAATAAGAAATTTTTCTTGAGCAGCAAATCAGCATATTAGAATGATTTCTGAAGGATCGTGTGATGTAATGTAATGAAAATTAAGCTTTGCATCACAGGAATAAACTACATTTTAAAACATATTCAGATAGAAAACAGCTATTTTAAATTGTAATCTTTTTTCAAAAAATTACAGTTTACACTGTATTTTTTTTATAAATGAAATGCAGACTTGGTGAGCATAAGAGACTTCTTTCAAAAACATTTAAAAAATCTTACTGACCCCAAACGTCTGACATGTGGTATATGTAAAACTGAAAGAATGAGAGCACTGTATCTGTATCTAACTGTATCTTAATCTGAAAACAACCATGATGCAGGTTTGCTCTTTGGCTGTGATCAATAACTCCTTCAGCTCACCGGGGAGCACAGATGCATTTAGACCACATTATTCAAGAGCCTGAATAATGAAAATTTAAAGACAATTGGAGAAGGAGCACAAACAGGGAACGTCCAAGGACAATTATGAGCTTTGATTAACACATAATGGAAACGTGTTTGTTTCTTTTTTTTCTTTTTAGCGTCATGTCAGCATCTATGGCTATATTCATGGAGATAAGACAGGTTTAGTTATTCAAAAATAAAACTAAGATTTTAAAGATTCATTTTTTCCTAAAAACCTTTAGACTGAATATGGGCAATGTATTTGTAACGCAATAAATATTCTTACCTGTTCAGCTCATCTTCAGTATCCATGTCAGACGGGTCATCCTCTGTGAGGGGATGTACAACATCAAAAAACATGAATCAGTAGTAGAAGACGTTATTTCCAATATTATTGTTAATAATGATGCAGTAAGCCTATTTTGGACAGTACAGAAAATGAAATGGTTTCATCTCATTTGATTATTTTCTTCGTAATACTTTACAATAAGGTTCTATTTGTTAACATATTGGTTAACTACATCAGTTAACATGAACAAACAATGAAAAATACTTCTAAGCATTTATTCATCTTGGTTAATGTTAATTTCAACATTTATGCATACATAACATAAAAATGCATACATAAAAACAAGTTTTTTTTCTCCATTTTAACACCTGTTTGCCACCTGATGTCACCTGTTGGAGTTTGAGCTCCTTGCCGCCGTCGCCTTTGGCTTGCTTAGTTGGGGACACTTGACATTTGATATTCAACAGTGTTCTGATCTGCCTGCATTGACACCATTGTATGCGAACTGAACTGAGCTGGATGATTACTCCAGTGCTGATATAGATAAATTAACTAAATTAATAACTATTGATTCTTACAACGGAATGAATCAATACTGAATTTACTTAAGCTGGACAATGACACCATTTTCTTTAAGAGCTGCTGTGCAGCCAAAATTATATACCAGTTTTCACTGTAAAGCTGCTTTGACACAATCTGCATTGTAAAAAGCGCTATATAAATAAAGGTGACTTGACTTGAAAGGTGACATACATTATTAAAATCAAAAGTTGTATCTGTTAATATTATTTAATGGACCTGAGCTGACATGAACTAACAATGAACAGTTGTATTTTAACTAACATTAACAAAGATAAATAAACACTGTAACAAATGTATTGCTCATTGTTAGCACATTAACTAACAGGACATTATTGTAAAGTGTTACAATTTTCACTTTCACTTTTTTAGAAATTAAAGAACAAAAAGCAAAACAAATGAATATCAGTGTAAAAACAGATTCACATGAAACAATTTAGATTCAAATATTATAAAATACATTATTTTATGGCTAAAAGCATCTCCTCACGTTGACTTGTTTGGGCAGCTCTGTATTTTCGCAATATAACTGTGCTAATACATCCACCTGTGGTATAAATGCTAGATCAAAACCTCTATCTGCTGAAACATCTCTACCATTGCCGCTCAGCCCTAATGATGATCATGAAGCAGTGTTCATGGACAATGATTCACCATTTTCCTCTCAATGGTTTCAAGTTGCATGAACACATCCAGGAGAGCGAGGTTTGCTCACGCCTGCTCTTGCGGCCCCTCAATTTACATAGAAATGAGAAACATGCCCAAGTCTCCTCTCTTCGAATGCTCCGGACAAGTGTCTGTAACGCACTTCCAGCCTCTCCAAATCCTACTGCTCTCTCTTCTGGCCCTCCATTTTTTTTTTTTCTGATTGATTGGAGTGCTGCTTTACACGCACTTCATTAAACCAGCCTCTCCCCCTCCTGAAGTGACGGGACCCCAAGGCAAAAAGGTTGACATATTAACGATTTTCAATGAGGGCATGAGCCCCAGGCATGCATGTAGTTGACATGCCTTACCTGTTCTCCCGTGTTCAGGCAGCTGAGCGTCTGAAGGTGACGTAGACGGCGACATCAATAAATCTTTCAAAATTACCATTATTGATTTTGATGGAGGAGCACAATGACACATCATTGCTGTGGACGAACATTCAAACGCCTTCTCTTGTACATGACTGGCTAGGTTTACCTGCATAATCTTACACCGATTCTGCTTAAAAAGACGACAGTGTGTAAGGTCATGTAGATGCTGAAAGGCCACTCATTTATCAGGGTGAAAGGTCTTTAGCGATTTAAGCAAAGTGAAATCGAAGCAACTACATTATCACCCATTACCCTGACCTGGCTTTGCATGTAAACAACTTTATTGAAGTCATGTCTGCTTTTTTTCAATGCCTTGTGCATGCCTGTTTAGGTTTTGATGTTCAAAGAGCTTTGCTATAGTGCTTTATTGACTTGTGTGTAAACCAGTGTTGTTATTGTTAAAGGGTTAGTTCATCCAAAAATGACAATTCTGTCATTAATTACTTATCCTCATGTTGTTCCAAACCCGTAAGACTTTCGTTCATCTTTGGAACACAAATGGAGATATTTTTTTCCGGAAGAACCAATGAGGTTTGTTCTGCCGCATCAAGCAAGTACGGTTGAGCTTCTGTTTATGTTCGCTGATCAATGTTTATATGTGAATAAAAGCCTGAATTCAATCTGTTCATCATGTAAAGCAGGGCTCTTCAAGTAGTTTCATTCGGGGGCTGGATTATCAAATCAAAAAGTTGAGGTGGGCCAGGGGGGTTCTTATTGGTAAGAATTATTTTATTTATAATTATTAGGCTTAAATAGAAATATTCTCACAGTGAGACTTGGTAACCACAGGTAAATATATAGGCCTACAAAAAACACCTAAAACAGGTAAAAACTATACACACCTTCACAAAGAAATTAATTATATATCCCCCTACCCACTTAATAAATATATTGCAATATAAATGGCTTTAACATAGTGTTCAATATAAATATTCCACATTTCCACAAACCGTGGTAAATTACTAAATTATTACAGTTCATTCATGGTAAAATGTTTGTAAGGGTGGTGATTTTGGGATATAAAATCTTCTAACTTCATTCATGGCACATTTCTCCTCTTTTCCTCATCAGTCTTGTTGGGAATGTTGAGGCTGTTTCATATAAAACTAGTTTAATCATCGAGTGATTTGTAGTTTGTAAACGAGAAGTGTGTGTCGAATTTAAACGCTTCTCACTGGATGTCGCAACGCTGTTTAATAATGGTGACCGGGAATAAACGCAGCTCCTTTAAGCTTTCGTTCCGTTATCCACTGGGCCGTGCTGCGTAGTTCAAAGTAAACTTGTGAGACGCATGAAAACAGTGCTATTTGTTGTTACTGACCGAGAAACAACTTCAGATGATTCAGTGACAGAGCGGTCCGAACGAATCCAAATCGTTTCAGATCGTTATGCAAGCGCGTTTGGCCAATTCACGGAAAAGAAAGAATCGAGACAAAAGAATGATTAATTTCACAAATGATTGGTCTCGCTGGTTCAGTAGACAGAAATAAGGGACACGCATAATAACTGCTGAAATATTTGCACGGAAAACGTTTCTCAGGTCAGTCGGAGGAGCGTGCATGGTACGAACAGTGCGTATATAGCCGTACAGCTGCAGGCGCCACTGCGGCTACGTATCTAACCAAATTTAGCCGCACTGCCAGGAAAAGAGGAGGGAGGTTGGGGTGCCCTCGGGCCAGATGAAGACGATTGGCGGGCCGGATTTGGCCCGCGGGTGTCTCTTCAGAAAATTTGGACTAAACTACACAAGTTCATCTCTTTATGAACTTCTTGAAGCATCAAAGTGGTCATTGCATGGACTGTCAATGGAGGGACAGAAATCTCACAGATTTCATTAAAAATATCTTCATTTGTGTTCCAACGATGAGCAAAAGTCTTACGGTTTGGAACGACATGAGGGAGAGTAAATATCAGACTACAACTAAAATAAATATAAATTAAAGCTAAATAGAAATATTAAAAAAAAAAAAAAGTAAAAATGACAAAAAGTAATTTACTAAAACTTATAATGAAAACTGAAAATATAAAAAAGCATTCAAATTATTAATAAATACTATAATAGCATATAAATAATAATAAAATAAGTCTGGTGTAAACCTTCACAAAAATGTTCATCATGAGCTGAAATATGATTTTTAGCAACATTTTCTAGTACATTTAAAATTAATTTTTGACTGCCCATTTAGAAGAGTTCTACAGGTTTGTATGAAATCTCTCGAGCTGCAAGACATGGACATGAACAAAGAAACCACCATCAAAGCAGACACACACACTACAGCACGTCTAACCTAACTGATCCTGTAAAACAAGTTGCAGAAACAAATTCCATCAGCCCTAATAGTGTAGCATTAAAGTCAACAAGAAATGCCATTCACAACCCATCTTACTTTCAGACTCTCACGCACTTCCGAGTGTAACAAGATATTCAATGTGTTGTGACTTATGCTGCACTAGCTCTCTCCCCTCTCATCTGACTAGAATGCAGTAGACTTCATGTTTTCAATAGGAAATAAGCACAAGACAAAAAAAAAAGACCCTGCATTTGTCATTTTTGATTTCATTTCATCTCTATTTTATTCTGTCTTTACCTGGGCCTTCCGCATCCGTTGAACCACCATAATCCTCCTCTTCTTCCTTAATCGGCTGCTTTTTTGGGGTCACATGCCTCTTTTCTGGTGTTTTCTAGGGAAGCATGAGAAAAACGATGCTTATGCAATTGGTTTCGGATTAATGTAACTTATGCGTTTCCTGCTTGCGAGTCGATGATGCATGTCGGGAAGTCAACAAATCTGAGGAGGATGTCTCTATGGCAACAGCACGCTGCACCAAGGTTATGTCGCTCTTTTTATTCACACATGAAAACCATAATGGGAAGACTGCATTAAGATGGTTTTTCATGTTTCTTAATACATGATTCCTAAAACTTATAAATGGCAGATAAAGCAATTACTGTTTTCTGCGTTTCCTCCTCACTCTCATCCTGTTCTGCTTCACTCTCCGAACTGGACTCGGATCCATCCATGAGATACCTGAAAAACACAATGAGAAACAGCAGACTGAGTATTGCTGGAACTGGATGGGAATGTATTATGTCCAAACATCAAGTACAGATGCTGAATTAAGTTTGAAGGCATTGATGAATATATTTAGGGAAACAATCACATCACTACAGAGAGATGCAAGAGCAAATCAGACCTGGTATTTTTATTTATTTATTCTGTACATTTACATTTTGCACATATGCACCTCAGTATTTTAGTACATTATAAAACAGTATGAAATAACATATTGAGTGAAAATGATTATTTATTAAATAAATGCCGCCTTATTGGGACAATAAAGCCTTTCTTACACCTACCCCTAACCCTACCCGATAAACATTTTATTATTAAATAACAGCTTTAATTCCACTTTTCACATATTTTCTTCATATTTATTGAAAATAAATTCCTTTCCAATCTGCTATGCGATGAGAAAAGGGAGAAGAACGAGTTCGGCAAAAGGCGGATTCGAACTCGGGTCGATTGTGTCAAAAGTATCTGCAACACGCCTTATGGTGTGTGCACACCAAAAGTGAATTTAATTAATTTAATTAAGTACATTACATACAAAGTCAATGCAAAGACATGAATAGACGTGAATTCACGCCGGGCGAGGCGAATGACAGGAATTGGGCGACTCGATTGCCGCAAACACGCAATATTCACCTCAATCACGTCTTCCGCGCAAGTTGAAAAATTTCAACTCGAGCGGGAAATTCGCATGAGTTGTTGCACAAGCCAATCACCAAAGAGCTTATTGACACGTCCGGTTGTATCAGAAAATGGAGGAGAGCATTATTGTAGCCATCTGCGGGCACCCCGAAATTTATAACAACTTTTCATTCATACAGAGACCGGACAAAAAAGGAGATAGCTTGGAGAAAAGTAAGCAAGGAAGTTGGACTACCTGGTAAGTGATGAAAATATGCGCCTGTTACTTGATTCTAGCTATGAGCTTTACATGGTTGATGATAGGAAAAAATGGCAGAAAGAAATGTTGTTGTTGATGATGTGCGTGAAGACACTCCTCATCGCACAATGTTTTTATTCGCACAAGTGACACGAAAAACAAGTAATCCCGCGAGTAATCTAGAGTGAGTAACGCAATGCGAATATTCGCTTTGCTGTTGGTGTGCACACACCATTACTCCCTATGCCACTGCTGCTGACAGGTCACAGGCGTTTTTTTTACTTTTGTCTTGCCTAACCAGACATTGGAGTGACTGTAAATAGCCTCTGCCAACAAGGTGGGCTATTTGTACTTAGTGTAAATAGACAATCCGTTAGCAGTAGGGATGTAACGATGCATCTGGAACCGGTTGAAAATTGATTAAAATGTGTGTCGATTCAAGTCGGTTGAGATGATAAATGATACATTTGGGGGCGGGGGTTTATATGAATGTATAGCTGAGAGGAACTGACTGTGTTCAGAAAAGTTTAGATGGTGTTTTCTTTTCATCTTACTTCCGTACAATGCATTTTAAAGTAGTTTTAGTGCACAGCGCTGCTTTGTTTATAGCGGTAACCATGGAAGCGCTGTATTGCCGCTGTTCCATAAGCGCCACCTGCTGTCAAGACAGTGAATTTGCATTCTCTTGCAGCCCGTCTGCTATGAAGTTTTATGTAGCATAATTTCACAAAGCTAAAGTCTGAACATTGTGTTTTTGCTTCAATGTTATAAATTATACAATCTGTTTGGATACAATACAATTGTTTGGATCGTGATTAAAATGCATAATAATTTTAAATGGCTACAGATAGTTCAGCCTGTAATAGAGCACATAAACATCTTGTTCATGTACTCATATGAAGAGATTTCTTTTATTAGTAATATTTATTGATTTAAAATTTCAATTTAGTTTTGTTATAAAGATATTTCAATTTCACAAAGAAATATGCAGCATTTTGTCTGAGAAATAATAAAAAGACCCTTTCTCATTTAAATCTCATTTTGTTAAAAAAAAATCGTGAGAAAATCGAATCGTGAAACCAGTTTCATGAATCGTATCGAATCGTGAGTTGAGTGAATCGTTACATCCCTAGTTAGCAGAATGTCCAGAGTGCTCTTTTCCAATCAAAATAATGGAAACTGGTCTGTCAATCTCCAAAAAAAAAATTATTATAGCATATATGAGTCATATGGACTATTGTTATGTCACATCATGTGACTTCATAAGACATGGAATATAGTGCACGAGTCCACTGCAGTATAAATCACCCTCCACTTTCATTGTACTGATAAGAGCAGCTTGGGGATTCTGCACAACATCTCAACTTGTTTCATGGAAAAGGATACAATAATTTGATAAAATGAAAAAAATTTCAACCAAATTTTAAGTTTTAGGTGAAATATTCCTTTAAACTGTACATTAAAAACGAACAATTAGCGTCTGCACTCAAGTGGAAGTATTTTTATCTCAGGTTTGGGAATAAGCATCTGTGAGCATGCTTCTTCCTGTGCTTCCCATTCCTCCTTTATCGCTACTGGAAAAAAAAAAACACATACAGTGGTTCTGCAAGGACACACAAGCTGATCTGTGTTTGACAGCATGGACAGATACACACTCCTCATCTTCAAAGGAAGTGGCTGCTTTAATTACCCATGGCAGATGCAGCTTTTAAATACGGAATACATAATCTGAGGTGGGCACTCAAAGCAGGCACAATGGAGAGCCAGGCACAGAAGAACACAGCTGCCTCAGCTAAACCAATCCACGATAACAGACGAGACAACTGCTAAACGGATAAACACACACAAAGCACACTCAGCGCTGGACTTAACACTAGCCTTTTATCAAGCAGAATTTATGATAATCACTAGGGCTGGGCAATATGCAAAATAGCTAAAACAACATCTCAATATATTCCAGCTGTTTGACAATAATCATTATATATATATATATATATATATATATATAGAGAGAGAGAGAGAGAGAGAGAGTGTTTGTATACATGTATATTATTACAACTTATTTTATGTTTAAGTTTTAGTAATTTTAGTACTTTAAGTTAAAGAGTACTAGATTCAAAATATTAAAACGTAAGAAATAAAATACAGTAAAAACCTGGTACAAATAACTATTTTTCACTAAATTGTACATGCACCAGTATAACAATATATAAATAATAAACGGCAATATTTACCAACAATACCAGTAAGATTTTGCATATATCTCCATCTATCATTGAAAACAAAAACTGCATTAAATTAATGATTGATAATGTTGCATAATTTTACATTACCAGCAAAATAATTGTGAATATTCAATAGGGCCCAGTACTATTGCACAGACTAGCCAATGATTTAAGCCGTTAATTTATTAAAGGGTTAGTTCACCCAAAAATGAAATTTCTGTCATTAAGCACTCACCCTCATGTCGTTCCACACCCGTAAGACCTGTAAGGGTTTGGAATGACATGAGGTTGAGTAATCATGACAGAAATTTCATTTTTGGGTGAACTAACCCTTTAAATTGCCTGAACACAGTCATGACTGTTTAGTTAGTCATCTTTAGCTTTTTCAACACAAACCCACCTGCAGAAACAGCAGAAGAAATGACAAATCTGAAAAAACATGGACACTGGACCTCGATTGCCCTTTGCTAAGAAAGTAAGTTCAGTAACTCAGTCATTCATTATTCAGGACACTGCGCTTCACATCGCCGCACGCTTTGAACAGACTGCACAATCAGATGGGTCATTAAAGCCACAATCAACGTCTATAAAGTCACGAGCACCACAGCATCAGAGCTTGTGCTGTATCAGTATCTGTGTGACTCGACTAGCAAGTCTCACACAAGCTCAATTTCATTCTGATAATAATGCAAGGCCAGATCGAACGGTGTAGTACTGTCGTCTAATTCCCTATGGTTCATTTGGGAGGTTCTTGCACAATACAGTCATAATATGATTTTTTTTTATACTCGCTCTTTTGCGCACAATTGCACAGAGTGTCAGAAAAACTGGTCTTACACTGAACATTCAATCCACCTCATGTCAGTAATTATAACAGCATGTAGAAATGTCTGAATCTGTGTTATTTTAATATTATTTATATACTAGTATGGTATTTATGGATAATTAATTAATAAATACTTTTTTAATACTTAAATTTTGAATTGGATTTTATATTTATATTTTCAGTTCTCATTTTAATTTAATTTTACTTTGTGCATTTGTCACTGTTTTAAATATTTCTATTTAGCTTTAATTTATTTTTATTTCAGTTTTAGTGATTTCAGTACTTTAACTTGTTTTGTTACTCAGTTTAATGCCATGACAACATTTATAATTTTAGTTTTTATATTTTAATGTAATATTTATATTTTATTTTTCCTCAGCTTATTTCAAAATAAAATAAAAAAAATATATATATTTTTAATAGTTTTAGTTAACAATAACAACACTGGTCTGAATTACGTTATCACAAGCAATAACGACCCAATTAAACAAAATTAGAAAAATGAATATTCACTATAGCAAATTTTCCATGATCCGAACACCCACATCTGTTGACAGCTATTAATAATGACAAACAAAAACAAAAGCTCTCTGACTCGATGCTGCAGTTCGTCTCACCGTTTGCAGGAAATCTTCTGCTTTGTTTTGTGACAGTCCATCACCCACTCCTTCCTGACGATAATGCCTCCGGCCGCTTTCACCTGACTGTACTTGGGAGTGTTGGCAAACGCACAGCTGCAGGAGAGAGACAAAAAGCTCAACAAACACGAGGCGTCTCTGAATGCTGACACACATCATGAGGCTCTGAATGCTTTTTTTGATGGACGAGCTCCTTACATGAGGTGTGTGGAGTCTGGAGTCCAGTCGGGTCTGTATCGGGCTCCCATGGCCAGGGCTTTGTCTCGCAGCTCTGCGCGGAAGGGGTTCTGGAAGCCACTCAGGACAAACACGACTCCCTCCATGATGCGTTTGAAAGCAACCGGTTCTGCAGACTTGGGCTTAGGTTTTGGTTTGGGCTCTGGCTTGGATTTAGGACTCTCTCTCTTGTCTGATGTCTTCTGGCCTGGAGAAGCTACAAATTCACCATCAAGAATTCAGTTTGTGCAGTGGTTCTCAAAAAAGAGGCCTCAAGATGACTTAAAATTATTGAGAAGTAGATAAAAGAAATTTAAAATGTAAATAAACTACTAAAACGACAAAGAAAAAAAAAAATCTATTTTATACATTGCTAACACTTTACAATAAGGTTCTATTTGTTAACATGAGTTAACTTCATTAGTAAACATGAACAATGAAAAATACTTCTAAAGCATACATTAAAACGCGTTCATTTCAACATTTACTAATAGATTATTAAAGTCAAAAGTTGTATCTTTTAATATTATTTAATGGACTTGTGCTGACATGAACTAACAATGAACAGTTGTATTTGTTTAACTAAAGTTTAGATTAATAAATACTAACAAATGCATTGCTCATTGTTAGATAATGTTAGTTAATACATTAACTAAAGTTAACTAATGAAACCTTATTGTACACAGCCCTGCATCTTGGGGAAAGAAAATTTAAAAAAAAAAAATTAGCTTTTGCTAAAAAGGCCGAACCTTGAAATAAAAAGTCATGAATGTGAAATAGTTGTAACCTGGCTTAGAGGAATCATGTCTTTGTGGCAATTTTTCTGGTGATTAAGAGATAATACAAGACTTCTTCACCTCACAAATGGTTGTTGAAAGCAAAAATGCTACGAAATGCACGTTTTGTTGTGAGAAAGTGTGGCGTGCTCTTTTTTAGCTAAATTAGTATTGGATTTCATTCAGCAAATATGATGCAGGGCAGTGTAATATATATATATATTTATTTATTTCTTATTTTAATTCACCTACTCTAAAACTGTTTTTTTGTCTTTGAATAACCAGGATTCTCTCAGTCTTGGAAAACCTGGATAATATGAGGAAGCCTCATTTTAAAAGTGTGATTTTTAGTCCTGGAAAAGTCATGGAAATAAATAAAATCTTACTGCATTTTTATAGTGAATATACATTTGTTTTAGTTATGCCAAGCTCTAAAATATTTACAAATAATTTCAGGTAAAAATGGTGAGTAAAAATAATTAAATTAAAAAATCCTGATCCAGTAAATCAGGAACGACAGGAAAAGTCATGGAGATTCACTGGTTTAAAAGAGCAGAAACCTTGAAAAACATTCAGCTTTCAAAACTTCTTTAATCTAGAAATTTGGACATTCCAAGTTTCTGAGAACTATTGACTTCATGTGTTCAACGAATATGAAATAATATTTTTATTTACCAGTGGAGATGGGACTTGCAGTTGCACTGGTTTTTGCTTTAGATTTTGGCGTGGCAGAGTTTGATTCAGCAGAGGCAGATGAACTGGGCTTTTTGGGCGGGGGACCTGCGGCTTCCAGACGCTCTTTACTAAACTCAAACTTCCTCTTCACAGGAGCCTATAAGAAACACAACAGGAAACACATCAAGCAGCGGTTCTCAAAGAACAGACCTTCTTTTATGATACTCTGACGTGCTCTTTGGAGCTTGACAAGTTCAACCACCATCCTCTCATCCATCAGTCATACAGGTCTGAAGCGACATGAGGGAAAAAATAACATTTTTATTTTTGAGAGAACTGTTTCTTTAATTCTCAGAGTTTTTTTCTAAACAAAGTCGGCATGAAATGGGAGTTGCGATAGTGTTTTCTTCCCTATCGTGACGTATATCTGAGTGAAACAGCTTCTTGAATCAGAAAAAAATGTAGGGTGGGGCTTGATTTTGTCTTTGGGGAATTGATTGGATGGTTGTGGTCTCATATGAGTGACAGGTTGCCCCACCCTCACACCAGTAAATACATCATCAGAGGAAGGAAGAGATGTCGCTGAAAGAGGGAGGTGAAGTTATTTTGATTACGAGGCACATGAATTAAAAAAAATAATGATGTGCATGGATAAATTATTTATAAGAAATACAGTAATATTCCATAAAAACTAGAATAGTTAGTTTTGATTTCATGGTGACTTTAATATTTTCACTGGGTAGCCGCTGATGTCCTACAGCAGGTGCAGCATCTTCATCTCAGATCCTGCTGTGCTGAGATTTACAGTTTTTCCAGTTCAAGTTATTATAAGGATATAATTCTGGAATGCTATCAATAATCCATTGCAGATGACTACAAAATATCTGCCACTTCAGCATAAAAACAATAGCATCAGCAACTGTGTTCGCATCGGAGAGATGATTTATGGTGACCGAAGCACTGCAGCTAATTTAATAAGGAAGTAAAATGGGCTACTCATTAGTTAGAAGACAGGAATACAGTTATATGGGGCTTGTTATTATACAGCTCCACTCCTGAAGAAAGAAACACCGGGGTTTAGGGTTGGTGAGATTTGAAAGGAGTCTCTTCTGCTCAGCAAGGCTCAGCAATTTACCTGATCAAAAATACAGTAAAAACAGTAATATCTGAAATATAATTACAATTTAAAATAACTGCTTTCTATTTGAATATATTTTAAAATCTCATTTTATCTGAATTTTCAGCATCATTACTCCAGTCTTCAGTGTCACATGACCCTTCAGAAATCATTCTAATATCCTGATTTGCTGCTCAAAAAACATTTCTTATTATTACCAATGTTGAAAACAGTTGTGCTGCTTCATATTTTTGTCGAAACTGTGATACATTTTTTCATGATGCTTTGATGAATAGAAGATTCAAAAGAACAGCACTGAATGTTTTTTTTTTTTTTTTACATTATAAAAGTCTTTACTGTCAGTTTTGATCAATTTAATGAGTTTTTGCTGAATAAAAGTATTCTTTCAAAAAGAAAAATCTTACAGCCCCTGAACGGTAGTCGCACAACTAAATAGGAAAAAAAGAACTGAAAACTCGCTCCAACTTTAGTACTGATCTACATGTTCTGGAGAGGAAGGCGCAAATGGGTCGGTACCTGTTGTGTGCTGGTGCTGCTGGAAGACGAATGTGTGGACGAACCGTCGGACTTCAAAGCAGCCGCGGCGTAACTCAACCTGTCATTCTGAGGAGACACTGATAGAAACAAACAGGTAATAATGATTATTACAACATTTACTTCTATGTACTTCTGGATAAAATCTGGCTTGGAAGAAAAACAAAATGGATTTACTTTACAGGAACAGTAACATTTAATACAATACAATTCCCCCTCTCCACACTGAATATTGGACCATGTGCACAAA
Organism: Mylopharyngodon piceus; assembly: GCA_039654765.1. Lineage (NCBI taxonomy): Eukaryota > Metazoa > Chordata > Actinopteri > Cypriniformes > Xenocyprididae > Mylopharyngodon > Mylopharyngodon piceus. The sequence goes on from CM077445.1 coordinate 15,539,116, forward strand.
ATTTACGAGGGATGTAACAATACACTAATATCATGATTTGATTTGATACTGATCTCAATACAATACTCTCAAGATACTTTAACAAAGACAAAAGATTTAGCCCGTTTTGAAATCGGATGTTGCATTACCATTGGAAACAATACTTTAATTTCTTTTAGTTAATTTCTTTCTTACTACTGGGTGTCTTCTTTAAAACAAGACTAAACTTATTTCTGTACTCCAAAGCATTCTTGAATTATAATCATTTAAGTTTGGATAGTGCATTTTCATGTCTATTCTCAAAAATAGGGGTGACACTTAAGGGGTTAAATATTATATATTATTAATTCATGTATTTTATTTTTAATTTAATTAAAAATGAATAAACACGGAAACCCAAATGTATGATTTGATGTCTGGGTTTATCATATTTGATGCACCATTACCATATTCAATTGCTAAATTAAATCTGTCTAAACTTTTATTTTGGGTGAACTGTACATGATACATGTTGTTGCATTTTTGTTTTGAGATATATTGTGACTAGAGATATTGTTACACCCCTAAAAAATGCCAGCTAGGCCTGTCGTGATTATTGATTATTCGTCTGATCGTGGTTATTTGATCAAATCGTAATTATTTGAAATAACTGCAATAATTGTGCAGTTTCGGTTTTATTTAAAATCACTTTTTTTCATCTAAATAAGGGAAATTTGAGCATTTAAAGAAATGCCATAAAATGCGCAATATTGTGTCTCCTATCGTCTATGTATCATGTCTCAGACTGCATTATATTATATTATATTATATTATATTATATCTTCAGCACAGAATTCATGATCGTGACAGGCCTAATACCAGCAAAGGCATTTGTAATTTACATTTCTATTACATTTATTCATTTAGCAGACATACAAATCAAGTTTAAAGTAGTGTACTGATAATATATGCTCAGTGGTAAAGGTTCAACCATTTATGTAGCCTATGGGATTCATTATAAACAGTTTACATTAATACCGTAATATGCAATACCTTTCAGTCCTGTGCTGGATTTAGCAGTGCTCTCTCTGCTAAAGAACAGACTTCCCGGCTGGATATTTGAGCCAGAAGAAGGGGATTCGTCTTTAACACGGAACTGACCCAGTTTAGTTAGTTTCTGTTAGGAAGAGAGACAATAGATCTCAAGAGCTCACGCCGTCAAACAGCAGGAACACTGAACACGAGCTGTGGAGGAACAGCACTCACCGGTGGAGTCGTGATGGGAGCATCATTATCGTCTGGAGGAGAATGCAGCTTTATAAAGGTGATTCCATACGCTATTGACTGCACACAAACAGAGAATAAAGGCTCGCAATTCACTCTTACTGTCGTGTCGGGATTGAATTGACGTGAGAGAAAATAATGACAGTGTTCACCTTGCTGTAAGGCTGACTGCACACAATCTTCACGCGGTCCCACTTCTCCTGCGCCGTGGCCTTCACCAGCTGGGTGGGTCCGAAGAAGCGCACTCGGTTTGTGTTTGTGCCGTTACGGCTCTCTGTGGGTGACATGAAGGACGACGTGACCAACAGAACCTACAACGGGTCACAAGAAAGACACATTAACACCAACAAGCTTTGAAAATGACACATTATTCAGAATCAGTTTTATACCTCAAGTGTGCCCAAGCAAACAAGAAACAACTTAACATAGATACAAGATACAGAATGTAAAGAATAAACAGATATACAAAAATGCAGTTTACTATTATAGGTAACTAAACAATTAAAAAAATGTTACTCCGCTCTCTTCTGGAAAGGGGGCCGGGAGCAGCAGCTCATTTACATTTAAAAGGACACACACAAAAATGGCGTGTTTTTGCTCACACCCAAATGGGGCAAATTTGACAAGCTATAATAAATGATCTGTGGGGTATTTTGAGCTGAAACTTCACAGACACATTCTGGGGACACCAGAGACTTATATTACATCTTGTGAAAAGGGGCATAATAGGTCCCCTTTAACTGAAATGAAATAATACATTAAAAAACTTGTCAAGGAACTAATTGTCAAGGAAATATTTGGATAAAGTGTGTGCTATATGAATTAATGTAATATAAATGGTATATTTTAGGGGTGTAACAATATATTGCATTACATTATATCGCAAAACAAAAAAGCAACAATATGTATTGTGTATAATTCACCCAAAATGAATCTAGTCAGATTTAATTTTGCATTTAATATTAAATATTAAAAACATTTTAAATGTATAGTCAAGGGCACAACCTAAAATCCCCCCAGAAAATATAAAAATGAATTCAAATTATTAATAATAAGAAATATGATAGTATCTCAATGATACTAAAATAATACTGACCACCACAAGATGTTATTTACATGGGTGTATAAGAGATGTATTGTCTATGCAGCTATTATGTTGAATGTGTTGGTAATTATAAGAGCAAAAAATAATAAGTAGGCATGGGTGCCACAAATAAATAAATATGAATTATACATATTGTGCTCATTAGTTGATCTATGGTGGAGCATTAGGTGTTCGTAATTAAGATGGAAAAATTTATTATTGAAAAGATTTTTTTTTTTAATTTCTTCACAAAATGTAACTATATTATCACCTAGCTCTTTATATAAAGTTGGATATACAAGTACACTAATGTCAAGCAATATACAGCAAATCTCAACTGCTTGATTGTTTATTTCGTTGCAAAATGTAAACTATATTATCATCCAGCTCTAATCTGCTAAATGCAGCTATAAGGCATGACGATATTAAGATATTATAAACATTAACATCATTTTCTGTAAAGCTGCTTTGAAATAATGTGTATTATCCAAACTAAATTGGCTAATAACAAACTAATGTATTCTAAGATAATGCAATTTAAACTGTTTGATGCTGCTAAAGCTTGTAACTTTAATACACACCTCAAAGTCTTGATCTTTGACTGATGTGGAGTGTCCAACAAGGACCTCAATGAAAGCAGAGCCTTCATTTCCAATGTCTATGCTGTGAATTTGCTCTTCCTTTTCCAACTGGAGAAACAACAGACAAAAAATGTAATTTAAAGGAATCATTAGTAAAGTTATTAAAATAAGTGCAAGTGTTGTTCAGTTATTATCTTGGAAATAAAAAAGATTTTTATTTATTTATTTATTTAATAAATAAATATTCTTTTTATTTGTTTATTTTTAAATAATGAAATATTAATAAACAGAAATAAAAGCCATACTTGAAGAATAACTGAAACTTGCTTCTCTCCAGGTCTTGCAGCTTTCCATTTCCTGTACGTGTCGGAGCTCAAGAGGTTGTCTGCCTTGTGAGTCTGTGCAGAAGGATTCGACAAGTCTCATAAATAAACAATACTTTTATTTGGTCATGTTATTAGGCTAGTTTCAATTCTTCCTAATCTTGTGAGAGTGTTTAGACAGATGTCTCTCATTTAAACTATTAAAAACAGAGTTAGAGTTTGATTCATCATTTCAAATTTTCTGTTTCAATAGATTTCTCTCTGTCCTCACATACAGAATCTTCTCTTGATTCTAGATTATTGTACGTTGGTTGTAAGGTGGCCTTGATTTTTTTTGGAAAGCCACTAAATCATATTATTGTGATTAAATATAAAAGCTACTTACATTGTCCTCACTGCTGCAAGACACAATATGCTTAAGTTTGATTTCAGGCATGTTCAACACTCGTCTCTGGTCTCATAAAACCTGAAAACACTGTACAACAAAATTATTTTCATTTAATATTCATTAAAAGTGAAAATTATAAATTTATTATAAATAGATGCAGCAGACCTGCATACCACTATGATCTATAATAAATTCTGAGCAATGAATTGTCGTGACTTTTTCCACCACTTCTCCAGTTGTTTGTGATTGCTGGAAAAGAGTTTATATATATATATATATATATCGTTCAGACTGATTCGCTAATGAAGCACTCGATCTGTGAATCGACTCAAAAGAATCATTCGATCACAAATCAGACATCAAATGTCTTTTACTCTACACAAGAGTAATATATAAATATTGTGGTTACTAGGGTCAGATATTAACTAATGCACAGAATAATAATGCCAAAAAAGTGACAACAACGACATTCATATTTAAAATATGGGCATTTTGTCCACATTTTTATTGTTATCTAACCTACGATATATTTCATCATATTCTACTCAAATATTTGAAAAATGCATGATGGCCTCATAAAAATACAAAATTATTTAAGACTTCAACTCAATCATTATCTAAAAGAGACAGACTTGAAAACAGTTCATATCTTGCAATATATATATTTTGTTTACATTGATTATCTGTTAGACTAGCTGTCATTCATAATAATACGAGACTGACTACATTATCAGCTCGTATCTGGCCCTAATGATTGTCTACCACGTCTCTGGTGTAGCTCTGGTGGTAACTTTAGTATTCGACCATTAAAGCGACTAGTTATGTTAACTAGCATGCTTCATTTCACAGTGCTGTTAGCAAACAATAGAGCTGCATTACAGCGGGCATTAAATAGACAGAAGCAGGGCTGAAAACATTCAGACACTTGATTGAATTAAATTAAGAACACTGTACCGAAATCCAAAGTCCGCAGACCTCAGTTATGTGGCTTATTGTAGTTTGTGTGGAGACTGTTTCACGAACACGAATACAAACTCCCTCTCAATTCACAACACGTGACGTCACTTCCGCCTACCGTCGTATCAGAGGCAGAGCGACGCTTCACAGGAACTCGTAGCCAGTAAAATAAAGGTCCGTTTTAATTGCAAAACATTTAGGAAAAAATAGAAGTTGTCAAAAGTCTTAAACAAAATGACATTTAAATTATACTAATTTACAAACTGAGAGCTGTCATACATAAACGAATATTTTATTCATTAATTTACTCGTGTTATTCATTCGTTTACGCTTACTCTTTTACTTTTCGCAAAAGAGTTTAGTATTTGAGAGTGAAATATTTTTGGGCATTGGTCTCTCTGTCCCACGGTCTCTCTGCTATGAGCACAATCTTAGAAACTAAAACAACAAGTAAGGAATAATTGACTCCGGGCCGTTGAATTCTTAAAAAATAATGCACACCCGAGGTGGTAATGCGGCCATGACGCGAAGCGGAGTTACACCTCGGGTGTGCATTATTTTTTAAGAATTCAACGGCCCGGAGTCAACCATAATCCACTTATACTACAGTTACCACACCTTAAGACACTGTTCAGATGTTGTATTTCAAGACATTAGTCAGGTTTTTGTCCTTAAACACTCTTGTGTGTGGGACTAATTTCTTACGCATCTCATCCCTAAGCCTCCATTGCTAATTCCAAAATGTCATTTCAGAACTAGTAATAGAGGCTTGAGCCTTGATAGCAGACTATAATACAGTTATTAATGCAGTGCCCTTAGTAGGGCCTATAATAAACTACAATAGCCTTTCACAAAGATGTTTGTTTTTAAATAAATGTTGTAATTTTCCACCTGCACAGCTTTAAGGTTTTCTTTGAAATGCCATCTGACTAGTCTAGTACTTATTAATGTTCCCCTTTTTCTCAGCTGCATAACAATCTTAGTGTTAAACAACCTTTTGCACATTGGCCTTTTCCAATCTCAGCCTTTTTTTGTTTCCAATAACCTCTATACTTTTATTGTCCTCAGGACTAATACTTTCAGTTCATGACTCTGTCCTTTAGCATTTAATGAATATATGGTCCTTGGAACACATTTGATATATGACTTTTCAATGATAGAAATGTAAAGAATTCTCAGTAATGACTTACCTTTTAAGCGCATGTCAAAGGAAATTCTTTATAAACTCTCAAATGTGACTTTCCATAGCTCAGTGTTCATGAAAATAACATGAAATGACTGTAGACTGAAATGCAAATCACTGATTGGCTCTTCAATTGAATGGAATTAAAAACACAGCATAGTAACTTCTAAAGCCACTTTTTGTCTATTCAATGATTTACTCATCTTTTACAATAATGTCTGAGTTATTTCAGTAATGCCTGAGGTATCTGACCTTTCTCAGCAAAACAGATATATGCAATGGCTGAGATTTGTATAGTTTGTACTTCAACAAATATGCATTAAAATGTATATTAAAAACTGTCAACAATTATTCTGTTTTTGCAAACAGCCTAAAAAACAATATTCACTCACATGCATTTCTGCATATTCTTCATATTCTTTGAGATGCCCAACACATTGTTTTTTATTTCTTTATTTCTGGAGGCTAGCTGATACAGAAACAACATCAGCACAGACTCAGTTCTCAGTGAAAACGCACAGGTAGAAATCATCAAAATGGTTATATAAACACACTCAGGTAAGTTTCCTTCTGTTAGATGAAGATTCATTGATGAAGATGTAAATGTTGTGATCATATGACCTCCACATAGATGGCCGTGTCAGAGTCTGTCGTGATGGGGGTCGGTCTCTCCAGCTGCGCTCGCTGTCGTCTGGCCCCTCGTCTTTGTCTCTTATGCATCTGCAACACACAGACGACTGCATTTCAACATCAAATGCAACTAGTCGTCATCATTATTTCACATGCCTTATATAAATACAGATGGCATTTGGCTGTTGTGATACCTCTCAGATTGCTGCCATATTTCCAGCTGTTGTTTAAAAGTTGAATATTTTTTCCAAAATATCGCTCGGACAGAAATGCTCCTTTTTTAGCAATTGAGTTTGCCAGGGTCAATTTGCAGGATATCCAAGCTAACGAGACTCTAAATAGTTTTCTGTGTTCGTCTGTGCAGCCAACGACAGAACAGTTAGCATGCTTTGCTCAAACTTTTGCCATGGCATTAGAACTGGTACACTGTTGTCACTTGCGAAAACAAAATGGCGGCGCCGTGGGTGGAAACATGCAGATTAAGGGGAGGTAATATTATAATAAGATCCCCTTCCTACATCACTAGGGGAGCGAAATCTGAGCGGCTCGTTTTTTCACATGCTTGCAGAAAAAGGCTTGCCAAAACAAAGTTACTGGGTTGTCCCTTTTCTTGTTTTCGGGGTTGGTAGATGCACCGGGGACCCGATTATAACACTTAAACATGGAAAAAGTCAGATTTTCATGATATGTTCCCTTTAATAAAAAACATTCTTTTTATAATTTAGAGTTTTAATAAATGCTCTTTTTGGAAAAAAATCCAAAATTCAACATGCAATATTCAAAAATTCAACATTCGAATATTCTAAATTCTAAATTAAAAAATTCTAAATTCAAAAGATCAAGTAAAATGTCATCAATTCATACAAGTTTAGCAGCGGATGACTATCACTGCGTCCGAAATTGCGTCTGAGTAGGTACTACATTTGAATTTACTTCGCAACCGTTAAAAAGGTACGCTCTATATAGTATGAATATGGGTACTATGAATGAAATTCGGACGTACTACATCCGCCATGTTGTTACTGTCACGTGACCTACCAGCGTCAGTTTGAGATGTCCCCTCCTGTGGCCTCATGGGATAGTAAAGTGTCCATCAAATGTGCACTTCAGTATCTTGCCGGAAGTAGGTCATCCGGGGACTTTTTTCATACTTTTTCGAATACTATGTATTCAGACATACAACTACTCTATTAGTATTGGTACACAGAACTGAGGAACAACTAATGATGGTCAACCAATCAGTGAAAAGGGGCGTTTCATGCTTGCCTACATGTGGAAATCGAATATTCAAACTGTTTATCCATTTTCTAGCCCTAAACGTAAAATGAATAATCAAACCAAATTCTTGGTTTTCTTTTTTTGAAAAAACGTAAACATAATTATTTTTCTGCGTTCAATATTAAAGGGATAGTTCACCCTGAAATGAAAATTCTGTCATCATTTTCTCACCCTCATGTTGTTTCAAACCTGTATGAATTTCTTTCTTCTGCTGAACACAAAAGAAGATATTGGGAAGAATATCGGCAACCAAACAGTTGATGGGCCCCACTGACTTCCATTGTATTTTTTCTCCATACTATGGAAGTCAATGGGGTCCATCAACTGTTTGGTTACTCGTATTCTTCAAAATACCTTCATTCAGCTCATTTTGAAGGAGGCATCAAGTGTATCCTTCATGTCCTTCAAAATGAGCTGAATGAAAGATGCGTAACAAAGGCTGCCTCCCAAGGATCCTTCAAATTGAGACAATGTATCCCGAGCACCCGAGATACGCAGCCTTACTAGGATAAAGCCTTCTGTTTGAGAAGCACCTAATCTCTACATGTGGGTGGGAATGAAACGTCCCTTTCTGCTGACTGATCAACCAAACATCAAACCTTGCCGTCATCAGTTGTTCCTCAGTTCCGCACAACTAAACAATACTCATCCGCTGCTACAGTTGTGCGGCAACTACATTTCACCTCTTTCTCATAAAGCAACCAGACTAATGAATGGCTCAACACAAACCCTACCAATCTTCATGAGCACGTCATCGCTTTTTACCTGTTTGCTTTGTACAAAAAGTGGAGTGCAGTTCTGATAGATGAGCTGATAACTGCCGTTGGTGTAGATGTGTGTGACCTCACTGCAGTTAATGTAGAGCGGCATGCGCTCCTGATAGATGCCGAGACTCTCTGGATGTATTGCAGGAGGTCTGTAGGTCATGACACGTCTCCTTTTCAACAAGAAAGAGTTCAGATGTTATTAACACTTAGTCAGATGAGATTGCACTAGATATAAGCACATGATAAAACATTAGTGACAAGGATCTTACTGTCTGTTTGTCCAGCAACAGCAGTAACATATTAGAAGAAGACTCAGCAGCAGAAGGAAAAGCACAGCACATGCTGTCGGTATTAGAGTCCATATCAGATGACCTGTGAAAAAAAAAAAATGTCCTCGTTATAATGCATCTCAAAGTATCGTAATATCAGATAGAATATGCAAACTTTTTCTTAAAATGAGTAATTAAATATTTAAAGTTTTATGTAAATATTTTAAATTATATTTATTTGTATATGTATATATAAATTAATATTGAATCAATATTAATTTAATTAAATAATATAATAAAATAATTAAATATAATAATTATAAATAATTAAAAGTTTAATTTACATGACTTTTCTAGCCATTTGTGGCTATTTTTTAATTATTATTATTTTTAAAATATTTTTTAATGTCCTTCCTGATTTTGGGAAAAATCTGCAGAATGGATATAAACACTAAAATTGTGTTAAACAGAGCTGTTTTTTACTACATTATTATTGGTAGATAAAAGCATCATTCTATTATCAACTATTATATTTAATAGTTTAAAACAGAAGGATGTTCAGAACTTTCTAAGTGTTCCCATTCTGTGCGAATCTGCAGGATTTTTGGATCAGTTACAGAATCATTGAAAACAGAGATTCAGAACATGGGTTGAAAAACAACATGAGTAAATAATGACAAACTATAATCTTCTAAATGTCATTGTTCAGCTGTAGCGTACCATCATGAGCCTCAAACAGTATGTGAGAGTCGTTTCCCAGTGAGTTGATCGCGTAACATTCCACCGGCAGAGGAGCGTCTGCGATCCCACTGAGAGTCGCCACCAGTATGTGGTTGAAATAAGAAAAAGAAGTGTTATATCCCTCCGGCAGATGAGTCCCGTTCACGCTCCAGGTGACAGCGGGACGAGGGTTTGAGTCCACAGCACAGGAGCAGGACAGCAGGGTCCCGTCCCAGTCACAGGACGAGTTGGACAGAATCACGGGAGTGTCTACAGAGACAAGAATAATGGACATGGACAACATGAGACAAACAAAAAAGGACAGATTGCAGAAGCAGAATGCAAAGTAATTTTGTGTCATGTTTCATAGGTTTCTACAGCAGGGTTATTATAGTTAACAAAAAATTAAAATCAAAACTAGAACCATAAAAAACGTTTACATTACTTTAAATAAAAAAATACTGGAATACAATAAAATGTAAAAAACTTTTTTTTTATTTCAACTTTAAATTTAATTTAATTTAATTCAAATTTATGTACTAAAATAAAAATAAAACTGCAAAAAAAATACTATATAGACATTTTTAAAATAAAACACCCACTATAAATAACAAAAACACACAACGAACTTACTAAAACTTTAAACAAAATTGAAATTAAAACAATAACAGAAGATATAAAAAATAAAAACAACTTCAAAATTAGAGATGCACCGATATATCGGTCAATAATCGGTATCAGCCGATAAAAGCAAATTTTCACACTATTGGCTATCGGCCGATAGTTTAAAAACAGCCGATAGTCAGGGTCGTTAATGTGTGTTGATATTAAATTGGAGGCCGTTGACTCACATTGCACATTGAGGGCCGTGAGGCGAGACGTCGCCTGTCCCAGTCTGTTGGTAGCGGTGCACTGAGCGCGTGTGTCTCGGGTCATGTTATAGATGCGGATGGTGGGAGTGCGTTTGGGGAGGATCACTGTGTTTCCCGACTGAACGGTTGACCACTGGTATTCAAACGCAGGTGGGTCGGCCTTACAGGAACAACTCAGCAGAGCATTTCCTCCAACCCGGACAGACACCGTGAGGATCTGAATGGAGACGTCTTTGGGAGGAACTGTGAGGAGACCAGAAACATTTAGAATCATTTAGTACATCACTGCTTTAGATCAGTGCTTATCAACCAGGGGGCCTCAAGACAACAAAACAAGCTTTTACATGATGTAATATAAGTCTCTGGTGTCCCTAGAATGTGTCTGTGACGTTTCAGCTCAAAATACCCCACAGATCATTTATTATAGCTTGTCAAATTTGCCCCTATGTGGGTGTGAGCAAAAACACGCCATTTTTGTGTGTGTCCCTTTAAATGCAAATGAGCCCTTTCCAGAAGAGGGCGGAGCTTTAACAGCTCGTGCTTCGGTTGCTCAACAACAACAAAGCTGGAGAATCTCACGCAGCCAAAATGAGGATTGTCAGTAATGGTGTTCAGCCTTACATTGTTCAAACCGGAGTCGGACACTGATGGAGAGACTCAGGAAGAAGTTACAACTTTTAGAATGAAACTGGATGTTTCTGAATGGTTAGTGGATAAATTTATGTAGTTGCTGTTGAGTTGATTCAACTCATCGACTAGCATGTGCCGTCATGTTAATCTTTCATGCAAATCCAGTGTTGAATTGACCCTCGTTTGTGAAGCAGTCCGGCGTAAAATGACGGCATGGCAACAATACTCTACTACAACAACTCTTCCTCTTCTCTAAAGCAGCCCAACATGGCCTCACCCCCTTTGTTGCGTGTTCTCGGGGGTGGGGTTTATGTAAATTTTGGGGTTTGTGATGTCACCAACCCGGGAAGAAGCTCGTTGTAGTCCCTACAAGCCTTTTGTTGTAGTCCTTAAACAAAGAATTCTTTAAAAGAAAATATCTCCCTTTGCATTAAACCTTAAGCGTCGTCACTTTGCAGGTGTTGTTTATGATCAAACAGCAACATTACACACTAACTAAAGTTAAAAAAGTGAAATCATAATCAAGGACCCCTTTTGGTTTGAATTTAGGTTCTACATGACTTTTTTGCTTGTTTTGTGATTAGTGGATAGGATCTTTGACGTCTTACAGTGAACGAGGATCTCTCGTGTGAATGAAGATCTCCTGTTCTTCGGATACTCCACCTCACATCGCACTCTGGGGTTTGTGTGTTTCGGGACGGTAAAGGACAGTGACGTCCACATCACCGGTAACTCTCCCGGGTCACGCTGCAGCTCTGTGTCTCCGTGAACACTGCTGCCGCCCTGATCGCCTCGCTCCCACTTCCACAGCAGACGGGGGCGTTCGGATGGGCAGCTGAGCTTCACTGAACAGTTCAACACCACCCGCTGACCCTCCTTCACGGGCCCCGGGTCAGTGACCTCGGGCGGCTCCGGCTTACCTGATGATGAGACACACATACACATATTCTGTGTTAAAAGATGTAAAATCGCATGAATATCAGTGTTATTTTAGTATCATTAAAGGTGCGGTAAGTGATTTCTGAGAAACGCTGTTGATATTTGAAATCACCAAAACAAACACACCCATACCTAAAAGGATCACACCCCTATCTTGATAGCTCCGCCCCCCCAAATTTACGAACATGCTATGCAGCATAGGCACCTCCCCCCTCATGAGTGGACACGCCCCTTACTGCTGATTGGCTACAGGTGTTTTGGTGCTCAGTCGGATCCACTTTCAACAGCGTTTCTCAGAAATCGCTCACTACACCTTTAATATACTGTTATAGTTTTTATTTATATTTTGAATTAGTTTATTTTTTGTTGTTGTTGTATATTTTACATTGCCATTTTAATTGTAGTTACTGTTTTAGAAATTTTGTTGTCTGTTTTTGGTATTTCTACTAGTTTTTTAATGTAGTTTTTTTTATTATTTATTACTTTTTATTCTTTTAATTTCCATTTTAATTTTAATGTTTAAAGTTGTTGTGTTTTTTGCCATTTGTATTCGTTTTTTATGTCTACACAATTTTTATTTATAATTTGAATGTTTATTTTCTTTTAATTTTAGCTCGTTTTGGAAATGTTTGTGCTTTTGTCATTTTTATTAGTTATTTTTAAATATGTCCATATAGTTTTTTATTAATATTTTGAATTAGTTTTTATTTTCTGTTTTCATTTTAGTTAAAGTTGTAGAAATGATGTTGTTTGTCATTTTCATTATTATTTTTTAAATATATCTATATAGTGTTTACTAATATTTTGATTTCGTTTTAGTAATTTCTAAATATATTTTTAATTTTTATTTAAGTTTCATTTATTTAAATACTTCAACTGAAACTAAACGAAAATGTTGTAGAAATGTTGCCTTGGCAACTAACTGAAATAAATGAATTTATTTAGGTTTTTGTAATATTTTAAAGTTGCATTTACGTCACGTCAGAGCAACATTAGCATACCAGTGACGCTGACGTTGATCTTGGCGCCCACAGCCCATGACCTTCGACCCTGCTCCCTCATCTGCAGCTCATAAGTGTTCTGGTCTTCCTTCCTGATTCTGCCGATGTTGATGGAGCAGTCGCCGGAGCTGATGTTCCCCGCGAGGGACGTGCGCTCTCTGAAGTCTGGATGAATCGCATCCCCGCGATGAGTGCTGAAGACCGTCGTTCTCAGCATCATGAAGTAGGAAGTCGGGGTTCTTGTGAGCCGAACTTCCATCTTCTCTGCGGTGAGAACCGGGCTGAAGGAGCAGGGGAGCACGAGACACGATCCCTCCAGGACAATCACTCTCACCGGGGCAGAAAGTGAGACAGCAGGGGTCGCCCTCCACTGACATGCTGAAGACAGAGACGGAACAGTTAGTTTACAGAGCCTTTTTTCAGTAACCCTTTACAACAAACTTCCATTTTTTAACAATAGTTAAAGGGATAGTTCACCCCAAAATGAAAATTCTGTCATCATTTACTCACCCTCAAGTTGTTTCAAACCTGTATGAATTTCTTTCTTCTGCTGAACACAAAAGAAGATATTTTGAAGAATATATGGGTAACCAATTGACTTCCATAGTAATTTTTTTCCCCCATACTATGGAAGTCAATGGGGTCCATCAACTGTTTGGTTACCCATATATTCTTCAAAATATCTTCTTTTTTGTTCAGCAGAAGAAAGAAATTCATACAGGTTTGGAACAGCTTGAGGGTGAGTAAATGATTTTTGGGTGAACTATCCCTTTAACTACATACGTTAACATGAACCAACAATGAAAAATACTTCTGCATCATTTATTAATCTTAGTTCATTTTAATTTCAACATTTACTAATACATGATAAAACACTTAACATTAGTTAATGCATTAACTAACAATGAGCAATACATTGTTACAGTGTTTATTAATTTTTGTTAGCGTTAATTAATAAAAATACAACTGCACTGTAAAAAAAGAAAAAAAAGAATTGTTGGTTTAACTTAAAAAAGTAAGTTACATGGTTGCCTCACAATTTTGAGTTTATTTAAATAAAAAATTTGAGTTAATGCAATAAAGGCGACTGGTTTAATCAGAAATCATAAACTCAAAATATTATGCTATCTGAACCACATTAATTATCTAAGTTGATTTGACAAAAGAAAAAATGTTGTGATAACAAATCATGAAAATATTTTTTTTACAGTGTGTTAATTTGTCAGTTCAGGTCCAATAATATAATATAACACGTACATCTTTTAATTTAAATAATGAATTAATAAATATTGAAATTAACATGAACTAAGATTAATAAATGCTTTAGAAGTATTTTTCATTGTTAGTCCATGTTAATGTAGTTTACTAATGGAACAGTTGTATTTTTATTAACTAATGTTAATAAATATTAATAAACACTGTAACAAATGTATTGCTGATGCATTAACTAACCTTAATCGTAAAGTGTTACCAATAATTCTGTAAAAACAATTCAGAGACGCATGACTTACATTAGAACAGATGCAAATTAAAGGGTTAGTTCACCCAGAAATGAAAATAATGTCATTAATTACTCACCCTCATGTCGTTCTACACCCGTAAGACCTTCGTTCATCTTCGGAACACAAATTAAGATATTTTTGATAAAATCCGATGGCTCAGTGAGGCCTGCATTGCAACCAATGGTACTTCCTCTCTCAAGATCCAGAAAGGTACTAAAAACATATTTAAATCAGTTCATGTGAGTACAGTGGTTCTACCTTAATGTTATAAAACGACGAGAATATTTTTTGTGTGCCAAATAAACAAAATAACGACTTTTTAACAATATCTAGTGATGGGCGATTTCAAAACACTGCTTCATGAAGCTTCGAAGCTTTATGAATCGAATCAGTGCTTCGGAGCGCCAAAGTCACATGATTTCAGCGGTTTGATACGCGATCCGAATCACTGATTCGACACAAAAGATTCGTAAAGCTCCGAAGGAATGTTTTGAAATCAGCCATTACTAGATATTGTTAAAAAGTCATTATTTTGTTTTTTTTGGCGCACAAAAAATATTCTCGTCGTTTTATAATATTAAGGTAGAACCACTGTACTCATATGAACTGTTTTAAATATGTTTTTAGTACCTTTCTGGATCTTGAGAGAGGAAGTACCATTGCTGGCAATGCAGGCCTCACTGAGCCATCGGATTTCATCAAAAATATCTTAAAGGAACACTCCACTTTTTTTGAAAATAGGCTCATTTTCCAACTCCCCTAGAGTTAAACAGTTGAGTTTTACCGTTTTTGAATCCATTCAGCCGATCTCCGGGTCTGGCGGTACCACTTTTAGCATAGCTTAGCATAGTTCATTGAATCTGATTAGACCGTTAGCATCTCGCTTAAAAATGACCAAAGAGTTTCAATATTTTTCCTATTTAAAACTTGACTCTTCTGTAGTTACATCGTGTACTAAGACCGATGGAAAATGAAAAGTTGCGATTTTCTAGGCCAATATGGCTAGGAACTATACTCTCATTCCGGCGTAATAATCAAGGAACTTTGCTGCCGTACCATGGGTGCAGCAGGCGCAATGATATTACGCAGCGCCTGTGACCCCCTGCTTGCACAGGGAGCGTGCCTTGCAACCATGGAAACATTTGTGAGAGACGCTGCGTAATATCATTGCGCCTGCTGCAGCCATGGTACGGCAGCAAAGTTCCTTGATTATTACGCCGGAATGAGAGTATAGTTTCTAACCATATCAGCCTAGAAAATCGCAACTTTTCATTTTCCGTCGGTCTTAGTACACGATGTAACTACAGAAGAGTCAAGTGTTAAATAGTAAAAATATCGAAACTCTTTGGTCATTTTTGAGCGAGATGCTAACGGTCTAATCAGATTCAATGAACTATGCTAAGCTATGCTAAAAGTGGTACCGCCAGACCCGGAGATCGGCTGAATGGATTCGAAAACGGTAAAACTCAACTGTTTAACTCTATGAGAGCTGGAAAATGAGCCTATTTTCAAAAAAAGTGGAGTGTTCCTTTATTTTGCGTTCCGAAGATGAACGAAGGACTTACGTGTGTGGAACGACATGAGGGTGAGTAATTAATGACATTATTTTCATTTTTGGGTGAACTAACCCTTTAAGTCTGATAATATTTCACATGTAATCACAGACAGTTGCTCATTGAAATGTCTCATTGAATGATAATAAATGACTTCTTTCAGTGTGATCATCCTAATGAGAATATTGAACACACTGCTTTTATGGTTTTTGTCATCACGTGTATCTGAAAGCACTTCAGAATCAGATCATCACCAGAATCACAGTGTGACGACGACAAGAGCATTTCACAACACAGTCAATATATAGAAAAGGGAAGTTATGAAGTGCTTTGTGTCTCACAGCGCACATGCATAAATACAGTCTCATGTATTTAATGAACATTAACATACTGTATTATTATGTATTCAAGTTTATTTAATGATGTGAGAAAAGAGAGCATGTTAGAGTGGTTAGTATTGAGATGACGTTCACAGAAAATGATTGCTTTGCATCATAATCGGATTTGATTTGATTTTGACAGATGCAGATCAGGGCAGATAAAACATAATAAAACATCACTTACCAGTCATCACAGTAAAGAGCCCGATCACTGCGTCCAGAGCCATGAGTGCAGTCAGCCGGAGGGACGATGCCACACCAGTGGACAGATGCTGCCTGGGGAGTTTTTGGTCTTTTTCTGTTTTAAAGGGAAGTCAAAACTGGAGGTCTGGCATGTTTCGTAATGCTGACCTGCTGTTCCATGACGTTCCTGCTCAAGCATCTTGACTCCATTTACGTTTATGCTTTTGGATTTTATCCAAAGCAACTTCATTGCATTCAAGGTACACATTGTTGTCAGGTCTTGCTTTCCCTGTATGGGAATCAAACCCATGACCTTGGCATTGCTAGTGCCATGCATACACTGGAAAAAAAAGTGTAATTTTTACAGAAAAAAGGCAGCTGTGGTTGCCAGAATAATTCAGTAAAAATGTAGTAAAAATGTAAACATATTTACAGAACCTGTACATTTTACAGTTTAAAACTGTAATTTACAAAAACAAAAAATACTTTTTAAAATCTGTAAATCCAACAGCCCTTTTCTGCTGAATTAGCTATTCTGTAAATCTGTTCTGTACTTTTAACATATACTGACATCCACAATAATAACACTGAGAAAATATATAGAGAAAAAAACACATGATGATTCAAAGTCCATTACAAGTAGCTTTTCGACAAGCTGAGGTAAATAGAAGATGCACACAGTGTCATACAAATACAAAACACCATCATGGTAACACACAGGACACTAAAATAATGCAATAAACATTCATTAAACAACATAAGATGTAACATAAAACCCTAATATACATAATTGAAAAACTGAGAAGAAACATAATAATTAAAATGAAAAACCATAAAATGTAAAGTGTCATACAGGGAATTCTGGGAATGTCAGTTTATGGCTTTTTACTGTAAAAAAAAATAAGATGATTTGTTCTTTTTACTTACAACAATGGTACATTTAACAGTATTTTACTGTAAAATTACATAAAATGTATAAGGCTAGATCTATTGCAGTACAGGAATTTACTGTTAACCAATTAACAGGTTTTTACTGTCACATTTTTACAGTCTATTACAGTTAAAATAACAATCTTTTTTTGATGCCATATTCATCAAAAACTAATTACATTAATATTATCTAGCTCAGCATCTTTTACACAAAGTAAAGTTCACCATGTGCTCAGCAGTGACTCATGCTCACATTTTAACCCATTTCCTCTCCCAATGCTTCCTCCTATTCATGTTTTTCTTTTTTGCGAACATTCACAGTGTTTATCAATTAGATTCACGCTAGAACCAAATCAATACATTAATGCCTCAATTTCTCATTCTAATGTGCTTATAGAAACACACATAATTTCTGCAAAGCTGATTACATATTATTGTTCCTTTCACACAGATTTAATTTCTGATGCAAAACTTTTCAAAGTCATCACACTTGCCTCAACAATTGCAAAGATTAAATGAGTGGCTGAACTTTATTTTACAGTATGTGGACTTACATGTACTTACAGTGTACTGGTTAATATAATGTAACTACATGGGTTTAGGGGTAGGTTCAGGGTTGGTACTTAGTTATTACCCAGTTATTGTAATATAAGTACATAGTATGTACAGTGCACAGCATAAATGAGTACACCCCCCTCTGAACAAATATAAAAGATGTATTTTCTTTATGATCACTAATACAATTCATGGAAAGATGGCAAAACTAAAATGTATTAAACATATACATAATAAAAACAGAGAAATATTTGTCATTAATAGCCATAAAATAAGTAAATTAGCCAATTTTGTTTAAATTAAGGATTGCAGAAATGAGTACACCCTAGATTTAATTCAACAAATGTATAATATTCTAGTACTCAGTATGCCCTCCATAATTTTGAATATACTGCTCTGACCCTTCTTGGCACGGAGTGTACAAGTTCATGACAAATTGTCACATCTGTCCTGTTTAACTCCTGGATGATGAGCTCCTTAAATGCCCTGATCTTTAATGGGGAGTGTTGCTCAACTCGTCAGAATCCCCCACAGGCGCTCAAGAGTGTTAAGACTAAGTGCAATACATGTCCACAGAAGGTTTTTCACCTTGGGAGAATGCATATCCTCATTGTCATGTTGAAAAATGACAACAATGCAGGGAATGAGGAAAGGGTAACATCTTCTGTTTCAAGTTTGTGTATTAGATTACACAGTGGTGTGGGAATTCATGACAGCATTGATAAAGCACAACTCCCTCACACCTTCAGCACTCATACATCCCTATATAAGAGCTTTACTACCACTGAACTTTACTGTGGGGACCAGGCACTTCTCAGTGTACTCCTCCTCTAGCAACACCATAACATTTTGGATGCTGTTAGATCCAAAATGATTGATTTGGTCTCATGAGACCAGAGTATTGATTCCCAGAATCCTATATTTTGTAAATATGGGCTTTGGAAATGGCTAACTGACTTTATTGTGCTTTGGCTACAGTAGGTAGTTCCAGTGAGAACAACAACCATGTATGTCATTTCTGCAGGCTGCATCTTACTCTGTGAGATAAACAGTCACTCTTTTCATAGCTTTTGCTGACTCTGAGACACTCGCTTGATATTTATCCTGCTCTTTGTCTAGCAAAAAAATCCTCATCACTAAATGAAAGCTTAAAATGAAGGCCTGATTATTTCAGGGGCCTTGTCACAAGTCCATTTTGAATTTCTGTGTTACTTTTGCTATATTTTCACACTTAAAACAATGATTTGGTAATCCTCTTGTTCCACTGTCCTCTTTTGTGCTAAGAAATAAGTCTCCTGACAGTTCTCTCCCAAGTGGTTCCATTGTTGTCAGCATTAAGTCTGAGAATGATTCAGTGGGCTATATAACACTTTTAATTGTCGAGAAATTACTTCTCTTTAAATGTTTTGGTTCAACATACTTACCTGTTGATCAAACATTGCCTTAAACTTACACCAGAACATTTTTTATTTCGTTTTATTTAGTAACTTTTAGGAGGGTGTACTCATTTTTGCTACACAACATTTTATCACCTTGATAAGAAAATCTTATTTTCCTGAATAATTTTGAAATGCTTCTTTGGTAATTGATTAATCAGACTTGCTGTAACATTATATCTCTAAAGAACCCTAACATGTCTTCTAAGTAATTGAGTAATTGCTGACTTTCAGAAGTTTCAGAGGGGGTGTACTCATTTATGCTGTGCACTGTAAATGGTGCCCAATAAGCTTATATAGAAAAATGTATTTAAAGGATTAGTTCACTTTCAAATGAAAATAGCCCAAGCTTTACTCACCCTCAAGCCATCCTAGGTGTATATGACTTTCTTGTTTCTAATGAACATAATTAAAAGAAATATTAATAAATATCCTGATGCATCCGAGCTTTATAATGGTAGTGATAGTGACCAATGAGTATGAGCAGAAGAAAGTGCCTCCATCCACATCCATCCATCATAAACGTACTCCACACGGCTCCGGGGGGTTAATAAAGGCCTTCTGAAGAGAAGTGATGCATTTGTTTAAAAAAAAAAAAAAAATCCATATTTAACAAGCTATGAAGCAGGCCCAGCGCCCCCCCAGTTCTCTTAAAGGGGGGGGGGGGTATCACACACAGTTTCTGCCAATCTCATGTTAATCTTGAGTACATATAGAGTAACAATGCATCCTTCATATCTCCGAAAAGTCTTTAGTTTTGTCATATTTATAAAAGATAGATACGCTAAACCGAGTCTTTCCGAAAAAAGCCGAGATCCTGGAGGCGTGTCTGCTGTCAGTGCCGTGGGCGGAGCTAAAGAGTCACAAGCGCGCGCAGCTTTTGTGTAGAGATCGTATGCTAGCTGCGACATCATTATAAATAAAAAGGGAACAAAAACGTTCGTGTTGTTTATATTTAATGCACTTGTGCGCCGACTGCCAACAAAACACAGACATTTGATGCAGCTTTACTCACCACCCGCGATCTGCATATCCAGCGCTGAACTGGGACTTGTTTATAGAGCATTCATCACTGAAATTCCGGGAACAAACAAACATACATGCACAACTCCGTTGCTGCCCTGGAAAAACAAACTTCATCCACTGTTCCCTTGACGCTGGGTTCTTTGGGAAGCTGAAAAAGGTAATCTTTCCCTCACAACCAAAAACACACTCCTTTGTTTACAGGAGCTGCGTCTCATTTCGGAGGCTGTGTCCTCCGGAGGTTGCATTTGAAGGCTGAATACTTCATCAAGGATGTCAAGAAAAGTAACCGTAATAAAATTGACTGATATTCATTGTGAGGTGTAAAATACTGTAATTTCTTTCTTACTTTGCAATCTAACGGTTATTTTTCTCAAATGAGACTGCCTCGATGATGTATGCAGCCTTCAAAGGGTGCAGCCCCTGAATTGAGACACAGCCATTGTTGAAAAATTTCTCGGCTTCCGTATCCCGAACGAAACGCGTTGATGGGCGTGCTCTTGCTCTTGCTCTGGGTGTGTGCGTACGCTTATCAGGGAGAAGTGCCTATACAAGGATTTCCGCTCTCTTTTGACGTCATACAGGACACACTCGAAAAAAACTCTCCGAATCCTGTACCGAAACCGGAAGTAGTGGATTTGGCACAGAAATACTCCGTCATACGTCCAACTCGTGTTTTGAAACTTTGGCCATGTTAATATTTGGTTTATAAAGGATCTCTTTTACTAAACATGGTTTCGCATGCCATCCAAAACTATTATTATGAGGGGTTATTTATCATATAGTCAATTTACACAAATTTTACCATCACTATACCTTGGGCCAATTGAGTTTAAAAATAAGAAATGTACAAACATTTATATTAGACAAGTATTCAACAATGTCATGTTTCCTTACAGGTCTGCAAGAATTAATTTGGATATTTTCTTTGACAAACAAATGCTTAAACATATTAGAACCTCCTATTTTAAATTTCCAGTTCACCCCAAAATTAAAGAAACTCACTTTAAAATCTTATATGATATTTATCCTTCTGGAGAGTTTCTAAGGGTTAGATTTAATTTTGAAATGATATTATGTAAATTTTGTAATTCTTTTCCAGATAATACAGAGCATATTTTTTTTTGCTTGCAAATATTCTAGTGTCTAGAAAATTCTTTTTGTTTTCTTAATTTTACAAGCAATGTTTTGTTTTTATTGCGAGTGTACAAAAATAATAGGCCTATTTAACCCTTCACAGATTTGAATGGTGTTACATAAATGTGACCATAAATGTCTGAGTATTTTAAGTTGTTTCCGCTTTTATAAGAAAATTCAAGTGATTGCGCCGGCACCTCACGCGCGCACACAACATAACCTATCATTTTTAATAACTTGACATCGCAGCCTGTTTATTGTCAAAATAACATACAGTCAACCAAATATATAAAAAGTTACACTGCTCATTTTAAGTAGTCTGTGACAATCAAAGCTTTTAAATAATAAATATAGTTTAGCATCCAAATACATTTAGATTTGTGCCAAATTAAAGAGGTAGGTTATAACGCCGGTTTCTGTTTCAGTTTAGCTTTAAATGAATTTGTTTTGGCTTAACATTTATATATAATATTTTTCATAACTAAAATAGCCTATGTAGTGGTGCCCCCCCATGGGATTAAAATGCCCCCCCCAGTTATGCCATCCTGGCGCCGGCCTGTTATTAAGTAAAATATCTAGCTTCCGCTAGACCGCCTTCCGTATTCAAGTTACGAAGAAAGTATAAAACTCTTGCAGTTCAAAACGCTTACGCTACGTCCTGCGCCTTCCCTATTCAACTTATGGAAAAAGTGTAACTGACGCAACGCCAGTTTACACTTTCTTTGTAACTTGAATACGGAAGGCGGTCTGGCGGAAGCTAAATATTTTACTTCATAGCTTGTTAAATATGGATATTTTTTTCCACAAACGCATCGCTTCGCTTCAGAAGGCCTTTATTAACCCCCCGGAGCTGTGTGGAGTATGTTTATGATGAATGGATGTGGATGGAAAGGATATTTATTAATATTTCTCTGATTGTGTTCATCAAAATGAAGAAAGTCATATACTCGGATGGCTTGAGGGTGAGTAAAGCTTGGGGTAATTTTCATTTGAAAGTGAACTAATCCTTTAATCATAATTATACACTCTGATTTCCAAATTGTCTCAAATATAGTAGCCTAAGAAGTCATTATAAGTTTTAAATATGGATATTTTTCTTACAAAAACTGATCGCTTCACTTCAGAAGTGAAGCGTGTGATCAAACAAACACAGTGATCTGTGTTTGTTCAAAAATGAAACATACAGTCTGATAAAGCGGAAATTCTCATAGTGTCATTATGCAACTTTTCCAATAAATAGGGCTCTTTTATCATGCTAAAGACTAATATTACTGCAATAGGCTATAATCATTCTGATTAGCGATGGGTGAAATTAAGCTTTTCGAAACTCTGAATCAACTGAACCAACTGCTTCACAAAATGATCGAAGATTCGATTCGCCTATCCACCTTATTCCTACGCCCCATGACGCTTTGCGCGAATTATGGGTGTAACTTCCGTTAAGCTGTAAACAGTCAGTGAAAGGCTCGCTCTATGAACGCAATAATACGTTTTTTTTTTTTTTAAACTGGGTACAATGAGATGACATTATTCTACTCACCCTTCAACCAACGAACATTAAAAGGACATTTAAAAGTGTAAAAGCATCAACAAGATACTTTCAACATGCCATGAAAAAGCGCGATTCTTTCCACAGCAATAACGGACGGGTATCTGTATTATGTAATATACGTTGCCAAAAATGTTCATGAACTTAAGCATTGCGTACTATTTCAAAGTGATTTCCATCATTTTTACAGATAATAAATTGTATTTACCTGTGAAAACAAAACTGGAAAGAGACGTGAGACTTTGAGGAGAAAAACGAGATTCTTCGTGCATTCCAGTGAATTATTAATGGGATATATCGTAAATTATATCGGGAGAACAGACCACAAATGTGCAGTATATGTTGTCCTTTTTCATACTATTACAACGGTATGCAAAGGGACAAAAGAAAATAATCACGAGGATAGAAAGCAGCGACTGAAAAGAGCTCGTGCCATAGATATTCTTGTTATAACGTTACGTTAAAATACCAAGCGTTACGTTATTCTCATGATGTCTGAAAATAAAACATGAAAGAAAAATTGACAGCTCATTCAGTCAAACTGACGGATAAGCTTTATTTGTAGGGCAACCTTATGATTTGAAACGATTCGTTTCAGTCTTTTTAAATGGAAGTTCCCCAAACTGGAAGTGCAACCCATAATTCAAAATGCAGTAGGCTCGTCAGGAATAAGGTGGATAGGCCGTGAAAAACTCACCTTGATTTTTTTTTTATTAAAAGAAGTTGTATCATTCTCGTCTTTCAGGATGACCAGGTGCAAGAATACATGAATAAATCCTACCATGATTCTCAAGTGGCTACAAGAGTCTTGAGCTACAGAGCCTAGAAACACGACTCATGCTTCTTGTCCTTCAACAAGTGAGCAATAAACATTGAATTGCTCCTCCTAAAATGTAGGCTTTCTCTATGTGCATTAAAAACCATGAAAGCTCAAAAAGACCAGGCTGAGAAGAGCTCATCTTCATCTTATGAATTTAGGCCATTTGTTCCATAATTGGTTTATACATGGTCAATATTGAGAGATTTGAGCCAACACTTCTCTCAGTCAGATCCAGGGTCTCTTTTATAGTGATTCTGTAAAATATGTCACATTTTAATAAAATTTTAACTCATGTTTTCAAATAAAGTGTGAGCTAACTTTGACATCATTGAGGTCAAAAGGTTGTTTCCTGCAAAAAGTGAGAATAATCATAGTTTTACTATAGCAACAATTGTACAGCAACCTATGGTATTTGTAGTTAACCCACAGTAACCACAAAAGTACTGTAACCATATTTGTAGTAAAACCACGGTAATAATAAAAATAACCATCAGTCTTCCAAAAAAACATTGTTAAACTTTTACTATAGTAACACCATGGATGTTTTTCATAATGACTTAAATTTGATTTTGTTTGGTGTCTGTACGTTTATGATAATTATATGATGATTATACTTTAGTTTGTGGCGGTTTTAAAGGACTTTTATTTTGAAAGCACGAGTGCGTCAGCTGGGTTGTTGTGCTTCCGTGTTTGGTCAGTGTCAGTCACTTGATGATTTCAGTTGCGTTTTGAGGAGAGTTTTTGTGATTTCTACTTCGCCGACAGGACTATTTCAAAGCTCAAACACAAACTCAACATTGGTCTGCTGTACAAACCTTCAAATCCTCCACAGTATGGATGAATCCCGAGTGTTTGGGTCGATGTTGGTCTTCCTGCTGGTGTGTGTCGCATTCAGTGCACCTAACGTTACAACTAAATCAACAACTACAGCTAAACCTACAACTCATCCACCTGTTCACAAACGTATGTTTTCATCTGCCTGTGTTTTACTTTTTATCCTATATCTCTATTTTTCAGTCTGGAAGTGCTTGTAATATAATGTAAATGTATAAATATATTTAAATATATATTATTATTATTATGGTTACGTATGTCCCTATAATTAATGTATACATATTACAATTTTTTTTTATAATTTATGTCATATTTAATATAAAATGTTTACTATTTTTAATGTCAATGGTGTTAGTCATCAATATAAAAACACCAAAAGGACTTTTATGAATAACACATAAGTAGAAGTTACATATTTTGTGAATGTCAATGAAAAAAATAATATTTTTATGGACCCTTTTTTTAAATTATTTGTCTTGTTACTCTTTTTTGCCATTTATGATTGGTAATCCAGTATGTGATTTTTATGGAAGCCCATTTCTGCCACATAAGAAACATAATCATGCTTTGGTGAATCATAGTTATGACATAAAAAGTCGAAATTTTGACAGTCATAATTGTAACACAAAAAGTCGAAATCGGAAATGGGCCTCCATAAATATTCATATCGGTGGTAGCTTTAATAAAGTTAAGCATAATTTAGTTATGCTTAATGATCTGTCTGTGAGTTTCCAGATCATCTAGGCAGTTTTTTGGCTAAATTTAGCTTTTTAATTGCAGAGTGAAAGTGTTTTGTCTGATATATGTATATATTTTTATTCTCACCTCAGCATGCAACACTCTGACTTCCTGTGAGACCTGCCTCTCCAATGTTTCGGTAAGATCATATACGGCTCATTTACTTTTTATTAGCCGAGTCATTCGTTTTCTGCACTATTATCTGAACTTTTAAAAAATTAATACTGTAATTTAGGGAAGTGATTATATAAAAGGGTATATCAGACTAATCTGCTCAGACACTCCAATTTTATTAATTATAACTGGATTATTTACACAAAGACATGAAAATCAGCAGGATGTTCCGAAAGAGCTAAAGTTACTCATTGCTAAATGAGGGACTGGCAGAAGTTCATTTTCATATTTTAACATTCTTTGAAATGTTGATATTATTATCAAACTGATTTGTGTCATGAATATTTTAAAGAGACACAAACCAACCAACACTACAGAACATCATGCAATTCATCAAATGCATTGATAATTGTGTTTGTGCTGATTTACTATTTTTACTAATATATATATATATATATATATATACATACACACACACACACACACACACACACACACATACTACTGTAATCATGTTTTAACCATTATTTTTGTAGTAAAATCATGGTAATAAAAATGATAATCAAAACAGTTACAGTTTTACTATAGTCGCACCATGATTATTTTTCCTAATGACTTAAATTTGTGTCTGTTTGGTGTCTGTACTATTATGATAGTTATATGATGATTATACTTTCATTTCATCTTTTGAAATATTGATATTTTCAGATTGATTTGTGTCATTTGATCAAACAGGATGAATGTTTTAGTGAGACACAAACCAACTAACAGCACAAAAATCACACAATTCATCAAATGCATTAATGATAATGTTTGTGCTGCTGTGTTTCCATTAAAACAGTGTCACTTTCTGAAGAATGATGCCTTTAATAATAATAATTATAATAACTGTTTTTGCCAACAGTGTTTGTGGTGCCAGACCAACAGCAACTGCACAGATTATCCCGTGTCGTATGTGATTCCGCCGGCGTCGGTGTGTAAACTCTCTCAGGCCCGCTGGGGTGTTTGCTGGGGTGAGTTAGATTTGTGTTCATGTTCTATCATATAGCCTGACACATGCTAATAGCTTTAAGATACACAATATACATGATGATTTCTACTATACAGCCAGCTGTTGAGATGATGGAAGTAATACTTTCACATTCGTGAAGTGAGATTTGCATTCAGGGCTGAAAGTCCCTCAGTTCAACTTCCTTTAAATGACAGGGGAAAGATAGCAGTTGTTTTATTACATCACGGCACTATTTACTAGTCCCGAGGACATTAAATTAACTTATTATGCGGATCTCTAGAATACTTGATTCTGATTGGTCAGTCATGGTATTCAGTGATTAAATATTACTAAATAATGACCTTCATCCAGGGCAACATGGTATAAGTGAGTGCTCATCTGTTTCCTACCATTGTTATTTTAGTGTTATTCATGTACTATTATAGTTAAATATTAATACTAAATATTAAAAATATTTCTAAATTTAAATGCATTTTTATTTCTATTTATTTAAATATTTTATTTATAATTCAGTTTTCACTTATTATAGTTAGTTTTCCAAGGCAACATTTCTAATTTTCATTTAGGTTTTATTTCATTTTAATTAGTAGTAATTTTGTTATGTGGTTGTGTCATTATTATTTTTTAACAAAATATTTTTATATTTAAATTTATTCTTATTTTAGTTAATAAGTTTAGTACTACAACTTAAATGTATTTAATTTAGTTGCCAAGACAACATTTCTATTTTTTGTTTAGTTTAGGTTTTCCATTTAATATTTTTATTTTATTTTATTTTATTTCATTTTATTTCAGCTTTATTTAAATTAACAGAAATGTTATTTTGTACAGAGCCCCTAGGGACATGGGAGGGAAAAAATATATTTCAGTGTTTTTGATCGCAAAAGTTTTGCGTTCCCTCGTATTCTCCCGTTTTTCGGGGGAGCGCAAACTTGCGTAAAGTTTTGCGTTCGCCCGAAAAAATTTGCGTTCACTCGCAACATTTTGCATACCCTGAGAAATTTTGCATTCATTTGCAAAACGTTTGTGTTCTTTGCGAGGGAACGCAAAGTTTCTCAGGGGAATGCAAAACATTTTGCAAGCGAACGCAAAGTTTCTCGGGGGAACGCAAACATTTTGCGAGCGAATGCAAAGTTTCTCGGGTGGAACGCAAAAGGTTTGCGAGGGAACGCAAAAGCGTTGACAAATAATTTTTCCTCCCATCTCATATTTTTTTCCTTCACCATGTCCCTTTAGGGGCTCCGTAGTTTTGTATCTCTGCATCCTCTATGAGTATAGATAATAAATAATTTAAACTCAAATCAATATTTACCTCTTCTTTATTGATTTATTTGGTAAATAGTCATGTAATAAGTGTGATAATGTACATTCAGACTGTCATTCTCACAAAAAATAAACCCCTTCAGAGTGATAAAATTCCTGATGTTGAGTTTTATTTAGTGACGATGAACGGCTTTCTTTAAATTCTCCTTTAGTTTCTTAGTTTCTCACTTCTACAATGAAAGTTTCTCTGACTGTCATGTAGCAGCTCTTAAAGTCAGTTTCAGGTTTACAAAATAACTTTTCACTTATCTTAAGAGAGGAAGACATTTAGACAGACTCTTAACCTTGTGAATAACCTAAAATGTCACTGATAATGTTGAATTGAATGTGAAATCATTTTGGATGAGAACAGAATGTCCAGGTCATATTTCATCCCAAAATAAAAAGGAAGAAGTTGTGTAAATTACATCATTTTTGGGTGAACTATTGCTTTAAGTTCTATATGATGATTCGCATTGCTCATGCTCACATGATAACAATAAAAACAATTGCACAACTCTTCAATCATGAGAATGTTCCTGTCCCTTTGTACTATTAGTAAATGTCCAGCAGGTGTCAGTAGTGACCAACACACTGTGCTTCAACAGCTCTGTTTGAGCAAGTGTTGATGAACTTCAGTGTTGTGATTTATTGTTGTTTTGTGTT
The DNA here is from genome assembly GCA_039654765.1 of Mylopharyngodon piceus. Classification (NCBI taxonomy): domain Eukaryota; kingdom Metazoa; phylum Chordata; class Actinopteri; order Cypriniformes; family Xenocyprididae; genus Mylopharyngodon; species Mylopharyngodon piceus. Next base: position 15,567,714 of record CM077445.1, read on the forward strand.
GTTCCAGTGAACTTTGAGGCTCTGATCATCGCTATGGCCGTGGTGTCCGGTGTGCTGCTGCTGGCCATTGCTGTGTGCTGCTGCTGCTGCTGCTGTAAACGCAGACGTTCATCCAGGTGACACAATCTACACAAACAAACTTAACCTACCCACCCTGACCAGATACAGGTTAAACTCATGAGGTTTTAACTCATGAGTTAACATAGATGCCTTATACAGTCATTCATATCAGCACCAGTGCCTCTTTTCTTTAAATAGTCACATTCACATTATCAGGTTTCACTTCCACTTCAGAGCTGTAATGCGTTCTGTGTTAAAATATTAACCCTGTAAAGCCTGACATATCGAATTTTTTGAAATGGAACAGTTTATTGAACCATTAGACACAAGACAGGCCCAAACTGAGCAAAAATATGCAATTTGGTGCAGATACTGATATTCATATGGCCAAAAAGATTAAATTCTGATAGCTTGTAATGTAAATCATTGAGACCAATAATATGTCTTGGTAAGATGATATTTAAATGCTTAGTTTTATGATCAAAGCTCTGTATTTTATACTGTGGTGTGCAAAACATATAATGCAATGCAATATAATGATGATTGAGAGATGAACAAAAACTAACATTCCTTAAAAGCCTGATGGATTGTAAATTTAAACATGATTTTTCTAAAAAACTATGGATAATCAAGTAAACCTAAGTTTCTTCAGTAAGTATTCACATTGAAATATTGCTAATAATATAAAAGGTATTCTTACATTTATAATATAATAACTGACATTTTCCCCAAAGAAATGATTTTTAAAGTAGCCAGTATTTGTATTTGACAGGTTGTAAAGGTCATGTCTGTGTGTCAGTCAGTCAATCGTATGATTTCATTTGGCAAGCCGTCCATCTGCTCACCAGCTTCATGTCAATCACACGTCTCATGTGATGCAAACGCAGACTTGCATTACTTAAAGAAACAGTGAGCACTTCCTCTATCTCTTATTAACGCTTATTCAGCTCCATCCACTCTTGATTAAACGTCTGGCATGATTGTGGAATGTAATGCTTTGTGATATTTAGACTGACTGGTCTCTTTAAACACTAAGACTTCTTGTTTTACAGAAAGACTACAGATCATAGTTTCATTTTTTGTTCTCTTTCCGACTAAATGATGTTTTATTGTGGTTTATCATCGAAGGGGAATTCATGTGGCTGGAGTTTCTGTGTTTCAGTTTCAGTGATGATGTAAAGGTGATTGTCTTGAAGCTCCAGTGCTGATTCTCAGCAGAATTACTGTGAATGTCAGATTCTAGTAGTAGTTGTACATGTTCTTGGTCTCAGGAATGATTTTTACAGTGGCGATGTTCATACAGCCAAAACTGTTCTGCTTTTAAATGCAAGTAGACAATGTTTTTATTTAGTAAGCTCTCTTAAAGACTGTTTAATAAGTCTCAGCTGCTGACATGGCATTAAAATCTCTACTTCCTACCTATCATCATGCAGCCAAAATGAATCCATGCCCAGTTTTGTTGTTAAATACTTGATCGCAACATGAATTCACCTCTGTATTCTCTCAGATAAACATAGCTGCCATTTTGATGTCATGTGAAGTCTGGGTTATCATAAATATGCTGATAAAATTTCCAGCTTTGTAAATTTGTAATTACAGTAATTGACATGAATGTGCTGTATTCCACTCAAGCCTATGTGTTATTTTAGTGTTGTCGATATGCTATTATTATAGTATTTAGTGCATTTTTTGTCATTTTTATTAGATTTAAAATATTTCTATTTAGATTTTATTTTAGTTTAGTTTAAGGAATTTTTGTACATTTAGTTGCAAAGGCGATATTTAGTTAAAGTTTTTATCTAGTATTTATATTTTATATCATTTTAGGTTTATTTAATTAACAAACTAATTTAACTCAAGGCAGTGTGTCAGCAATATAATAGTATATTGTTAATATACTATTATAATATTTAGTCATGTTTTGATTTAAATTAGCTTTTATTTTTATGTTTTCTAGTTCGCTTTTAATTTTGTTTTGCTTTTTTTTCCCAAAAAATGTTTTATTTTATTTTTTATTTTTAGGAATGTTAGTATGTCAACTTAACCCTTTACCATGGTAAGATCATTGTAACACGCGGAATGAAACAAGACTCTAATATTCAATAATATATACACTTATTTACATTAGTAACTAGAATTAATAATTTGTCTGCCATATAATATTGTTCATAAGTGTAACTTCAGCTCTTATGCTTGTCAAGCAACATTATGACTATTTAAATTAGTATATAATGTGTTTATTTGCATTTTAAGTCAAGTCACCTTTATTTATATAGCGCTTTATACAATACAGATTGTTTCAAAGCAGCTTTACAGTGATAGACAGGAAAATAACGATTCAATGATGCAAACAGAATTCAACTCTGCTGTAAAGCAGCTCTAAAAAGACAATAGTAAACAGTCATTATTCAGCTGAAATCAGTTCAGTGTTGATTCATTTTGGTTCACTAACTGTAGGAAATTACATAATTTCATCTATACAGCAGTTCTGCAGAAAACAGTGATGTCATCGTCCAGTTCAGTTCAGTTCTCATTCAATAATGTCAGTGCAGTCAAATCAGTAATATTGCTGAAGATTAAGTGTCCCCAACTAAGCAAGCCAGAGGTGACTGTTGCAAGGAATCCAAACTCCATCAGGTGACAGAATTGGAGAAAAACAAAAAACCTTGGGAGAAACCAGGTTCATTTGGGGGGCCAGTTCTCCTCTGGCCAATGAACAAACACGGTGTGATTTATGATTCAGGCCGCATCACAAGTCAGAATTAGATTGTGGATCGGTAGCATTCAAAATATTTCATCCAGTTCCTTCTGCTTGAAGATCGGTTGATTCATCAGGCTGGTATGGCGACGAAGCTGGTCATAGGGTCTGTGCAGAGGACTGTGGTCTTTGCTGAAGTGCCGATGGCTGTCGTGTCGACGAGGTCTTCACAGGGGATTGTTCTAGTAGACACGGTCTCTGCTGACATTCAGGGCTGCGATGAAACCATGTCTAGGTGCAGGTCCACCATCTGATCTGGATACGACCCGGATCCGGCTGACTCGGTAACTTCGGGATATGGATGAGATGGACAGACTAATATTAGCGTAGATGCCATTCTTACGATGTAACAAGTACATCGGGTGTTATAGGAAGTGTTCCCGGTTCCGGTTGGCCTAATTTATGCAGCCTAGCAATCCTTTAATGGATTTGAATGTGTTGTGTATGCCAGGTTAAAGAGATGTGTGTTTTTTGTTAGTCTAGATTTAAACTGACAGTGTGTCTGCTTCCCGAACAATGCTAGGAAGACTGTTCCAGAGTTTGGGTGCTAAATAAGAAAAGGATCTACCGCAGGCAGTCGATTTTGATATTCTAGGTATTATCAACTGGCCAGAATTTTGAGACCGCAATAGATTAGACACGTAGGACTATAACGTGCTAAGAGCTCGCTCAGGTACTGAGGAGCAAAACCATTTAGTGCTTTGTAAGTAATCTTTAAATGCTCATCCAATCACAAATGAGAATCATAATGCATTTCATAAAATATGTTAACGTCTGTTCAAGCTGATCTCGTTGTGACTGTAAAACTGTCGACAAGGTCTGCCGGTGAATTTGTGATTATATAAGCTTCATTGGTCAACAACATGTCCAGGTTATATTTCACCCCAACCTATTTATAAGAAACATTGCGATTAGTTTGCATTGCAACATTATTTTCATGACATTTAATTATTATTTTTTGTTTTTTAGGTGTAATATTTAATGTTAGTCTCTATTAAATTAAATGAAAATTGTGATTTGTGTTGGTTTATTTTCAGTTTCGACCGTGATGATGACCAGTTTGCCCGGAGAAGAGAAGAGATCAGACAGCGAGCAGATGAGCGGTAAGTAAATCTCATGCCTCAGATCAGGCAGGCACCTGTTGATCTGAAGTGGATTTGGTCACATAATGTATGTGTGGCTCAATCGGTTCATTACGTGTGTTGCGTGTAAATATGTCTGTAAGGTCTTTCAGCAGCTGTGCTGCACTAACAAGGTCACTTCTGTGTCAGACACTCGAGGGGGAGCAGAAATCTCCTTTTGAACTCGAGAGCTCAGATTAACCAAGATCAGATATCTCTGCAGGGTCTCTATGGATTGTGTGTGATGCATCTGATGTACGAATGTGCTTTTGTTTGGTATTTTTTGTCCATCACATCAGCAATGATTCTTTAGTATGTATCTTGTAAAATGATTATTGCAAACAGTAGCACAGGGCATTCTGGGAGCCTTGTAGATTGTTTTTGGAGTAAATGGGTGCTTATTGTATTTTTTTTTAATTTTAAAAGAAGAATTGAAAAATTGATAACCTACACAGAAAAACGGTTGATTAGCAATGGTTAGTTTTATGATATATATATATATATATATATTTTTTTTTTAAACTTTTGCATATTTTAAATGTTTATTCACAATGTCGCCTGCCATAAAATTACCATAGAAGTATTTTTCTCTTTGAATATTCTTTGCACAAAAATATGTCACATTCTGTAAGTAGAATGAGTTGCGACTGGTGTTGCATGTTGATTTTAAATTGAGGAGAAAAAAAAGTTTGGGGTCAGTAAGATTTTATTTTTTATTTTAAAGAAATTTGTACTTTTATTCAGTAAAAAAAAAATGACAGTAAAAACATTTATAATTTCAATAAAAATGCTGTTCTTTTAAACTTCATATTAATCAAAGAATCCTGAAAAAATCATGGGTTTCATTGATAATAGAAGAAATGTTTCTTGAGCAGCAAATCAGCATATTAGAATGTTTTCTGAAAGGATCATGTGACACTGAAGACTGGAGTAATGATGCTGAAAATTCAGCTTTGATCACAGGAATAGATTTCATTTTAAAATATATTCAAATAGAAAACAGTTATTTTACATTGCAATAATATTTCACAATTTTACTGTATTTTTTGATCAAATAAATGCAGCCTTGGTGAGCAGAAGAGACTTCTTTCAAAAACATTAAAAAATCTTACTGACCCCAAACTTTTGAATGGTAGTTTAACTTTGTCTTTTGATAAAGATCCTTTTTAGTTTTTATTCGCTGTTGGCCTAAGCATTTGGCATTCCAGTTTAATGTGGAAATCTGATCTGATTGTGTTCTCTCTGTTGATACACACATGTAAAACAGCAACCGGTGGAGTCATTGTTGCGGTTCTTTGTGCAGGATTGTGGAAGCAGCAACAGATGGCTAACAGCTCCAGTGATTGTTCACAGATCAGCTGCTCATAAAGCTCCAACTGATTTATACGGCACTTTTGTGCAGATATAAAACGACCACGGGTTCGTATGGAGACCAGGCTCCGGCTCGGCCCATCTTCTTTATGGAGTGTAGAGAGAATGAATGATGTAGAGGGAGCGAGTGGTGTCGTTCAGCATGTCACACACCCATAAAACACTGCTGCTCATATTTACGATGCCCCACCACGAGCCTGTGAAGGAATGGATGGGTTTAAACAAAGACGTGAACTCGGTGTGAATCATCTGCTGCGGCCCATGTGCTGCTCTTAAGGACTTGCCATTTTTTTTTTAATGTTTTCAGTTCTGCAATTTTTGCTGTTGATGTCGAATCCAGGTTATGAGTTTAATTTGTTTTTCTTGTGCAACCTATTTCAGGTTTTTATAATGGACGGTGGTGACCAACACAGTATCAAAAATAAATGCAATACATGCACAGCTATGAACATTACATAGTCTGGATAATTTCAGTTTTGGATTATCTCCTGAATTTCAAGTTTTTGTGCTCTTGACAGCACAAAACACATTGTGTTCAGCACAAGCCATGGACATAGGACAGGACATAACCTGTCCACATTGACATCAGGCTAATTTAAAGTCATGGAATCAAAATTGCGTCTTATTTATTTATTGAATATTTATAATAAATGATTTATCCGTGCACATTTTTTTTTTAATTCGTGTGCCTCGTAATCTTTAATCAAAATAACTTCTCCTCCCTCTTGCATGACATCTCTTCTCTGATGATGTGTTTACTGGCACGAGGGCGGGCAACCTGTCACTCATATGAGATCAACCAATAGCAAACCACAACCATCCAATCAATTCCCCATGGACAAAATCAAGTCCCGCCCTACATTTTTTCTTGTTTGAGAAGCCGTTTCACTTGGACATACGTCAAATTAAGCAAGAAAAGACGATTGCAACTTCGTTTCATGCTGACTTTAACTAGTTTCTACCAAGTCATAGATGATTTTGCAACAAAATACAGTTCAAAACGAGTCAAATGATGCAAATGACAATTAATTTTGTTGGTTCTCACAGAAATTCAGTATTTAACTCCGTAGAAGCTGGAAAAATCTGTATAACCTAAATCAGTCTGTCAAAACCAGTTACTAATCTCTGGTTACTGTCTATTGCAGGAGGGCGGAGAGGAAGACGAAGCATGATGAAATCCGCAAGAAGTATGGTGAGTCACATCAGTCCTGTACTTCTGGTATTCACAGTCTACTTATTATGAATCTTTACTGCATTTTACAAAAATAGTAGAGCCATGAAAACTATGAAATAACACAAATAAAACTACACGTATGCTGTATAGTGCTGCCTGCTTTTACTTCACTGTCTGCTCCAACACATACAAACTGTAGAAATAAAATTTAGTTTTACAAAGAAATTCATACACTGCTGTTGAAAAGTTTGGGGTCAGTAAGACTCTTCTGCTCACCAAGGCTGCAATTATTTGATTAAAAAAAAACAGTAATATTGTGAAATATGACAATTTGAAACTGTTTTCTATATTAATATATTTTAAAATGTCATTACTGTAATTCCAAGCTGAATTTTCAGCATCATTACTCCAGTCTTCAGTGTCACATGATCCTTCAGATATCATTCCAATATGCTGATTTGCTGCTTAAGAAACATTTCCGATTATTATTAATGTTGAAAACGGTCGTGGTGCTTCATATTTTTGGGGAAACTATGATACATTGTTTTTCCAGGATTCTTTGAAGAATTTAGACTTAAAAAGAACAGCATTTATTTGAAATAGAAATCTTTTGAAACATGTCTTTACTGTCATGTTTTATCAATTTCCCCTACTTCATCTTACTGACCCCAAACTTTTGAACGGTAGTATATATAGAATAGTATACAGAGGGTGTTTAAGATCATGAGAACCAAATTCAGTCAGTTTGTCTGAACTTTTGTCTGGTCATATAGTCGCACAGACATTGCCCACTTTACTGAGCATGAGCAGGCGGTCAGCAGAGGTTGTGGCCCGTGTGTTTGTTCACACACTAATGTATTCGGGCTGGTGATGTGGAAGAATTTACTGCAGATAATTGCACCAATAATTGTGGGTGAGATTCAGATTGATCTGCTGCACTGACGCAACTAGAAAGTGCTCAATTCTGCAACAACTTCTTAGTGTTGTTATTGGGTTAGCGTAGCTAATGCGTCTTCAGCTGTTAATTTCTGAAGTAATGTCATATTATATATAGTTGTCAGCTCTGGTCGTCTTTATTGATCTGATTCATTGTGTGGGTCTAAGTAATGCTTGATTCAGCAGATGCCGTTTTTCAAACGATTGACTCGTGATCAATGCTTATGTGGCTGAACGTAATGCAGCGCCTCAGCAGAGGTTGTTGTAATGCTAAAAGTGACTGATTGCCAAATAGCAGTAGGATAGTGGTACCAATTACTCTGTCTAAAACATAATTATTTTACTCATTACTTATGAATTAGGTACCTAGTGATTTAAAGGGATAGTTCAACCAAAAATGAAAATTATCCCATGATTTACTCACCCTCAAGCCATCCTAGGTGTATATCTTTTTTTCAGACGAACACAATCGGAGATATATCTAAAAATATCCTGGCTCTTCCAAGCTTTATGATGGTAGTAAATGGGGGGCCACATTTTGAAGCCCAAAAAAATGCATCCATCCATCATAAAAAATAATCTGTATGGCTCCAGGGGGTTAATAAAGGCCTTCTGAAACTAGGCAATGGGTTTTTTTTAAGAAAAATATCCATATTTAAAACTTTATAAAGTAAAATAACTAGCTTCCGGCAGATGGCCGTACACATCAATTTGCGGCGGAAGAGTAACCTCTGACCCGACTCATAACATAATGACAAATGCGGAAGCGCAGAGGATAGAGCAAAACAAAACACCAGTCACGATTTAGAAGTCTAAAATGAGAATTTTTAAAGAGAAATGTCGGGGGATTTCGATATAAGAGAAGAGGAGCTTGAGTTTGTTGCCCAGCCATATTTGTTTGAACCACAAGAGGTGTCTAAGCTTACAATACTCCTACATCCTGCATCATACATCGCATCAGAGGTTACTCATTTGGTGCAAGTCGACTTGCGCAGTTTGCACACGGTCGTCTGGTGGAAACTTATAATACAAAACGGTTGTCTTAATGGGGAAAGTATGGTGATATCTACAGTATTAGTTACATTTTTTACCCTATTCACCTGTAGTGTCTTGCCTTAAAAAGTTTAAAAGCGCTAATGCAAAAATTCCATAAGGGTTTGAGGAGAGAAATGCATTTCTCCAGAATTTCTTCTTTTGTTTTCCATCTTTTTGGTTCCTGTTAAAAACCTAGCTGGCTGGTTGACTCATGCTTGATTAACTCTGTGCTAATTAGCACTGGTGGAGAGCCGAGAAGAGCTGTAATTTATGTGGTGGCAAAGCCCTGGGTCCCGTCCCTGCGCTGCAGAGGAACAAGGTGAAATGTAAATGTATTTGGCGCCTCTGATCGCAGTTCCTGCAGTGCGTGAGAGCGAGAGAAACCGAGAACGGGGTCACTAGATCTGCAGCGTTCAGAGCGAGACGGAGGGCAGGAGGATGAACCTGCGGAAATACGCGCGACCTTGAGAGAAGCTGAAGGAAGCTGGAAGAAAGATGAAAATGACCTGAATAAGAGGAAACAGCAGAGAGCTTTTCTTTCAGAAGAAATCATGTAAAACTACATGGGAAAAAACTACTATTCTGTTTCATAATGCCCCAGTTATGCTTTCTCGGAGTGTGTAATATAGCTGTGAATGTGAAAGGTCTTCTAAGTTTCAAAGCTTAATAAATGGAGTTATTGTCTCCCAAATGAAAGAACTGATTCTGAACTGATACTGAGTCATCGTTAATTCCAGTCTTAGTTCCTGCTCAAAATTTTGCATAATGCCAACGTCTTCATTGGCTGCCCACGGACAACATCTACTTTGACCCGCCCTCAAACACTGTAGTTGTAACTGAGGACTGGAAGAGTTTGGTTTGTGTTGTCGACATGTCGAGAAGACGCTGCGAAAGCAAATCCACCTTGCATGCACTTCCAAAGTATGAGATTGATATGGTAAAACCGACACCATCTTTACTGTTTGTATCACTGTGTATCAAGTGCTGAGGAAGATTCAGAGCTAAAATCCATATATGGTAATGGGCGTCTCCTTTCCAGCACGCACTGTAAGCGGTAGACTAATCACAACAGACTGGATCATCTGACCAATCAGAGCAGAGTAGGCTCTCAGAAAGGAGGGGTTTGGAGAGACTGAATTCTTTATCGAACCGTTTCAGACACTGAGAAAAGAGGTGATGCTGCGAATTTTTTTTTTTTTTTTTTTTTTTTTTTTTGACCTTGGATGCATGTAAACATATTGTAGGAGACTCCAAAACAAAATTAGGAACCTTTTAAAATAGCATAATGGGGCACTTTCAAAGCGAGGTCAAAATGGCAACAAACAGCCTGCAGATGCATTCATGTGACTGCAGTGCGTCTGTTTGACATTCTCAGTGAGCTGGTGAAGATGGTGTTCAAAGTAAAGAGAAGATCAAAGGATGTGAGCGCGCTCAGAGAGCTCATGACAAGACCCTCTCCTCATTCCCGCTCCGACCGCTGGATCTTCAGCGTGTTCTCGCTGCACGACCGGCTCCTCATCCGCACGCGTTCAAGCGTGGTCGATAACGTGCAGAATAGCTGCTGAGTGGTTAGATGTGACCGGATCACATCCGGTGTTGTGCTTTCCGAAGGTTCTGTCTTGGATTTTATAAAGCAGTTTGTAGAAGTTTGTTCTGCTCAAGGTTTCATATTCTACAACTGTGCAGCAGTTTTCTGTTAACACTTTACAATAAGGTTTCATTTGTTGACATTAGTTAATGTATTAACTAACATGAACTAACAGAGAGTAATATATTTTTATATAACATTTAATAATCTTTTTCAATTTTATTTAATAAAAATACAATTTTTCATGTATTATAATAACTACAGTTAATAAATACAACATTCAATTTTAAAAATGTATTAGTAAATATTGAAAAATGAACATTTAACTATAGATTATTAAATCAGTAAGGGCGATCATTAATTTTGAGTCTTCTGAATATTAGAGTTTGTCTACATTGTGTCCAGATTACATTTCATCTTTATGCATAATGTAATTTTATATTTATTTCTTTTGATTTTGTTGGCCGTTTTTGTGAGATTCACCCAACGAATCAAACTTTGATCGCAGAAATTGAATATTGTCTGCTTTAGGTTATTGAGACTTTGATCTCAGAAACTGTAACTGTTTCCACACCTTGCTGCAAACTAAAAATCATTTTTGCAAACTTTGCTTATTCAGTACAAAGTAAAAGTCATTGATGTCATTGTCTGAGTGTGTGGTGATGCTGCTTTATTATGACTGATGGTTTCTGGGCCACGTCCTCATTGGCTCTGCTGTGTGCTTGTGTGTCCTGTGGTGAAGCGTACTGGCTGTGTGTGTGTGTATGGACAACATGACAGCATGATGGATGGAGGCCTCCTTTGTGTTTCTCCTGCTCTCAGCAGTCTGTACGTCAGGGAACGGGTGTCTCCGACCCTGCTGCTCTCACACATGGACACACACTAGCGTCTGCCCTCGAAAGGACGTTCGGTGTGAGATTCTGCCCATGTATCACACTCTTAAATTGCACAGCAACATGGTCCAAAACAAACACTCACCGAATGCCAAATGAGAGTAGAAATTGACTTTGGCCATTTATCTTGTAACTTTTTTGCTTGTTTGTTTTAAGGCAAGACATTACAGGTGACACCAGTGTTTTTTCATACATTTTTAGGCTATTTTGCTTTCATAACATGTTCTTTCAGGCTAGTGGAAAGAAAACATGCTTATAGATATTTAAGTGTATTTTATTGCACTTTACCTATTTGCATTTGTAGATTTCAATACATATCTTTAAATGAGTTTTTTTCTCCTGCAAATCTATGGAAGCTTGTTTCTGCCACTAAATAAAAAATAAAGGTAATTGCGACTTTTTATCTTTCAATTCTGACTTTTTTCTCTGTTGTGAGATCAAAACTTGCAATAGCGAGTTATAAAGTCCAATTCTGAGGAATTTTTTTTCTTAGAATTGTGAGTTTATATCTCACAATTCTGACTTTATAACTCACAATTTCAACTTTATATCTCGCAGTTCTGACTTTAACTCGCAATTGTGAGTTTATCACAATTCTGACTTTATAATTCGCAGTTTCAACTTTATATCTCGCAATTCTGACTATAACTCGCAATTTCAACTTTATATCTCAATTCTGGCTTTATAACTTGCAATTCTGACTTTATAACTCGCAGTTTCAACTTTATATCTCGCAATTCTGACTTTATGACTCACAATTGCGACTTTATATCTTGCAATTCTGACTTTATAACTCACAATTGCAAGTTTATATCACGCAATTCTGAGAAAAAGTCAGAATTGCGAGATAAAAGTCAGAATTGTGAGATAAAAAGTCGCAATTATACCTTTTTTATTTTTTATTCAGTGGCGGAAACAAGCTTCCATAGAAATCTCCACTTCAGCAGCTTTACATACACCCAACTTTACAGTTTTATTCATATCTATTTTCTCAAGGGTTTTATAGAGGGGTTTCTTCATATATCATTCACCTGATTTATGTATTTTATATTTATTTTATTTAAAAAAATATGGTGAATTGACAGTATTTTCTGATTTTTGGAGTGATAAAAAAATGATAACTCTAATATGTCGAGGAAATGAATCTTTTGAATCTGGCTTTATTCCAAATTTATATTCTAGAAATGTATGCAAATAATTAAATAATGCGTTATTTGCATATATAAACATAACATTTCATTACAAATCAATTGTCTTAATGTACTGTGATTAATTGACTGAGAAAAGTATGGTGATGTCTGCTCGTTACACAAGTAGTGTCTTCTCTTAAAACAAATTTTAAGATGAAAGTGACTCTATTAGGCGATTTAAATTAAATGCATGCAAACCATATTCTTATTTTTTAAATAAAAGTATTAAATACAGTTTCATGGCTGGTAAGAAACATTTCTGGCCGTTTTGGACCCTGTATGTCAAGTGTCCATCAGAGGTGAGCGTCGCCCGTGTCAGATCCGCTGCTCTCAGCGGTGCACATGTCCGAGTCGACCCAAGGTTAGGATGAGCTGCGGTCGTCTGTTTAAAACGCGTCACGTCCTCCGAAAACCTGCTGCACTTCCTAACCATCAGGGAGGTGAAAGTTGAGTGGCTTTTCCTCTCCCATCTGCGCTTGTGCAAACAAACTCAGAGCAACGTGTGTGAGTAGAATAGATCTCTGTGAAATTTATTTCTGCTGCTTCTACACAAAATTGGCACTAGGAACTTATTACAGCTTCAGTCCCCTGGAGCAACAATAGGTTAAAAGAAAAGTTCACTCAAAATAAAACACGACTGACACAAAATATATGACACGTGGTTATAAATAAGAACCGGTTCTTGATTCCCACATCGTATTGCTTATGCTCCTCTATTGCAAGTCACTTTGGGTAAAAGTATCTGCTAAATGCATGAATGTAAATGTTAATATCTCTTGTCCTTCTTTCTAGGTCTCATCCCAGACTCCGACCACCCATACAGCAAGTTCGAGAACGAGTAAAACCGAGGGATTGGACGTCCAGCAGCAGCACAGGAATCGCTTCACCAGATGCTTCGCTTTGCTCTTTTGAGACACGTCAAATCACTTTAGGTTAGATGAAGCTGGATAGCTGCCGAAACTGAGATTAACCTTGTCAGCCCTTCCATTGGTTAGTTATCTCACTCTATCTGCTCTGATTTGACACCTGCTGAATTCAGAATCACATACTAGTATACTACTTTTACTACTTTTACTACTTTTACCATGTCTTTCTATGGCAGAAATGGTAAGAGCAGTATACTAGTGTGCGGTTCCGAATTCAGCAGCTGTTTCTTTTTTCATTATTACTCTAAACACGACAGAATCACATTTTAATTGCTTTAGAAGCAACTGATGGAAATGGCCAAAATGGAGTGAAATTATTATTTTGTTTCTTTGTTTTCTTATAGAGAGTTTAAGAACAAGTTCACCAAAAATAGAATAGAATTATATATATATAGAATTATAAATAGAATTCTGTCATGATTTACTCACCCTTGCGTCATCCAAACCTGTATCTCTTTGATGCTCAATTTACAAGAATCTTCATGCAGCTCTTTTCTGCAAAACAAAATGATAAGAATGATAAGAAGGACAATAAATATGCCATAAAGGCAGTCCCAATGATGTATATGCTGTTTTTATATTGCTGCTGAATTCGGAACAGCATACAAGCATACTACTCTTACTATTTCTGCCATAGAAAAATATGGTAAACGTAATGAGTAGTATACTAGTATGCAGTTCCAAATTCAGCGCAAGTCTTCTGAAGTCATATGATGTGCAGAAGTTTTATTCACTGAAAATTCACCGAAGGTCATTTGTCTTTCCACATATTCAAACTTAAGAGCCTCACTGGTGGAAAAGATGATCAGTGAACTTAAATTTCAGTCTTTTGTTTGCACAAAGAATCAAATTAATTTAGAAGACTTAAAATATAGTACATACATCATATATATACTGTTATGATGCTTTCTTTTTGTCACTATGATCTATTCTGCATGGCAGTAAATAATGACAGAGTTTTCATTTTTCACTATTCCACTTCTTGATTCAGTTGTGATCAATCAATCAGGAAGCGTCTTTTTAAATCACTCTGTGAATGACTTAGTTTGTATTTATACTGTGTGTTCTTATTAAAACATGTTCTAATAAAAACAAGCTTCTTCTTTTAAAGGGGTCCTTGATTATGATTTCACTTTTTTAACTTTAGTTAGTCAAGTCAAGTCAAGTCACCTTTATTTATATAGCGCTTTTTACAATGTAGATTGTGTCAAAGCAGCTTTACATTGATAACTGGTACATTATTTGGCTGCACAGCAGCTCTTAAAGAATAGTGTCAATGCAGGCAGATCAAAGCACTGTTGAATATCAAATGTCAAGTCAAATGTCAAGTGTCCCCAACTAAGCAAGCCAAAGGCGACAGCGGCAAGGAACCCAGACTCCATCAGGTGACATCAGGTGGCAGACAAGTGGCAAATAGGTGTTTAAATGGAGAAAAAAACCTTGGGAGAAACCAGGCTTAGTCGGGGGGCCAGTTCTCCTCTGGCCAACAGTGCTTTGTTACGATTCAGGTTGCCATCGTAAGTCCAATAGGATCGCAACATTCAAAGTATTTATTCCAGTTCCATCCAATTGAGGATCGTATTCATCATGCCGGTATGGACGGTTGTTGAGGAATTGTGAGTGTGTAATGTTGCTGTTTGATCATAAACAACATCTGCAAAGTTACGACGCTCAAAGTTCAATGCAAAGGGAGATATTTTCTTTTACAGAAATCGCTTTTTAAGGACTACAACAAACGGCTGGTAGGGACTACAACGAGCTTCTTCCCGGGTTTGTGACATCACAAACCCCAAAATTTACATAAATTGTAAATGCAACATGGGTTGAGGCCATGTTGGGCTGCTATAGAGAAGAGGAAGAGTTGTTGTAGTAGAGTGTTGTTGCCATGCCGTAAATTTACGCCGGACTGCTTCACAAATGAGGGTCAACTGAATGCTGGATTTGCACAAAAGATGAACATGACGGCACATGCTAGTGGATGAGTTGAATCAACTCAACAGCAACTACATAAATTTATCCACTAACCATTCAGAAACGTCCAGTTTCATTCTAAAAGTTGTAACTTCTTCCTGAGTCTCTCCATCAGTGTCGACTCCGGTTTGAACAATGTAAGGCTGAACACCGTTACTGACAATCCTCATTTTGGCTGCGTGAGATTCTCCATCTTTGTTGTTGTTGAGCAACCGAAGCGTGAGCTGTTAAAGCTCCGCCCTCTTCTGGAAAGGGGGCCGGGAGCAGCAGCTCATTTGCATTTAAAGGGACACACACAAAAACGGGGTGTTTTTTTGCTCACACCCAAATAGGGGCAAATTTGACAAGCTATGATAAATGATCTGTGGGGTATTTTGAGCTGAAACTTCACAGACACATTCTGGGGACACCAGAGACTTATATTACATCTTGTGAAAGGGGCATTATAGGTCCCCTTTAAAGAAATACTAGTGCTTGTTTGGTTTAAATCATGGAATCTGTGTGGACTGACGATTAGTTTGAGTTAAGTGAAATTCGCATCACATCCGGCGATGTTCCCTTTCACTGCCTGGAGGAAGTAGTTTAATGTCCTACTCGTTCCATCAGTCAGAACGGCTCCTGCTCTCCATACTAAACCATGAGCTGCAACGTAAACTGACATGAGATGATGATTCTTTTTCACTATGTTTAATAACTCATTTCATTTAAACGCTGAGCAGAAAATTGTTCTTCTCCAGGCAATTTTATTTCATGCCACCTGTTCTACAGTGCAGCGTTAACAATCGACAAGCACATTAGTTATGCAGTTCATTCTGTGCCGTAATTAGAATAACAGTGAAATTTGTGCCCGCTACATTCATTAGATTGCAAAGGAACAAAATCCAGCAGGGAAATGCAAATGTTTGGGCAGACTCTGCAAAGCTCATCCTTGGGAATTTGCTGTGTAGATCTCGCTCGTCAGCTGCATTTTAAAGATGCTGAACAGAACGAGTCGAGCGCTGCAGTTGCATGAAAGATTTAAGTGAACATGAAATCAACACTGACCCTATTTACTTTCTTAAAATGTTCCTGCATAATTCATCAGTGCACGTTATTCCAAGGAAAATGATGCAGGAGATTTTTAACCACATGTGATATAGAGATACTTTACACAATCCAATCACTTCCTCGTGGATGAAGTCTCGTTTTACTCGCAAACACGTCAGATTGTGGAAGTAAAAAGGGTTGTGAACTGTGTTTGACTAACAGGTTTGTAATGAGTTCATCAGAATCTCGTTGTGCAGCAGAAATCAGCAAGACAAGGCGTGTGATTGCTTTGACAGTGAACTTGATTAAGGAATGTTTATATTAGACACGACTGTCCTGTAGAATCTCAACCTCCCACATTCTCACTGCATTTCCATTCGGATCAGAGAGAGACTTTTTCTAATCCTATAGTTATAACAGACACACAATCAATCAAGTCAAGTCAAGTCACCTTTATTTATATAGCGCTTTTTACAATGTAGATTGTGTCAAAGCAGCTTTACATTGATAACTGGTACATTATTTGGCTGCACAGCAGCTCTTAAAGAATAGTGTCAATGCAGGCAGATCAAAGCACTGTTGAATATCAAATGTCAAGTCAAATGTCAAGTGTCCCCAACTAAGCAAGCCAAAGGCGACAGCGGCAAGGAACCCAAACTCCATCAGGTGGCAGACAAGTGGCAAATAGGTGTTTAAATGGAGAAAAAAACCTTGGGAGAAACCAGGCTTAGTCGGGGGGCCAGTTCTCCTCTGGCCAACAGTGCTTTGTTACGATTCAGGTTGCTATCGTAAGTCCAATAGGATCACAACAATCAAAGTATTTATTCCAGTTCCATCCAATTGAGGATCGTATTCATCACGCCGGTATGGACGGTTGTTGAGGAACTGTGTCGTGGCTGTCGAATAACACATTCAACCATGCACTGGTCATATTTCACTTCAAAATCAAAAGTTTTATGTGGAATAAAGAAATTGAAGCTTTTTTTTGCATTATCATGACAATTTTTATTACTAATGTGACAAATTTTCTTTAAATCTGGAAAGTAGCCTAACCCATAAAGTGTTAAATTTTTATTTTATTTTTTAAAATTTAATAATTCATTTATAAAACACTGTGGCGGCATTATAGTACAGTAATGTTGTCATATGGTGATACTGTGGTATATCAAATGTGACCCTGGACCACAAAACCACTCATAAGTCGCACAGGTATATTTGTAGCAATAGCCAACAATACACCGTATGGGTCAAAATTATCGATTTTTATTTTATGCCAAAAATCATTAGGATATTAAGTAAAGATCATGTTCCATGAAGATATTTTGTAAATTTCCTACTGTAAATATATCAAAAATGTATTTTTGTGAGTGGATATGCATTGCTAAGGACTTCATTTGGACAACTTTAAAGGCAATTTTCTCAATATTTAGATTTTTTTGCAGCCTCAGATTCCGGATTTTCTCGGCCAAATATTGTCCTATCCTAACAAACCATACATCAATGGAAAGCTTATTTATTCGGCTTTCAGATGATATATAAATCTCAATTAATTGACCCTTATGACTGGTTTTGTGGTCCAGGGTCACATATGGTATGGAATTTGATACTGTAATTATAATAGCCTACTTAATGACAATATTAAACAATAAAGAGAGCTTGATTATAAAAAAATAGTTAATTTATTTAATCATTCTTATCTTTTCCTGTTTGAATTATGAGTTACGTAATGTACGGAATATTTAGGTCCTTAAAAGCAATTTAAAAACTGCAAATGTAAATGTCCTGAGCACGCCTGGCTCTTATTATAAGGCAAGGCGGAGCTCTACCGATGATGGACAGTTAATGCAGCCAGTGAAAGACGAGACGTCCATTTGACGGCCAATAGCTGCCCCGCGGGGGCGGGGCCAACTCGGGGTTTTATCCGCACTCTCGCCAAGCAAAAGGAGAGAATCCCAAAAATGACATCCACATTTCCAGAGGAAAACCGCGGCGATTAGAGACGTTATCTTGAAGTTCCCCGGTCACATTATTGCGGATTACATTGTCTCCACTCTCCAGATATGTAGTCATTAGACTTTGGAAATGCATATTTAATAGAGAAGGACAGTGTTTGAACACAACAGTTATCTACGCGTCTCATTTACTCCCTGATTTCAAACTCATGTGTGATTTAATGCCAGCGGCTCAACCTGCCGAAAAAATCGGCAAAATGAAGAAATTAAGAAGAACTTTGTCGGAGAGCTTCAGTCGCATCGGTGAGTGTCCATCATCACAAGCAAAATACACGCTGTTTATTGTGCACGAGCTCGTTATTTCTGCAGGACAGTCCGTGGAAAGTTTGTTTTCTCTGTAAATGATCATTTTTATACATTACATTTGAACAGTAAATAAAAACGCAAACGAAACAACTGTGCATGTGAAGTGCAGATGTTGCATGATTGTTCATGAGGCGGCTGAGCTCTTCACAAACCAGCAGAATAGAATACAGAATAGAACTGAATAGAATATGAGCGTATAAGGTGCTGCAGAAGACGGTCTGTTGTTGTGAATGTGGATTCTCATGGACTTTTAATCTGCAGATGCATCAGTATCTGATTGTTGGTGATCTTCTGCCAGAGGTTCACATGTGATCAATGTGTGTGATCGATCAGTGCCATCTCATAAACACTTTTTTTTTTTTTTATTGCTTTCCTGCATTGTGCTTCATTGTCAGTGTCTGAAATCCTCTAAACTTGCAGAGACCTTCATCTGTAAAGGTCTTTGATTTGAGATTGTGCAGAAGATCTCATTAATATCTCAGCAGATCAAATGGAGACTTTTGCTTAACATCAATGTTCTGTTATCTGTTAGTTATTTATGTGTAAAATGATGTATTATGCGAACCTGGACCACAAAAAAGGGTCAATTTTTTGAAATTGAGATATATACATCAACTATAAGCTGAATTAATAAGCTTTCCATTGATGTTTGATTTATTATGATAGGACAATATACAACTATTTGAAAATCTGGACTCTGAGGGTGCAAAAAAAATCAAAATATTGAGAAAATCACCTTAAAAGTTGTCCAGATTAAGTCCTTAGCAATGCATATTACTTACAAAAATACATTTCTGATATATTTACATTTGGAAATTTACAAAATATCTTCATGGAACATGATCTTTACTTAATATCCTAATGATTTTTGGCATAAAAGGAAAAATAGATAATTTTGACCCATACAATGTATTGTTGGCTATTGCTACAAATATATCTGTGCGACTTATGACTGGTTTTGTGGTCCAGGGTCACATATTTCCCTTCAGAAATCTGATTTCATCAAAACCTCGTTGACAGATATTATTGAAGCTTTTGGTTTATAATAAAGCAGGCATATGTTCTCATAATTTTGCTTCCATTTGGAGTCAGTTTGAAAACACATTAAAGCAACTTCAAATAGATAAATGAAATGCTTCTGCAGTGTGTGCAGTCAGAGCATCTGAAAATCATAAACAGAAGTAATGCAACATTTTTCATGTAATCGAGCTAAAATATGATGCATCAAGAGATATTTGAGCTTTGGTCTCTCTTAGACTACAGAACATGAGGGTTCAGTCTTTTGATCATCAGATGTGTCATAATTCAATATGAGCTCAAATAGAGACCAAATGATTTGAGCAATGCTACTTTTATGGCTTATTGTATGTCACCAGTTAAAGAGAGACCGTTGAGCACTATTTAGGGCACTAAGCTGGTCCCTTTGTGGCTTGATTTCAGATTTTGATTGTGTTCTGTCTGTGTCATAAAGGCTGTTCTGTTGCAGTGGTGGTTAAAGATGCTGCCTAGGGGCTTTTATATCCTAAATACGCTGACTTCACCAGTCATGTGTCTCATGGTTGAGCTGCATTCATCTGTTCTGTTAAAGGACACTAAACGCAGCATTGATGGGCTGATGATTGTGTCTTTGCACAGGAGTAATTCATATGGGCCCCGTTCCAAAATCGAGTTAATCATGCTGCCTGCAAAGACAACTTCTTTTGCATCATTCACAGAGGAGACCATTATTCATTGAAGTGGTTTGTACATGTGGGTGAATCTCACAAAAGCAGCCAGGTCACATTTCACCCCCTAATGAAAAGAAATTGTATTTTCTCGTTAAGTTAAGGCGTAGTATATAAATGCTTTACAGTTTAAATAAATTATGATTCATATACAACATACAGTGCTGGGTAGATTACTTACAAGTTACAAATTGTAGTCGGTTACTGATTCCAAATTGCATGACAAAAATTGCAGTTAGTAATGTAATCCATTACGTTACACATTTACGGCAATATAGTCAGGCTACTTTTTGATTACTTTTAGATTACTTTTGACCCAACTCGTGTATAACATTGATTTGCATAGGATAATCTTGTACCATATTGATATATATAAAAAAATACAAAGAAAAAAATATATAATCCATTCTTTTTTATCAACAGCATGAAGTGCATTAAATTCGTGAGTTTAATGAAAAGCTATTAAATCATAAAAATTTAAAATGACAAATAAGTAATTTTAAAATAAAAATAAAATACATAATATAATATAATATATAAATATATAGCAATTAAAATAGTCTAATCAAAAATTGATTATTTTATTTATGCATATGTGACTATAATGTCATATTATGCATGTCATCAACATATTTAAATCAATTTTTGAGTTAAATAAAAAAAATTAAAATGAAAAATTAATAATTTTAAAAATAAAAAATACATATAATATATAATATAATATATAAATAATATAATTTATAAATAATATAATATATAATTATATAGCAATTAAAATAGTCTAATCAAAAATTGACTATTTTATTTATATGCATATGTGACTATAATGTCATATGCATGTCATCAACATATTTAAATCAATTTTTGAGTTAAATAAAAAAAATAAAATGAAAAATTAATAATTTTAAAAATAAAAAATACATATAATATATAATATAATTTATAAATAATATAATATATAGTTATATAGCAATTAAAATAGTCTAATCAAAAATTGACTATTTTATTTATATGCATATGTGAGTATCATGTCATATGCATGTCATCAACATATTTAAATCAATTATGAGTTAATTAAATAAAAAAATTAAAATGAAAAATAAATAATTTTAAAATAAATAATAAAATAAATTATAATATAATATATAAATATAAATATAATATAATATATAAATAATATAATACATAATTAAATAGCAATTAAGTCTAAACAAAAATTGACTATTTTATTTATATGCATATGTGACTATAATGTCATATTATGCATGTCATCAATATATTTAAATCAATTGTGAGTTAAATAAATAAAAAAATTAAAATGAAAAATAAATATTTTTAAATTAAAAATAAAATACATATAATATAATGTAATATAATATAATATTTAAATAATATAATATATAATTATATAGCAATTAAAATAGTCTAATCAAAAATTGACTTATTTATATGCATATGTGACTATAATGTATATTATGCATGCCATCAACATATTTAAATCAATTATGAGTTAATTAAATAAAAATAATGAAAAATAAATAATTTAAAAATAAATAATAAAATACATTATAATATATCATGTAATATAATATATAAATATAATATATAAATAATATAATACATAATTAAATAGCAATTAAAATAGTCTAATCAATAATTGACTATTTTATTTATATGCATGTCACTACAATGTCATATTATGCATGTCATCAACATATTTAAATCAATTATGAGTTAATTAAATAAAAAAAATTATAATGAAAAATAAATTATTTTAAAATAAATAATATAATATAATATATAAATATTAATATAATATATAATATCATATAATATCATATAATGTAATATATATAAGCAATTAAAATAGTCTAATCAAAAATTGACTATTTTATTTATATGCATATGTGAGTATCATGTCATATTATGCATGTCATCAACATATTTAAATCAATTATGAATTAATTAAATAAAAAAATTATAATGAAAATTAAATTATTTTAAAATAAATAATAAAATGCATTAAAATAAAATAAAATACATTATAATATAATATAATATAATATAAATATTAATCTATAATATAATATAATATATCATATAATGTAATATATATATATATATATATAAGCAATTAAAATAGTCTAATCAAAAACTGACTATTTTATTTATATGCATATGTGAGTATCATGTCATATTATGCATGTCATGTACATATTTAAATCAGTTGTGAGTCGAGTCTCACGTGCACTTCATCAGGAGCGCTGCATGTGTGACACATGGAGGTGTAGCACATGTAGAGTGTTCCAGATCACTCACTCATGAGGATGCTGTCTTTGTACACTGAAAAAACTTGTTGTAGAAGCAATTTTCACTCAGAAATTGCTAGTAAATTTCATAATTACAAAGAAACGGCAAGTGACACATTGAATTATCATGAATTTTTGAAGTATTTTCTTGTAAAACGTACTCCAGTCATCTTTGTTTTTTACTAGAGCTATGGTGTTGTCTCCTCATATATCTCAGTGTGGATGTTCTTGGCATCTCTGTGAGTGTGTTTGAAGTTGTGATGTCTCATCCGGCCCACCGCTCATTTTGCATTATTATCTTTTCATCATGCTGCCAGTCGGCTGTTTTTAGACACCCTGCGCCATCTGAAGCCTTTAGAAAGGCTTTTTCTTTTGAATGTGTGGGACGGATATTTTGAGACTCAGACTGTATTTTTTCTTCATTGAAGTTAATCTGCTCACCAAGACGGTGAAGCTGCTTTCATGCTGATCGTGCAATAATGTCACACAGGTGGCATATAATTAAATCTTAAGCGATTACTTGTGTTTTTCCTTGTTTTTACCCCTGAAGTGAATGAAGTGAAATCTGTAATAGTTCTGCAGTTTCTGTCTCAGTTTTCCTCAAGGAATGGTGCAATTTAATGGCTCGTCACCTTGAAACAACTACAGTGACATGAATAAATAATTTTGCGAGGGACATGCAAGAAAGATGCTCAGCAGCGGTGCTCGTTTAACAGTGATACTTCAGTGCTTCTGTTAAATGATCTAACTGTGGGAGGGTTTATTAAGCAGCCAAATGAAGGAGATCCGAGTCTGTTATCTGCGTGATGATCTGAACACATTCTTTTATATTTTAAAGGAAAGTTCTGGGTTCAAGTTGAGTTTTGTTGATGGTGTTTGTGGCATAATGTGGATTACCACAATGTATTTTTGTATGGTTATGAAAAGCAGCCATGTAAAGCTGGTATTCTTTGGTCATTTTTGACCAAAGAATTTTACGATTTGGTTTTTTAGAATTTTTTACTTCATCTGAATGGTATGAAACTTGGTAAAGGTCTTGGCACTTTGCTGTGTGAACACACACACACACACACACACACACACACACACACACACACACACACACACACGATTCCAAAAGGTTAAATGAAAAAAATAGTCACTCTTGTGCTCCTTTGCATTTAAAAATGAGCGCTTTGGAAATGAATGGGAAATGAATTTCATCTAGTAGAAACTTTTGGTACTGCGGCCAAACAAAATCTTACTGAAAACTTACTCTTTTTTTGAGATGTCAACCTTAAAATTTGGAGCACAACTTGTTTAGATTTTAGATTTCACACACACAAAAAAAAATCATGGTCATGATTCAAAAAAGGTTAAATGGTCCTGAAAAAAAATATTCACACTTGGATTGGAAATGGAGATGAATTTCACCTAGTGAAAACTTTTGGTACTGCGGCCAAACAGAATCTTACTGAAAGCTCATTTTTTGAGATATAAGCTCAAACTTGTTTAGATTTGTGGCTTTGATTTTCTTGCAGTTTTAGAGTAAAACGTGTTATTGAAAATATATATTTCATATAAAAATTGAAAATAGTTTTATTGAAAAAAACTTTTTTTCACTTCAGCAATAATTTGCCAAGTGGCATCTTTGAAAAAAGATCAAAATTAAGTCTGTGCTCCAAAGCATTCAAGATTTATGACAGCTTAAATTGGAAATTTCTTTTTCAGGTCTATGCTCAAAAATTAAATAAATGAATTATAACTACTGCATAAATATAATTTAGTACCAAAAAAACCCCTAAAAATACAAAATATTAAATAAAAACATTATCAATTTAAATTATAGTATATTCATTTCATTGAAATAAAAAAAAAATCAGGCATTTTTGACCGCCACGTGAGGAACATGGGGTCCTATTATTATTATTTTATTTTTTTTATTATATTTTTTTTTATTTTTTTTTTTTTTTTATACATTTTCAACATTCTTTAGTTGAGCATGAAAAAGGTCTGCAAAAGTTGCAAGTCCTGTCCAAAGGGCGTTATTCTCTAAATCAGTGTCACTGTTTCTGAACTCCCTGAAACGCCTCCATTGTAGTCTTTAGTTTTCTTCCTGGAATAAACATGTCACAATATTATTCATTTAAATAATTCCCGCCCAATGCATATGCAAAATAAAGGGGCGTGGCCTGGTTGAGTTAGTTAGTAGTGTGTTGAAACTCGCGGTTATGGTAAGGGGCGTGACATTTACCAAAAACGCTCAAAGCAGTTGACCAGTCACAACACACTGCTCCAGCCGACCAATCAGAGCACATTGTGCTTTTCAGAAGGAGGGGCTTCATAGAGACAGGAACTAACATAGACTGTAAAAAAAAGATGAACGACGCGACGCCGCTTCCTTCCATTGTAATGAACTGAACGAACTTTGACTCAAGTCCCGTTCGTTTGCATGGAGAGGGCGGGGTTTATGACCTGTACTGCATCCAGCCACCAGGGGGCGATCAAAGAGACCGCAGCTTCACTTTTCAGGACGTATGAGGCACACCCGGGAACTAAACAGAGCGTTACTGACAGACTGGGAAGAGAGGAGCTGCAATAATGGAGAATATGTGAAAAATAATGTGTTTATTCAACATTCAAGCATGAAAACCTATTCTAGCAGACCCCAAAAACAAAATCAAGACTTTTAAAAAAGGCATAATAGGTCCCCTTTAAATGAATTTTTTTGAATGTTTATTGCAGTGCAGTTATTTTCTGTAGTAATTAACAATATCTCAAACACTTTTACATCTCAGTATGGGTATAATATGGGTAGTTTGTTTGACCATAAATTGGTTTATTGACTGTAGATCAATCCTCCCCGTGTGCTCGACACAACAGAGATCTTTACCACAACAGTTAAAAAGATAAAACAACTGTCACCCAGTATTTACAAGCACATATAGTCTCATTAGATCTGAGAGGAAAGCTTTATTACCAACAATCTATTCTCTGCTCCCAGTGGCCATTTCATCCCAAATGATGTCCAGTTTCTGTTTCCTCCATGAAATGATGTTATAAAAGTCGATGTTTGCTATGAGAGTATCAGGCTGAATGTTCACCCTTCAATAGATGAAACCATTTCTCTGTGGTTTCAAGACTTTATTGCAGATGCTGATGTGGTTTATACGTGTGGGTGAATCTCACAAAAAAACATCTAGGTCGCATTTCACCCCAAAATCAAAAGAAATAGTATATATTTTAATGAAGTGAAGCCTGAGATAAAAACTTTAATAATAATAATTTTTTAATAATTGACTTTATTTATTTATTTCATATATTCATGAAAATATTTTTTTATAAAACTTTTAGATATTATATATGTAAAAAATATATACATTATAATAAATGTTTCATATTTTTAAAATATAGGCCTAATATATAAAAGTTTATAAAGTTTATAGTATAGTAAAACAAGGCTTTATTTTTCTTTATGGAAAATATATTTTCTAATTTCTTTCATTTGATTTTGGGATTAAATGTAATGTGGACATGCTGTGGCTGGAAAAATATTTCAGCCAGTTACAGCCTTTATTATTGGTTTTTCATTTTCATGTGCAGAATGCATTAAAGAGCCACTTTTTGATTATTTCATTCTTTTATTCACTGTTCAGTAGTCAGTAAAATGAAAGTCTGATATTACTTTTCTTTCTCTCCCCTTCAAGCCTTCAAGAAAGAAGACAGCGGCTTTGACGAGGTAAGCGAAATACAACCATTTGACTTTCATAACCCTTGGGAGTGTTGGAAGACAGTTAATGTAACTGTCGTGAGATGTTATATGACGTGTTTGGTGTAGTTGTGTGCTGTCTGTGGCTTAATGGATTTCACAGTGCTTTGACTGTCATTGGAGTAGTGCATGCTGGGATGTGTTGTTTGGATGTTTCTATTTGAAGCAATGGTGTAGGTCTCCAGGGTTGAAGTGTCAGTTGTGATCATTGGAGAGATGCTTCATTGTTCTCCGTTGCTTCGTTGTGCCGAGGTCCATCCATTATTATTCCATTGGATTTGGAAACATGCCCTCGAGTGATACTGGAGGGAACATTGAACAGGAAGACAAAACGTTATTTTAATGCTTTTGAGGCCCTTTTTCACTGTTACAGCCATTACTGATCGTGCTTATTGCTGAATTTTCTAGAACCATGTTTTCCAGAGTGTTATTTTAAAGACAGTGGGTCTCATTCACTAAGCATGCGTACGCACAAACTTGTACGTGAAATGTGCGGAGGAACAAATCACGATTCACCAAAAATTTCGTACTAAAAATCATTCTAAATTTACGACAAAATATAGGAACAACTGAAAGCACTCGTACGTATAAAAAACAACACTCTGTACGGCCCTATAATCGTGTTAAGAAGTTATATAAATATGAAATTTCATCCTAACAGGACTATAATTATATAAAGTATGTTACATTATTTGTATTATATAACAAGTACAGCTGGCTCGTGAGAGGTCTGTAATCTGGGTCTGTTTGAAAGGTGTTTATTGTGAGAACTGGTGAGAATGGCACGCTTGACATTGCTGGAGGATCAGGCGAGAGCGCGCCTTTAAACAGCGGTATTTCTGACGAGAGTGATGTAAGCCTGTTAGGAAAACGTGCACGGAAAGCCCTTATATGGACATGGTTTGGGCGTGTTTTATGCAAATGACTAACCTCGTGCACGCGGCTGCTCATTTAGAATACTCCAAATTCACTAAAATAAGAACGAAGTTAAGAACAAATTCATGTGCGTACGAATGTGTTGTGAATTAGGCGGAGATTTTTCGTGAGAAGTTCTCCTGTGCATACAAATACGAAATGATCCACGCAATTATTAGTGAATGAGACCCATTGACATTATGTTTATATTATGAAAAGACGAACTTTAAAACCAAGGCCCCAATTTTAACGATCTAAGCGCATTGTCTAAAATGCACTGCGCAAGTGCACTGTCCGAATCCACTTTAGCTAGTTTAACAACAGGAAAAATGGTAGGCGCACCTGGTGCGTGGTCTAAAAGGGTTGTCCCTATTCTCTTAGTGAGTTATGGGTGTGTTTTGGGCGCAACGTGAAATAAACCAATCAGAGTCTCATCTCCCATTCCCTTTAAAACCCAGTTGCGCTCGCACCATGGTGGATTCGCTATTTACATGGTGGAATTTGCAAGCGGAAAAACTGAACGCTTCTCTAGCGAGGAAACGGATCTTCGGTTAAAGCGCGCGAGCAGACCATCTACGGGACAAGCCGGATTCCACCAAAGCATTTTTATCTTTATGCACACAATAATAATCTTTTACATTGTAATCCTTTTATTTTTAATATTTGGCATGTTTGTTTGCTGCTGCGTGTCCCTGTGTGTGTAACAAGCAGAGTGTACGCGTGTTGTGCACCCACCTATAGGCGCATATTACTAACGTGCCCTTTAAATAACAAAACAAATACTGCGACATTGATTTTAGGTTTCAGTTGGTCAATGGTGCAGCCGTTTTCAGTTGCCTCAAAATAGCAATACGCCAACAATGCGCCTGAACACACCTCGTTTTCAGACCAGCGCGCCCATGGGTGAACAAATGGGCGCAAATGCATTTGCTATTTTAACAACGTGGCAATAATCAATTTTGATTTCATGGTGACTTTAAACTCCAGAAACTATCTGAACATCAATAAATGACACACTTGATCTTGAACTGGAGCGTGTGAGATCTTTATATAACCCTGAACGCTGGTGTTCTGGTGTCTTGGATTGATGCAGCTCTTGTCTTTTCACTGCCGTGGTCAGCCGTCACATCTGGTTAGGCCTGGATGAGTGTGTCTGTGTTTCTACGTTCCTCCCTAGAGACCCACAGGAAGTGGAGGCGTGCGGGAAGCCCGTCACTTTCTCATCGACAGGCTTTACAGCCCCGTCTCCGTTTAACAACACGCGTTACGCTTGCATCAAAAATACAGCGGATGCAAAACAACAACCGTGACTGAATAAATGTAAAATTCAACAGATCGCAGAGGTTTGCAGATGTCTAGTTGAGCTTTTTTCCTACGTGTCATGTTACAAGACGCTCCGTCAGCTAAACGAGGCCTCATTGTGCTGCAAGTTTAATGCCTGGAGTCTCTGAAACTAATGAGTGAGTGACATAAAGTGAGGATTTTTTGCTTTTTCTACTTCAAAATATTCATTAGTAGTGTTTGCTAAGGCTGTTACTGTTGCTCATACTTGAACAAAAAGCTCTCGTCATTCACAACCCATTGTACCTCTGAAATCTGACAGGATCTTCAATGAGAATAAAGTAGGATGGGATGGATTTTATCCATTAGGATTTGTTTGGACCTGAAAAGTGAGGGGACTTTAGAGGGACTGATGATGTCAGCAGAAAAAGGCAGAAAGATTATGCAAAATAACTCTTGTTTTTCTTTGGAAAAGTATAAAGAATCATGCATAATGGGAACTTGTGCAAAGAAAGATCATATTTGCATATTGGCAGCAAGTTTTGCATAGACAAGCATTTTCTTTAGAAAAAAATGTAGTAATGTTATTTTCTTCTACTTATGACATTTGAAGCTATATATATATATATATATATATATATATATATATATATATAATTAGTCAAACCAAAATTTATTCAGACATTTCATTCATTAATACAGTTTATTCACTATAGTTTAAAAAATGATAATAAAATATGACAAGATCTCAGAGTTAAACTGTGTCAGAAAAAATTAATCTTAATTATGTCAGATGACACTTAAGCAAAACATGGTCAGGTCAAAGTGTCTGAATAATTTTTGGTTCCAAATTTTTATCAATTTTCCTGGTAGTCCACTGTATGGAGAATTTTTGGGTATAATATGTCACAGTTTACTTTATTTTGCTAAATGAACTATAGTGTCCTGCACCCACTAGTAAAAATATATCAAAAATATCAAAAATGTCTGAATAATTTTTGGTTTGTCTGTGTGCGTGTGTGTGTGTGTGTGTGTGTGTATATATATATATATATATATATATATATATATATATAAAATGATAATTATATGTTATTTATTTATTTAGAATATTAAACAAATAAATAATAATGTTATCATTATTTAATTATTTTTTAATAATTATTTACATTTATTTTTACTCTGCAAAATGCTGCAGCAGTATTTCTTGGAATCGTATCTTAGCAATATCCATTAATGGTGATTTATTTTTAGCTTGTTTGTCCATGAAAATGATGTCTGTGCGTAGTTTGTTGAAATGATAAGATTTGTAGCGTTCAGAAACTTTTTCTTCATGGGAACTGGTTCGGTCCGTTGGCTATAAATGGTTTCCTCTGCTGGGCAAACATGTAAAGAATCTCAGAAGGAAAGGGACTGTTTCCTGTTGAGCATGAAGTGTGTGTCTGAGAAAGCAGAAAGTATTTGACCTCCCTAGAAATGTCCTGATTCTCTCTCTCTCTCTCTCTCTCTCTCTCTCTCTCTCTCTCTCTCTCTCTCTCTCTCTCTCTCTCTCTCTCTCTCTCTCTCTCTCTCTCTCTCTTTCTGTGAGTCTGTTGGATGCGTCTTCATGTATAACTAGATGACAGTTTTTCCATAAACCCCTGCTGGTCTCTCTGATTTTGGCGCTTGATGCATGCGGGTGTTTCTTCAACTACAGACACTTTTGTTTAAGTTGTAAATAAAACATAGATTATTGGAGTATGTTTTACAAGAAAATATTTCAATCTTTCTGTTTCAAAATGTCATGTTTAATTCAGTGTTACTCAATTTCAAAACTATTTGTGAAATTTACAAATAATAATTTTTTTCAGTGTATATCATAAATATGTCATTTATAGTTGCTATTTTTCAGATGCTTTTTGTCTGTTGATTTTATTGCTTCACTCTTGTCCCACAGCCAAAGAAGTCAAGGAAAATATTTGCGAACAGAATATTATATTACATTTCCAATCAAGATGTAATTTCGTCAAGTTATGCAAATAGCATGAAAATATTTCATTCGTTCATTGTGAAATTATCCTGAGCAAGATGCAGGAGTCTTTTTATTACAAAAATGTTTAAAATGTCATTTCCACCATCGTCATTTCTATCACAATATGTTAAAAATACAGAACGTGATACATATTTATATTCATATTTCATAATTGTCATGTTTTTTTAAAATAAAGACTAGGCCTATTTTTTTATTCTTTTCATTTTTTATTAATTTTACTTAAATGATGTCTCATGACTGTAATACAGCAGAAGTCATGAAGTAAATTGTAAAGTATTAATTCATTGTGGTATTTGTTGCACTGCCTTTAAAAAAAAAAAAAAAAAAAATCTAATTAGAATTACTATTAAACAATAAGAATTATAAGAATTAAAAAACTGCTACAATGTAAAAACAATCATGATGATTCTCAAAAATATAGGATTATCTTCTTTAAGAGAAATATAATTTCACACTTTTGATTTCGGAGTGTGACATGAGCTGGATGAGAAGATGTCATTGTTTTCTGTGTGATTCGACTGCGGGCGAGTGGGATGAATGAACTGAATGTCTCGTGTGTTGAAGTGTGAGCCGTAGACAGTAGAAAGCATCTCGACAGCACTCCGATTTATTTATAGCTTGATGCCGCTCCGCGTCACATGACTTCATCATCTACTGGACTCGTTTCAGAGTGACCCGCCATCAATGACCCCAGTCATACGCAGAGTCTCTTAATGACTTCACAAAGGTCAAGTTTGATCAGTCACACAGGTGACTTCATCTGAACGCCGTACTGTATCCGAACTTGCTGGTAGCATAGATAAAAACTTTCTTTGTGGTGAAGCTAGTTTACTTAGGAAGTCTTGCTGGTAACCCTGTAAAGCCTGACATATAAAATACATTTTTTTTAATTTTTGAAATGGAAAATTCAGTTTATTTAATTCTATACAAAATATTTTTACAAATCTAAAAAGGTTTTGTTGTTGTTGTTGTTGTTGTTGTTGTTGTTGAGTATCGTATTTGATACATCAGGCTTTTATGACTCCTATAGTATGATATAGTGAGAATATGGAGGAAATTTTTTTTCCAAAAATATGCAATTTGGTGCAGATGCTGATATTGATATGGACAAAAAGTAAGATGTAATTAGCTTGTAATGTAAATTAATGAGATTTTTCTAACAGTATAGCAGATTACTTACATAAAATACATGTAAATATCAGTCGTTACTCTATATATGCCAATAATATGGCTCAGTAAGATGATAAATGCTTAGTTTTATGGTCAAAGCTCTGTAGTTTCAAAACATAATGAAATGCAATAATGATGACTGAGAGATGAACAAATAAACCTTCCTCAAAAGCTTGATGGATCATATTTGATACTTGCATTTTAATATGATTTTTTTTTTTCCAAAAAATGATGGATAATCAAGTAAACCCAAGTTGCTTCATTAAGTGTTCATCTTGAAATATTACTAACAATATAAAAGTTATTCTTATGTTTGCTTGATAAAAATCAGTAAAGATTTCACTGCAGAAAGACAAGCTGAAGATGGACGTTTTTACAATGATACTAAAAGGCCTTTTACTTGGTAAAAAAGTATAAACTATGAATCAGATGACAGAATAGATAGTGTGCAACAGGTTTTTCATCAGTCTTGCTGATCATCTAGACAACTTATATGCGTATCAAATATGATACAGTAGCTTTATAGTAATAGCTGATCTCAAAAATATTAATTCTGTCAATATTTGCACACTTATGTTGTTTAAAATCATATGCTGCTATTTTTTTCGTTACAGTATTGAAGGGGAAATTTTTGAATCCTCACACAGCTTTTTTCCATACAACATTTCACAACCATGACTGTCAAGCTCCAAAAATACCCATAACACTCATGCACTGTATTCCAACTCTTCTGAAGTCTTATGATGCCGATTCCAGTCTGTTTCTCAGACAAAGCATAATGAGACATTTGAAGACTTGCACCACTCATATATGCACCACTATATAGTTTTATAATGTCCTTTTTGGGATAAGAATCTTCAAAAGTTCTCATTTTATGCTTTTTTTTTAAAAAAAAAAATCAGCTAACATCATCGTCCACATCAGCTAATTTTTCCTCTTCCAGCCCCCCACTGCACTCCCAGACTGCTAATGGAGACCCTGCCGCACCGGGACACGGGTGAATTTTAAATAACTTGCTGGGATCGAGTAGTTCACAGCTGAAGGAATGCTGGGCCCTCAAAATGGCGTGAAACCCCGGAGGGATTCGGTGCCTTCAGTTAGAATGTGTTTATTGTGAGACTTGAAATGCTTTTCATTGTGAGCGCGCTTGAGAGGAAAGAGATGCGCGCTTGTGCGTTTGGCTATGATGCCCGTTTTAATATCTTCTTCTCGTCTATGGAGAGGGACTGCGCTCCTTTAGATTCAAAGGAGACAATAACAATGTTATATGATGATATTTGTGGTATTTATATTCAGTAAATTACATATATATGTAAAAAATGTATATAAATATAGGTTTTTGTCACTAGATGAAGTGGATATAATAATGCATTTTAAGCTCTACATATCAAAATATATATTAGCAGAATTACATTTACATTCATGTATGCAATTAGCAGATGCTTTTATCCAAAGTGACTTACAATAGAGGAAATTAATTAATAATAAATGTGTCATTCCAGTGAAGTCTTTACTTTTGGATTCAGTCTTCAGGCTCACGGCTCTAAATTTCCTGAAAGCATGATCGACTGAAGGTGTCACAAAAGAAATTGTAATTTTCTAATCATAAATTCCAGCCTCCTGTCTCTTCCTGTCTTTTCTCCGTGTGCAAGAAGTTCATTATTTATTCTCGGCTGAATTAGACTCTGGCACGTTCTCCACTTTCATTTGTTTGGTGTCAGCATGTGGAATTAATTTAATAAATGTCGTCTTTCATCATGTTAAAGGCTCCCCAGTTATTTGTGGAATGGGCTCGTTGTTGGCACCATAAATCATGTATTTTTCCTTTTGTGTTTGAGGGAAAAGATTCAGCCTTAATTTCAAGACAAACATCTCGAATTTTCAACTTTGATGATGAATATAATCTGATATAAATCTTATAATCCAGCTCACTGGTATTCACAAATGAATCCTTAACATAAGTGGGTCAAAGTCTGTGGTGACTTTTAAGGGCGACTGTGAAACGCTCTTTATGTTTTACTTCTGTGTTCTGATGTATTTTTGTTATGGGGTGAAACTTGATTTCAGCCATCAGGAACTGATTAGATAAAGAATTTCAAAGACAAGATTTTGATTTGCACTGATGAATCATTCACAATAAGATCAAGAACATGAATTAAAGACTATTTTGACTTTATGTTGGGCCAAATTGTCATCATTTACTTTCCCTGAAGTCGTTCAAAACCCATAAGACTTTGGTTTATCTTCAAAGCGCATTAAAAATCCAAAACTTAGAACATCCATGAAGGTGTTGTAAAAGCCTTAAATCTACTCATCAAATAAAGCAATCATATCTTTTAATAAGACTTGGATTAAACCGCTTGATTCATATGGATTTTTTAAGAGACCTTTATAACATTTTTGGATCTTTTAAGTTTTGGTGTCCTGGACTTTCAGTGGAGGGGCAGAAACCGCTCTGGTTTAACATTTAAGGGGCCGTTCACATATCGTGTCTAAAAACATGTGGATAGCGCGTCCGTGCCGCTTTCTCCTTCTTTCCAAAGCGCTTGTGCTCCCGTGGCGTCTGTTGTTATTATGCAACCATGAACTGCGC
Source organism: Mylopharyngodon piceus (assembly GCA_039654765.1). Taxonomy (NCBI): domain Eukaryota; kingdom Metazoa; phylum Chordata; class Actinopteri; order Cypriniformes; family Xenocyprididae; genus Mylopharyngodon; species Mylopharyngodon piceus. The sequence goes on from CM077445.1 coordinate 15,601,853, forward strand.
TCTCCACGATGATGAGGAAGTTTCAGGATAAATTGATTTCTAGCCTTTGCATTAGCTTTACTACTAGATATATTTATGGAGATGAGATATAAAAACCACCCTGAACAGCTATGATCAGCTGTTCAGCTGAGCTTTCGATGTTTTGTTACGGAAAGGCCGAAGCTGATCGGTTGGTTCTTGTCACATGACCTACGATGCGTTTGTGGCATTCTGAAAAGTTGAGATGTTTTCATCTCGATGCGCCTGGAAAACGCACCGCATGCGCATCGCGACCGCGTCGCTTCCATTATGAGCGCGCCTGCACCGCGGCTACATTTGAAATAACAAATTTGAGCGTGCAAAAGAGGCGATATGTGAACGGCCCCTAAGACAGTTTATCTGTCAATATTAGAACTATTTAAAAAATCGTTTAGTATGGAGCAATACTGGATATGTAATTGTTAACGCTTATTTCCACTATTTGTACAGATTATTTTTGTGATCTAATGCTCACTTAAAATGAATATTTAAAACCCTAATTATTGCGTAATTCTGTTAAATGTAACCTTTACCAAATGTCAATATGAATATCTATTTTTCATACATGTTGCAGTAACTCAATTCATTTGTAACACTTAAAACTATAGTTGTTTTTTTGTTTTATTTTTTTAATGTGTTTAGACATTTTTAATTAGGCAAATTTTAATATCTGATCTTAATTGGTTATCAGAAAAATAAAAATAAGTTTATCAATATTGACCAGAATAATCCCTGTTGCTTGGCGTTATTTAAAGGGGACCTATTATGCCCCTTTTCACAAGATGTAATATAAGTCTCTGGTGTCTCCAGAATGTGTCTGTGAAGTTTCAGCTCAAAATACCCCACAGATCATTTATTATAGCTTGTCAAATTTGCCCCTATTTGGGTGTGAGCAAAAACACCCCGTTTTTGTGTGTGTCCCTTTAAATGCAAATGAGCTGCTGCTCCCGGCCCCCTTTCCAGAAGAGGGCGGAGCTTTAACAGCTCATGCTTCGGTTGCTCAACAACAACAAAGCTGGAGAATCTCACGCAGCCAAAATGAGGATTGTCAGTAACGGTGTTCAGCCTTACATTGTTCAAACCGGAGTCGGACACTGATGGAGAGACTCAGGAAGAAGTTACAACTTTTAGAATGAAACTGGACGTTTCTGAATGGTTAGTGGATAAAATTCAGCATATTTAATGTTTTTTTTTTTTTTTTTTACCTCATTAATATGATTCTTGCTTATAATAAAAAATTAATTCATTTTTTTTTTTTTTAAAGCCTTTCATTAAAAATATTTTAAAGGCATCCTATTATGCTTTTTTCACTCCATTGTAGTCTTAAGTTTTCTTCCGGGAATGAACACATCACAATATTCCACATTTAAATAATTCCCGCCCAAGACATACACAAAATAAAGGAGCGTGGCCTGGTTATGGTAAGGGGCGTGACATTTCCCAAACACGCTCGAAGCTCTTGACCAATTACAACACGCTGATCCAACCGACCAATCAGAGCACATTGTGCTTTTCAGAAGGAGGGGCTTCATAGAGACAGGAACTAAACAGAGCGTTACTGACAGACTGGGAAGAGAGGAGCTGCAACAATGTCAAATATGTGAAAAATAATGTTTATTAAATATTTCTTATGGAAAAAGTCTTATGGGTCTTAAGGGTGAGTAAATGGTGATTTTGGGGTGAACTATCCCTTTAAGATATTTAAGAATTTGTGATTTATGTTGTTGTTTGTCACTCTCTGGATGAAGTCTTTCTGAGAAAAGGCTAGAAAACACTCCAAACATGGTCAAAGATCAGCCTGAGAGATTTCGAGTGAGAATATAGCTGTCACAGTTTCTGCTGCCTCAGTTAATCAGCATGCATCTGCCAGACTTTAAACCAAACCCGACTGCACTGTCAGGACGTCAGCTCCTAATTGCTCGCCAGCTCAGCTGTTCCACACAGAAAACTTTCCAGAAATCTGAAACGTTACACAGCATTTCCAGGATAGAAAATCAGCTTTGCTGCATGGTGGATTCCTCGTTTCAGATAGTAAATGACAATTTTAATGGGCTGTCATCTGTTTTCTTCTTCCTTCATTAGCTTATAATGAAGTGTGAAACGCTGAGTAAATGTGATGAGATTGTCATATCGCCGTGCACCCCTCATCCGTTATTTGTTTGCGTTAGCGTGGAGGTTGGTTTGTGTAGCTCTTGGCTATCATCCATCCATCCATCCAGATGCTTGCCAATTATCTTTGGGATGGTGTGTGAGGTGATTCAATCCAGCCAAACACACAAATATCTTTTTCAAACGCTGCAAACGGTCCTGGATCAAAGTTTTTCAGGAACTGCCAGACAGATGACATGTTTTCCTTCCAAGGAACACAATGCAATTTTGGCCCAGATATTTTGCATTTGGAGAAAATGAAACAAACATTTGCTGGTGAATAATGTCTGTCAGAGAGAATCAGGACACTTGCAGTGTCTTCTTGTGTTGTTGAGCGCATTGATGTTAACGGGTTTGGATTTGCGGTCTTGTAGCCTTCATTTGCCACATTTGCTTCATATGTTATTTCATGGTTTGTAAGAATGCTCCCAAGTGCCCTTTTTGTAAATTTAATTGTAGTATTTAAAATAGATTAGCAGTCAATATTAGAAATAAAAAAATAAATAAATAAATAAAAAAAAAAAAATTGTTTTAGTATGGAGTGATATTGGATATGGAATAGTCCATGCTTATTTACACTTTTTTATTTTTTATTTACATACATTTTTATTTTATTTTATTATTTTATTGTATTTATTCATTTTATTTTTAATTGTAATTTTAATTTAAATGTTAATTGTAACTTTTAGTATTATAATTTTAATTGTAATTTTAATTTTAATTTTTTTATTAATTTTAATTTTAATTATTTTTATTTTATTTGTAATTTTAATTATTTTTATTTTAATTTTTTATTAATTATAATTGTAATTATTTTAATTTTATTTGTAATTTTAATTATTTTAATTTAAATGTTAATTTATTTTTAATTAAATTTTATTTTTTAATTTTAATTTAATTTTAATTTTATTTTAGTGTATTTTATTTTATTCATTTTAATTTTTATTTTAATTATTTTAATTTTAATTATTTTAATTTTTAATTTTAATTCTAAAAAATAAAATTAAAATAAAAAATTTTTTATTTTATTTTATTTTATTTTATTTTTATACAGTTCTACTCTAAATTTTTCTACGGACCCCCTAGTATTCCCAACTTATACAATAAAAAATTAACATCATAAATATGTAAAAATATTATTTGGAAAATATGTAATATTTGATTTTTATTCATAGATTTTCTTTATTTAAATATATTTATTTATTTCTATTTACATATTCATAATTATTTAGCTTAATCATGTTTTTTTATTATTATTTTACAGTTTTACTCTTAAATTTTTTCGACGGACCTCCTAGAATTCCCTTTCGTCCTCCTGTGTGTCCCCGGACCCCAGTTTGAAAACCTCTGCCGTAGATCACTTTGGATGAAAGCATCTGCTAAATGACTTACTTGCGAAGGAAAAGAGCGGTTCAATCCAGGAAGTGCCACATCTGTCATGTTGACATTTAAATCAGTTGGAGAAGTGCTCAAAGAGGTCATCGTTTCAAAGCCAAGCGCATGATGTCAGCGTGCACCAGCGCTCTGCAAGTGAGAATTACTTTTCCTGATCGCTCGTCTACATTTACAGTGGAGCTTTATGTACTGCATGCTTCTAATATCACACTCATAAGTGTTTGAGGTCAGTTATGATGCCGTGAGTTAGTAGACCGCTTGCATCTTACTTTAAATTGCCCCATATTATAGTATTTTAAAGGTTCCTAATTGTGTTTTAGAGTCTCCTACAATATGTTTAGATGCATCCAAGGTCAAAAAACACTTTAATTTTCTCATAATATACATCGCATCATCACCTCTTCTCTCAGTGTCTGAAACGGTTCGATAAAGAAATCAGTCTCTCTAAACCCCTCCTTTCTGAGAGCCTGCTTTGCTCTGATTGGTCAGATGGCCCAGTCTGTTGTGATTGGTCTACCGCTTATAGCACATGATGAAAATGAAACGCCCATTACCATATATGGATTCAGCTCTGGAGGCTTCCTCAGCACTTGATACACGGTGATACGAACAATAACAATGGCGTCGATTTTACCATATCAATTGGACCCCTAGTCCTCATTCAAAGTGGATTCACAGTTCAGAAAACAGCGTCTTCTTGACATGTCGACAACACAAACCAAACTCTTACAGCTACAACTACAGTTATTGAGAGCGTGTCAAAGCAGACATTGTTCACAGGCAGCCAATGAAGACCATAGGTGAGCATTATGCAAATTCGTTACAAACCTATGTAGGTTTGAGGAGGAAATAAGACGGAATTACTGACGACAAGTTTCAGAATCGGTTCTTTCTTTTGGGAGACAATAACTCCATTTCTCATGCACTTTGATCTTTGAAACTTTGCAGACCTTTTACCTTCACATACAGCTATATTACACAGTGCATGAAAGGTAATATCTGATAAAGCATAACTGTGGCACCCGCTGGTTTCACATGCTGCCGTCTCCCTCCTCAGTTCCTCTAAGCTTCTTAACGCTCCTATCATGAGCTGAAATTATTACAGTTTGAAGACAGCGGTTCAGAGGAAGATTATACATGAGGAGGTCATGATGGTTTGTAGAATCCTAGAAATTAGGTTTCATTTTTGTAGACTTCATCAAGTTCTCATTCCACTGTCAGGCCTAAAGCGGGCGTGCTAGTGGGTGTGCCAGGGCCTGTCGCGTTTCCACTGTCACTTCTGGGGCTTGATCGTGCCTCGTCTGGACTTCCTCGGGGCCAGCGGCCAGGGTTTTTTGGCCCGCCGAATACCTTGGTCCAAAGCGGGCCAGCTCGGGCTTGAGGGAGTGGTTATGAACAAAGGCAGAGTTTAGACGGATGATTTCATATAGGTTACCAGCTAACATCAGCATTAAAGACTTTTAAAATCATTTTAGCTCAAAACTCACTTTCAGACAGAAGCGAGTGTTTGAAATAACTTCTGTTTGTGATCCGATGTGGATTCCGATAACCGTATATTACCATAGTAAACAGGGTAAATAAGACCGCTTGAAGAAACCAGACAAATCATATACGTAGGCTATCACAATCGTGTATTTATTTTATCTGTCAGTACGTCTTGTCTCTTACCGGACTGTCTGATATCCATATTCAGCTGCACATATGTCATAAATAAAGCAACTACGGTTTTTCGGGAGATTCCTCTGTTTCTCTGACTGAAAATATAACTCTTATTGGGACTAAATCTCCCCAGGTCATATTTTTGGTGGAAAATTTGTAGAAATTATCATTCTTTCTAAATGTGATGTAAACATACTGTCCTGTGACTATAAATAAACAGAAACAGACGCAACTGAATAAGTATGTGTGACCTCTTTCTTTTGTGAAATAACGGTAAATACCACTTAATTTCTGTGACTAATGTTTAATCTTGACACAAATTAATTCATTAAGATCAGTTTATCACTTATTATTGTGAAACTGTGATAAAACATCGATGCTTGGGTTTTAAATCTTTAAGTAAACAACAAAAATGCCAACAAACGGCCGCATTTATTATGTACGCTTTACGATCTCGCTAGTTTCCAGTGATTTCTTTCTGATTAGTTTTATGATAAAGCTTCCATTTGTTGGTGAAATGATGGGTTTGTGTGACGTTGTTCCAGAGAGGCGTGTTACGGGCGGGTTTTAGTGAAGCGCTGCGGAGCTTCTGGCCCGACGGTGGAAACGCAGCATGATTTTGGGCTCGATGCTACAGGTCCGAGGCTATTAGCCTAGCCTAGCCTAACCCGTTGAAAGCTCTGGCTCGCACTGGCCGGACAGTGGAAAAGCGCCTATTTATGTTTCATTTAGGTCAGGGGTTTTCAAAGTGTGGGGCGAAGAGTATGTCAGGGAGGCGTAGAGTAGGCCTGAGCGATATAACAATGTTAATCGATAGAGATTTTTCTATATAGTTTATCTGTGTGTACTGTAAATGTATCCGTTCAGTGCAGGACTGCTTAAACATGATATAGAAGCAAAGAAACATGGATAAGTAAGAAGATAGAGCGGGACGTGCTTGATGATGAGTTATTAAAAGCACAATAAACCGTGACAGAGAAGTGAAGCCATTGTGAATGTTGTGTTAGAAGGGAGGCCCACTGTCTTTGACTTTGAAAACCCCTGATTTAGGTTAAGTGTCAACTTTGCTTCTCACAAAATTAAAGAGAAATTAAAAGTAGATTCACATGAGTCAGTAGTCTTGCAGAAAGATTGTAGAGCTTTAAAATGAATGTGGAGAGAAGCTCAGATCATTTGAGAAGAGTTCATATTGAGATCTCTGACTTTGATTCCAGACATGTTTGTGGTTGCAGTTTGAGACATCATTGAGATATCTTCTGAAACTCAATATGACATGAGACACATGTTACATGAGGTCTTTTGTTGAGTAGAAATATTTGAGAATAGGGATGGGAATGTTTGTTTGGTATAGACAGCGAATCAATTCACCATTCATTGGTTTTGATTAGATTCAGAATGATTCGATTCGATTCACAATAAGATTCTATTCAGTTTGATTTGATTTGAATGATTAGCATTTATAGGATGCATTGAGGAGGAGGTCAAATTATGGCCAAGTGATGCTGATAGTCGGTGACTCTGACTCAGATTCTGTGAAAAAAACAATTCTTTGTGACTTTACAGTACTGAAGTTGGAAAAAATGTTCAGTTCCCACTTAAAGTGAACCTTAGTTCCAGCTGGTGCTGTAAAAGGAAGGGAAGACGTAAACACATGACAAGATGACTGAAATTAAAATGCATGTTTATTCTTATGTGGCACTTAAAGTAATTTGACACCTATGTTTTTCTTATAAGCCAATGGCTCCTTTTATCCCTGTATATTGCAAAAAGTCAAATATATAATTTCAAAGAGATGTTTTTAACAAGATCTTTTCTTTTTTTCTGTTTTTGTCATTTCAACATCCTGTGCATGGTGTAGTTTGTTCAGCATAATGTAAGAGACGTCACAGAACTCAACTTCCACACGTATCTTACATTCATTCTTTGTACTTTCTCTTTAATCCGTTCTTGCGCTCGCTGTAATTGCAGGTGGGTGGTCGCGGGCGCATTTGTCGCACTCTTCCCCTGAGTCATGATTGTGCTGCTTCCTCTGATGGCTTTTGTGTTCCCTCTAATGTTTCCAGTCACCATGGATACGCAACAAGTACAGTCTTCGGGATAAAGCTTTTGTGTCCGGACTGTAACAAATGCATTCAGCTCCCCAAAGAACTGCACACGAGCATGACATCACATCCTCATCGGCCGCACTTTGTTTCCAAGTGTCGTTTGGGTGATAAATCAAATATTCATGATATATTCTCAATGATTTTACTTTATAAATATACAACAGCATATTGTGAGGATTTTAACTAACTTTTCATGTGGCAATTATAGATCATGCCATTAGGCTTGATGAGTTTGACTCATTAATTCAGAGCTCTGATTTGATTCACTTGCATCATCTCTCAAAAATGTTAATGGAAGTTCTGCGTGACGTTTTTCAAATGTTTTAGTGAAAATATAATGTAGGTGAGTATTGCTGTTTTTGACTATTTATTGTTATATTGATCCAATTCAATACAATTCAGTTCACATTTATTTGTATAGCGCTTTTCACAATACATATTTCAAAGCTGCTTCACAGAAAATGTAGGTTTCTGCATTACAATTTTGAGTAATCTGTTATCAGAGGTGGTGCATATATTGGCGCATATATGTTAATTTATTTATATAAAGCACACTTTAAAACCAGAGGTGTAAAGTACTTGAGTAAATGTAATTAGTTACTGTACTTAAGTATCTTTTTGGCTACTTTGTAGTTGTACTGAGTATCAAAGATATTGGCAACTTTTACTCTCTACTTGAATACATTTTTGAGCAAGTAAATGTACTTTTTACTCCACTACATTTGTGATGAGTAATGCAATTACAAATTACATTTTTCATGGCAGCTAACTTTTTCTGCCGCAGTTTGTTTCTCATATAAAGAAGCGATATCGCCATCTAAGGGCATTGAAGGTACTATATCTTGTGCATTTTGCCTTTACTCACCCAAAACTTGTCAACAAGGATACTTTAAGTGAATGTGAATGCATTAGCAGGTAGTTGCTGATCGCAGATGTTTTATTTATTAGATGAGGAAATGACTGCAGCTGGTGATGAGGCTCAAACCAGCACATACAGTAGACTTTGACTATTTAATTTTACTTAACATTGTTTATTTATTTATCCACAATAGTGACAAGGCCGTTTTGAAGGATATTGGTTTACTTATGGCCACTTGAGCTCAACTGAGACTTGAGAGTTTGTAGACGTTTAAAAGGTTGTTGTGTCGACCTTGATTTATTGCAACATTGAGGTGTTCAGTTTTATTTTGATTTTAGAAAATAAACTTGATTTCTCATCTTACAAAAGTTTATATACTTTTTAACCACAAATGCTCGTCTTACACTGCTCTGTGATGCGCCACGCATTACGTAATCACGTTGGAAAGGTCACGCGTGACGTAGGCGGAAGTACCGCGGTAGGCTGAAAAACTCTCCTCCAACTTCAAAATCGTCCGACATCGTTGTTTTACCTTTTTTTGTAAAGGCCGTTTGACTTAGTCTTTGCACGTTCGCTTTGTAGACACTGGATTGGTACTTCCGCCTACGTCACACGTGACCTTTCCAACGTGATTACGTAATGCGTGGCGCATCACAGAGCAGTGCAAGACGAGCATTTGTGGTTAAAAAGTATATAAATTTTTTATTTTATTTTTAGAAAATGACCGATTGTTTCTCTAGATAAGACTCTTATTCCTCGTCTGGGATCGTGTAGAGTCCTTTGAAGCTGCACTGAAACTGACATTTGGACCTTCAACCCGTTGGTAACTGTTGAAGTCCACTATATGGAGAAAAATCCTGGAATGTTTTCTTCAAAAACCATAATTTCTTTTCGACTGAAGAAAGAAAGATTTTAATTCTGAAGTGAACTAATCCTTTAAATTTAATATTATGACTTTTTGGTTGAAATGAGGTTCATATTGAGATCTCTAACATCAGACTTTTGACAAATCTGAGCACAGTTTGAGACATTTTCTCCCCTAGAGCAACATCTTCATTTGTTCTCCTTTTAGTCTGAGATGTTAACCAGATCTCATCAGATTGTTCTGCTCTGTGGGTTTGTAGACGTGCAGTATCAAATGCATTCGTTCACAGACCCTCATTAATAATACTTTGATATGAGACAACATTTATTTTGCTCCATTTACAATGTGTAAATATGAAATGTCTGTGAGTATTAATTATGTGTTATTCTTGAAGTCCAACTTTAGTCTCGCAGGAGTGAGTCTGTCTGTGCGCTCGAGTCTCCCAGCGTGAGAACGCGCCGCAGGGGCTCGAGGGTCACGTTATACTGCAGCGTATCTAAAAATCACTTCAAGATGTTCCCGCCAGATTGCATCTGACCTCAAATGCCACTTCATTTTCGTTTCTCCCTCGTTTGCCAGGACGGGAGTAGGACGTTGACCGCTATCCTTGAACGCTGCTCTCTCCCGGGGGTCGCACCTCCTGATCCTGACCTCCAAAAGAACATTCAGCAGTCTGGAAAAACACAACAATAGCAGCATTCACTTTTTATCCTTTTAAGGGCATTTTGGAATGCATTTTTAAGATATAAAGATATTTTTCAGCCGTTTTTTAAATGATACGCATCTCAATATCACTGTAAAAAAGAATTGTTGGTTTAACTTAAAATAAATTACCTGGTTGCCTTAAAATTTTGAGTTCATTGAAATTAAAAATTTGAGTTAATACGATGAAGGTGATTGATTTAATCAACAGAAACTCAAAATATTATGTTATCTGAACCACATTAATTATCTAAGTTGATTTGACAAAAGAAAAAATGTTGTGATAACAAATCAGGTAAATAATTTTTTACAGTGATTTATGCATTTACTTTTTACTTTTTTTTTTTTTTTTATTAATTAATTAAAGGATGCTTTTCAACCAAACACTCATTGTCCAGTAGATTCAGAATATTTGACAGCAATAAAATACAGTAAGAAAAAATTTAGTTAAAATATTCTAAATCTTTCTTGATTATTTTAACTATTTTTTTCTTATTGTATCGTATTTCTTGAAATAAATATTCTGAATCTTCTTGATTATTTTAAGAAATACAATTACAATAAGAAAAAAACGGGTTAAAATAATCAAGAAGATTCAGAATAATTATTTCAAGAAGTAAAATACAATAAGAAAAAATTAGTTAAAATAATCGAGAGTCAGTATATTTATTTCAAGAAATAAAATGCAGAAAGAAAAAAGTGAGTTAAAATAATCAAGATTCAGAATATTTGCAAGAAATAAAATACAGTAAGAAAAAAATTAGTTAAAATAATCAAAAAGATTCAGAATATTTATTGTAAGTAAAATTCAGTAAGACAAAAAATTAAGTTAAAATAATCAGGATTCAGAATATTTATTTCAAGAAGTAAAATACAGTAAGAAAAAATAAGTTGAAATAATCAAGGCATGTTTTAAGTAAACACTATTATATTTTCATTTATATGCTCCGGTAAATCTATACATAGTTATACATGGCAATATTCCCCTATGTGTGTATCTTACTAAAACATTTAATGCATGAAAAATGATGCAAACGAATCTTTGAATCAGAGTTTTGAATCGACTCACTGAGACTGACAGATTGACTGATTCACACAAATGAATCAGTCTCTGTAACACTGGCTCTCATTTAAACTTCAGTAGTACAAACAAAGACAAGAAAGGATCATGCAACTAGTCTTAATAGACAAACACAATAAATTATCGTTTTATATTTCTAGCACGATTGTTAAATCAATATTGCCCTTTATTTTTACAGTAATGTTGTGCATCTGCCTTCCAGGGTTATCAGTGCCAGAATGACTCTTGTATGACTGCTGGGTTGTGGGCCGTCGCAGTGCCAGCTGTGTGTTTGTGTGTGTGTGGAGCGGCAGCCAATCTGCCAGTGTTAATTGACGCTACATGGTTCTCAATCACAGCGGCTCAGACTTGCATGTGAAGGTATGAGGACTGAAGCGCCTGCGTTTTGTTCGTAATCCCCGCTGGCCCTGGTGACCCGCGTAAAGCTCGGCGTGCCATTGCCTGCGTGGGTTAAGACCCTTCATCTCATTAAAAAATGAGTTGTATAATCCGTGCGTTAATTAACCTTTCTTAATAGCCCCTCGAGGACATATAGTAGATCAAAAATTGCTGAGATATTAAAATGCAAATGCAGATGTGCGGTGGCCTGCGGAGCTCGTTTCGTGGTGAGTGTCAGTGATGGGTTCAGATGCAGTGTTTGATGGGTATGGAGTCGCCCCGTGTGGTTCTTCGGTAATTTGTGCAGATGTCTTTAAGGTGATCGCGCCATGTTTGATATGTGCTTTTTTTGGAGGTAAATGAGTTCTTGTGGAGAGTTTCAAATCACCAAAACTTAAATCTACTGACTGCTGAATCGGTTTAGCAAATGTTTAGATTGTTGTAAGTTTGAGTAAATATTAGGGCTGCACGATTTGGGGAAGAAATCTTTTTTTTATTATTAAAAAATGTTTTATTTTATTTTATTTATTATTTTATATATTTTTTTATTTTTTATTTTATTTTATATTTTTTATTTTATTTTATACATTTTTATTTTATTGTATATATTTTATAATTTTTATATATATTTTTATTTTTGTATTTTATTTTATTTTATATTCTATTTATTTTATTTTATTTTATTTTATTTTATTTTATTTTAAAAAGCTCCAGTTTGCTGTGCTTGTTTGTAGAGCTACCTTTATTTTTTATTTTATATTTTTTATTTATTTTATTTTTTTATTTTATTTTTTATATTGTTTTATTTTTTATATTTTTTATTTTATTTTATTTATTTTTTATATATTTTTTTGTTTTTTATTTGTTTATTTTATTTTAGATTCTATTTTTTTATATTTTATTTTTTTATTTTATTTTATACATATTTATTTTATTGTATATATTTTATAATTTTTATATATATTTTTATTTTTGTATTTTATTTTATTTTATATTCTATTTATTTTATTTTATTTTATTTTATTTTATTTTAAAAAGCTCCAGTTTGCTGTGCTTGTTTGTAGAGCTACCTTTATTTTTTATTTTATATTTTTTATTTATTTTATTTTTTTATTTTATTTTTTATATTTTATATTGTTTTATTTTTTATATTTTTTATTTTATTTTATTTATTTTTTATATTTTTTTTTGTTTTTTATTTGTTTATTTTATTTTAGATTCTATTTTTTTATATTTTATTATTTTATTTTATTTTATTTTATTTTATTTTATTTTATTTTATTTTATTTTAAAAAGCTCCAGTTTGCTGTGCTTGTTTGTAGAGCTACCTTTATTTTTTTTATATATTTTATATTGTTTTATTTTTTATATTTTTTATTTTATTTTATTTATTTTTTATATATTTTTTTTGTTTTTTATTTGTTTATTTTATTTTATATTCTATTTTTTTATATTTTATTTTATTATTTTATTATTTTATTTTATTTTATTTTATTTTATTTTATTTTATTTTATTTTATTTTATTTTGTTTTAAAAAGCTCCAGTTTGCTGTGCTTGTTTGTAGAGCTACACATTTGGGCCACAAATTTTATATTTTATGTATCCATATGAATTAGCTTCTTGCACATCAATATAAAAGTATTATATGATATTATATGATATTATATTATATTATATTATATTATATTATATTATATTAATTATTAAAGTGGGTCACAGGTCATTCTGATATTGTAGCAGAATACAGGGGGGAAATAATAAAAAAATAAATACAATATTTTTTATAATTAAATAATAATGAATTAATAAATAATAAAATACAATTAACTTTATATTAATGCATTGGACAACCAAACAAATACACTTACTTTTGTAAGTGAGGAGAAACATTACCCATATCTTTTGTTGTTGGTTTAACACGGTTTGTACTGAACACAATCATTCTGATCACGAAACATCTAAATAGAAACATTTAGAAACCAAACACTCAAATTTTACAGAGTGTAAATCACTTCATTTTAAGTTTTAAAAAGTCTCTTAATAATTTTTCATATTTCCTGTGCAGTTCATGGTAACTTTTTGAAGTTTTGACACTTTTGATACAACTTTGGGTCGCTGCTTGATGTCTAATGTAAAATCTGGGTAGTGGCACAAAACCAGTTGTGAAGCACTGACGTAACAGAGCAAGTTTAGCTCCTGACCTTCGAGTCGTGCCGTAGGGTCGGGTACCAAACGCTGTATAATCCAGTCTGAGCCCGTGCGCTGATTGCAGTCGCCATTTGGCTGCCGCTATTGTTGTTGATGAGATGTTAAGCAGCAGCTGGTGTCTATATTAACGTGCTGTAATTAGCTCAGACTGATGAATATGGTGGGATATTCCCCCTCCCCAATCCCAGCTATTAAAATGACCATTTCGGTCATTAGAGTGCGATATGCGAGGACGGATTCCTGGCCGACGGAAATATGCAAAGCACTCTGGAAATGTCAAGCTCAGGAATGGTGGTCCGTGCTAAACACGCTGTTCGTGCATGAATAATGCAAAACCAGAGCGACTCGTCTCTGAGATCTGAAGTGTTCGACATGCCCTCTGTGAGTCAGTTCTCGTGCCTGATCATCTTGAGGTGGTCGTGGAGAAAGCGTTACTGAGTTGCATGACAGCAGGGATTTGTGATTCTCTCTCCCAGGATTCAGAGCCAAGAACAAAAGCTCCATTGGTTCTGCTCCGGTCGTGAACCGCTTTTATCTTCCATCTTGATAAAGCACTCCATCATTTAGCATTTTGCCACCACCATGTGGGCTTTTACCGTTTGCTGACTTAGATAAACTCAACGAATAAACACAGATGTGATCTATAGACCTAAAAGGGTTAGTTCACCCAAAAATGAAAAATTTTGTAATCATTTACCCACCTTCAAGTTGTTCCAAACCCGTATGAGTTTCTTTCTTCTGCTAAACACAAAAGAAGATATCACTCTATAAATAAGAAAATACTGTCAACAGCCAGAAAACAAATACATTTCATTGTGTTTTTGGGAATAAAATGTTATAAAAATCAGGTTAATGATGTATGAACAAACCTTCAGAATATTGACAGGAATAAAACTGTAAAGTTTGGTGTATGTAAAGCTGCTGAAGTGTAGATTTCTGACTCAGTGCAGGAGAAAAAACCTATAATGCCCCTTTCACAAGATGAAAAATAAGTCTCTGGTGTCCTTAGAATGTGTCTATGAAGTTTCAGCTCAAAATACCCCACAGATCATTTATTATAGCTTGTCAAATTTGCCCCTATTTGGGTGTGAGCAAAAACGCGCCGTTTTTGTGTGTGTGCCTTAAAATGCAAATGAGCTGCTGCTCCCGGCCCCCTTTCCAAAAGAGGGCGGAGCTTTAACAGCTCGCGCTTCGGTTGTTCAACAACAACAAAGCTGGAGAATCTCACGCAGCCAAAATGAGGATTGTCAGTAACGGTGTTCAGCCTTACATTGTTCAAACCGGAGTCGACACTGATGGAGAGACTCAGGAAGAAGTTACAACTTTCAGAATGAAACTGGACGTTTCTGAATGGTTAGTGGATAAATTTATATAGTTGCTGTGGAGTTGATTCAACTCATCGACTAGCATGTGCCGTCATGTTCATCTTTTGTGCAAATCCAGCGTTGAATTGACCCTCGTTTGTGAAGCAGTCCGGCGTAAAATGACGGCATGGTAACAGCACTCTACTACAACAACTCTTCCTCTTCTCTAAAGCAGCCCAACATGGCCTCACCCCCTTTGTTGCGTGTTCTCGGGGGCAGGGTTTATGTAAATTTTGGGGTATGTGATGTCACCAACTCAGGAAGAAGCTTATTGTAGTCCCTAACAGCCATTTGTTGTAGTCCTTAAAAAGCGATTTCTGTAAAAGAAAATATCTCCCTTTGCATTAAACTTTGAGCATCGTAACTTTGCAGATGTTGATTATGCTCAAAAAGCAACATTACACACTAACTAAAGTTAAAAAAGTGAAATCATAATCAAGGACCCCTTTAAAGATATGTATTGGCATTGAAACCTACAGAAACCTAAGATGTTATTGAAGCAAAATAGCCCAAAACTAATGCTTGAAAAAACAATGCTTTTCCTGTAGTGTCTTAATGGTGCCTTAATGGTATATTTATTTGGTTTACACTGCACATGCAATTGTATCATTGATCTGAGTTGTTTGTCATGATTGTGGTGTGACATTATTTGTGTGGTGTAGTGTGGTTGAGCTGATGGGTGGAGAGCGATTAGTGTGGAATGACACAAGGGTTAATGCCTCTGAGAGATGAGCTCATTTCCTGCTCACGCCCTCCGTCCGTATGTGTGTGTTAACTGAAAATGACTGACCATCATTGCATCAATATTCCATTATATTAGATCATGTTTTAAAGGAACAGTTCAACCAGAAATCATCAATCATTTACTCAAACCCTTATGAGTTCAACATGAGGGTTTGTAAGATCTTATTTTATGTCAGCTTTATTTCAATTACCGAAACCTTTTTAGTTTTAGTACTGTAAACAACACTGTAACAGAGTGATTTTCTCAGGGTTTTACTGGCATTCAGATCAGCAGAGGAGTATTGTGGGATGCTAGGATGAATCATGTCCAAATAAGATCATATTTAAACTTCTTTAGATCTTTAGAGTCAGATCTGTTGAAAGTCTAGTTTTTAAACATTGTGTGAGTCTTAAAGTTTCTTTCCCCCCAAAACCAAGCAGAAAATGCAAAAAGCCTGCAGTCTGAGGACACATGAGTCATGTCACATGATGTCTCAGATTGTATATCTTTGATATAAATGGCACAGGTCACATACAACTGGTGAATATCTCTACAAGTGTAGTTGCAGTCTAAAGACGAGTTCATGCTATGCTGAAAATCCAGTGACTGGTGCATAGAGGAAAAACACAAGGATTTGTGAAAGTGATGTAACTCTTTTCAAACCCTCAGAAGACGTCTTGCACGCTCCTGTCCATCAAACAAATGGGCAGGAGATTTCCCAGAGAGTGTTTAATCTGCTGAAGTAATTAAAATCTGATTGGTCCGTGACTCCCTCTTGACCTTGAGACTCATTATTGGCATCGATCTGCCCTTCAGTCTCTCCCGTGGCGTTTCAGGACACACCACTCACAGGTCTCATAGATGCACCTGATTTCAGGCTTTGAGTTTTGATTTGTTCCATCAGATTGATGCCTGTCAATGTCAACCATTGTCATTGTCATCTCTGATAACGGCCAGAAATTGAGCATTGATCCATTCGAGAGACAAAGACAAAGGTCTCCAATTCAAACAACACCGCTTTTTTTTTTGCTTATTTAAAATAGTTTTACATGTACATTTATGCATTTAGCAGACTCTTTCATCCAAAGCATATATAAGCAAATAAAAGTAAATTATATATAATATAACATATACAGTATTGTGTTATATATTACCACATGATATATAAAATTGTGTAGTAAAACAGGGCTTGACAATAAGGACTGCCCGATGGCCCAGGACCAGCGTAAACGTCGCTCAGGACAGTTTACGCAACTGTCACTTGCCCGATCGGGCCAGTGCTGCATCACGAAAGTTTGTCATTTGCTCTTGTTTTTAAGCCTTGCCAATTTAAATATTCAAGTGCAGGAAGATGCGAAAGAGAACTCAATTCAATTCAAAAACTTCAGTGTGACAAGTTTTGTGTCTGCACACATATGAAGTGTGTGCCCAGAAAAGCCGATTCTCAGACAGCGTGCGAATGCTGAATTGAGCTCTCTTTCACGTCTTCTTGCTCTCAAACGGAAATATTCACACAAAACTACCTCAAAAATGTCGATCTCGGCGAGTGTCCTAGTAAATATAGTCGGTTATGTCTTTAGTGATCAGTATATTGTATGTGTATCAGTATATTGGATCCGTGCAGCTCTTAAAGTGACAGCAGCCTAATAAACCTGGTACTGTTTTTATTTTATGTTAATCAAACAACAAAGGACAAAGAAAAAAATCTGAAAAACTTTTACGAAAGTTTTATGATCTCTTCATGAACTTTTTAATGAGTCAATGTGTCAGTTGCATAGCTGGAGGGAAAGAAATCTCTCAGATTTCATCAAAAACATGAAACTTTATTTGTGTTCCAAAGATGAACGAAGGTCTTACGGGTTTGGGACGACATGAGGGTGAGTAATTCATGACAGAATTTTCATTTTTTTGGGTGAAGTAACCCTTTAAGCATTTTTTGGGTAAGTCTAGATTCTTTGATAATGTGATACACTATATTGCCAAAAGTATTGGGACACCCCTCCAAATCATTGAATTCAGGTGTTCCAATCACTTCCATGGCCACAGGTGTATAAAATCGAGCACCTAGGCATGCAGACTTCTTCTACAAACATTTGTGAAAGAATGGGTCGCTCTCAGGAGCTCAGTGAATTGAAGCGTGGTATCGTGATAGGTTGCCATCTGTGCAATAAGTCCATTCGTGAAATTTCCTCACTACTAAATATTCCACGGTCAACTGTTAGTGGGATCATAACAAAGTGGAAGCAATTGGGAACAACAGCAACTCAGCCACGAAGCGGTAGGCCACGTAAAATCACAGAGCGGGGTCAAGGCATGCTGAGGCGCACAGTGCGCAGAAGTCGACAACTTTCTGCAGAGTCAATAGCTACAGACCTCCAAACTTCGTGTGGCCTTCAGATTAGCTCAAGAACAGTGCGTAGAGAGCTTCATGGAATGGGTTTCCATGGCCGAGCAGCTGCATCCAAGCCTTACATCACCAAGTGCAATGCAAAGCATCGGATGCAGTGGTGTAAAGCATGCCACCACTGGACTCTAGAGCAGTGGAGACGTGTTCTCTGGAGTGACGAATCACGCTTCTCTGTCTGGCAATCCCATGGACGAGTCTGGGTTTGGCGGTTGCCAGGAGAACGGTACTTGCTTGACTGCATTGTGCCAAGTGTAAAGTTTGGTGGAGGGGGGATCATGGTGTGGGGTTGTTTTTCAGGGGTTGGGCTTGGCCCCTTAGTTCCAGTGAAAGGAACTCTTAATGCTTCAGCATACCAAGACATTTTGGACAATTTCATGCTCCCAACTTTGTGGGAACAGTTTGGGGATGGCCCCTTCCTGTTCCAACATGACTGCGCACCAGTGTACAGAGCAAGGTCCATAAAGACATGGATGAGCGAGTTTGGTGTGGAGGAACTTGACTGGCCTG
This sequence comes from Mylopharyngodon piceus, assembly GCA_039654765.1. Classification (NCBI taxonomy): domain Eukaryota; kingdom Metazoa; phylum Chordata; class Actinopteri; order Cypriniformes; family Xenocyprididae; genus Mylopharyngodon; species Mylopharyngodon piceus. The sequence goes on from CM077445.1 coordinate 15,620,274, forward strand.
CACAGAGTCCTGACCTCAACCCGATAAACACCTTTGGGATGAATTAGAGCAGAGACTGCGAGCCAGGCCTTCTTGCCAACATCACTGCCTGACCTCACAAATGCGCTTCTAGAAGAATGGTCAAAAATTCCCATATACACACTACTAAACCTTGTGGAAAGCCTTCCCAGAAGAGTTGTTATAGCTGCAAAGGGTGGGCCAACTCCATATTAAACCCTACGGATTAAGAATGGGATGTCATTAAAGTTCATGTACACGTAAAGGCAGGCGTCCCAAAACTTTTGGCAATATAGTGTATATATAGAAATACCATTTTGACCCCTTCTGAGGCCATTACATAAAAACATTTCCATCACTATACACACACACATGCACACACACGTAGTTTGTCTCTCGTGTATGTTGAGGTCGAACTGTTTGTGGTGATTTGAATGCTTTCTGCTGATTCAGCGTTTCTGTGTTTTCTTACCGTTCATTACAGTCCTAAATGCCAAAGTGATTTTCTTTAAGTCAGCACAAAGTCGAGGTTACTCCTCTCTAGTTCTACTAGAAACTCTTGAATCAGTCACAGCGTTATTAACAAACGGGTGAAGACACGTTCCATGAGCTTCATGCTATTGTTCTGTTAATTAGTTTCAAATTAATTGCAGGTCAGTTCTCTGAGGCAATCAAACACCTTTCCAATATTCTGTAGCCGTTGTGTGTTTTTACGATCGATTTTTAAACGCGGAGGTGTGAGGGTCCGAGAGGAATAACGATGACTGGAGCGCGTGTCTGGAAGAGAGCCGAGCTGCGCCGCATCAGCAGTGTCTTAAATTCTCCTGCTACAGGAGGAAGAGCAAACATGCAGACCGTCAGGAGATGTGCAGATATATGGCTGCCAGGAATTTAGTAGGAATTTTATCGATCGATAAAATTATATATATATAATTATATATTCCATGTAGAAAATAACAGCATGTGGGTTTAATCATGTAAATCATGACATAGTTTTAATTTTTGGTTGTACAATGCTTTAAAATATGCTGTCATGTGTTGTGAAATCTCACAGTGTCTTTGTGATTTTGTATTTTTGCCAATATGTAAATAACATTCAGTGTTAAACCGTCGGTTTTACCTGAGACAGACTTTTGACGAATTGCTTCTCCTCTTTAATTAAGCGTTGTGTTTTCACGAGACACACTGCTGTCGAGTGAGTCTCACCGGGGAGTTCACAACAAATGCAAATTGGCTAGAACTGTTGAATTTGTTTAAATCTGTTTGCATGTAGAGCCTCTGTGCATAATTCTCCAAATCCAGTAACATCAATATTCATTCTCCATTTTATGCACATTGAAGATGACAAACTTTTGTTCTGGGAATTTCCTGCGAGGAGACGCCTTGATGAAGAGTTTCCATTTGATAAGTTGTGATTGGCTTTATTAATGCGCAGATTAACGGTCTGCACAATGTTTTTAATGAGCACTTCATGGCCTAGAGTGATGAATGAATCCTATTATGGTGTCAATTGAGGTTATTTGCAGCTGAATATGTGAGAAGCACAAAAGCCCAGGCGATTTATTTTGATTTTCTCCTCTATCTTTCATTGTTCTGGCCAAATTAATGGATTGGCTCGTTAGCTAAACATGAACTTTGAGGGCAGAGCGAATGGTTAACATGATAAATGAGATCTTCTCTTGTATGAAGTGATATGAATTAGTGGCTCTTGTTTCAAACCCTATAGTGAGCTGCCTTGCTGTCTTTATAGGTAACATCCTAATTGACAAGGAATCATTTTGGAACGCTCTCCATGCGTCATATAATGCTTCTCATTTGAAATGCACACTGCAAAAAATTATTTTCTTCCTTAGTAGTTTTGTCACGTTTTCCAGTACAAATATCTAAAAATTCTTAAATCAAGATGCAGTAACTAAAGTCTTGTTTTCTGGAGAAGTTTATCAAAATTACATGACATTAATGCATAAAATGAGAAAAATATCTGCCTGTGGGGTTAGAAAAAATAATCTTGTTTTCCCTTTCAATCAAGTTTATTTTCTGACCCCATTTGCAGATATTTGTTTTTTGTTTTAAATATAAACTCGCTTTATTTTAATCATTTTCTCAGAAAACAACACTTTTTAATCGTCAATTTGCATCTCAAGTAAATTTATCTTTATTTTGATAGCAAATATCTAAACATTCTTAAATTAAGTGAGTTGATGCTTAAAATTAGAAAAAAATCTGCCAATGGGGTAAGGGGAAAAAAATTAATTTTATTTTTTGACCCCTTTGGCAGAAATTAGTTCTTGTTTTAAGTATAAACTTTATTTTAATCAATTTCTCATAAAACAAGACTTCTTATCTTCTGTCGGTTTGCATCACAAGTAAATGTATCTTGCTTCAAGAATGTTTATATATTTGATATCAAAACTACGTGAGGTTTATGCTTAAAATGAGGGGAAAAATATCTGCTGTTAAAAAAAAAACCTTGTCTGTCAATCAAAATGTTAGCATGTTTCTAAACAAACACTGGGATAGACTGATAAGCATAAAATAAATGGCACACACAAATATTAGTGCATTTTAATTGTATGAATTATTTTATTTAAATTGTTCAGTATTGTATGATTATAAGGATTTAATATAAGTAACTAACTATAGCTTTTGAAACCAACTTTTGGATGCTGTCTTGAAAATAGCTAGAGTGTTTGGCGTTCCTCTGGATCACCGCTGGTTTGTGGCTGTTCGCAGTAATCATGACGTTCTCGTGAAAGTAGGACAGCAGATAAACTGAACACCTTCTGAAATCATCTGACACCTGTAACCTGCTGTCAAAGGTATCAGGTTATTCATTTTAGCCGATTGAATCGGATCCGACTTTACAAAGCATTGGCTTGAAAGTCTTTTGATGGTGTTTTAAATATGCATCTTGATATTTATGTATTTGCTTTGATTTTTTTTTTCTTCAGTTTAGGAGAACCATATTTTTGCAAAATGTGTAAAATAATCAAGGCATGTTGAAACACTTTACAATAAGTCCAGTTGTTAACATTAGTTAGTTGTCTATAGTTAACATGAACAAACAATGAAAAATACTTCTAAAGCATGTTTTTATCTTAGTTAATGTAAATTTTAACATTTACTAATACATTATTAGAATCAAAAGTTGTATCTTAATATTATTTAATGGACCTTAGCTAATATGAACTAATAATGAACATTTATATTTTATTAAGCTATGTTAACAAAGCTTAATAAATTCAAATGTATTGCTCATAGTTGAGCAATTGTTAGTTAGTACATTTACTAATGTTACCTAATTGGACCTTATTCTAAAGTGTTACAAGGCATGTTTTGCATCAAGAATATTTAACCTTTTTAATTATATGCACCAATAAAAATAAACGTCAATATTTACCTGCATATATTTTACTAAAACATTTTCATGTCTCTCAGAGACTGCCATGAACATTTTGAATCAAGTTTTGTTTCACTGACAATTTGAACTGATTCACAGAAATGAATCATGTTTAAATAACTGAAACTCGATTAACTGAATCTTGTCAAATCGAACCCAAATTTTTGGCGTGTGAATATGATCTTTTTGCGAACAGAGAGACAGATGGATTTGAAGTATATGATGGGAACGAGTTCATCTGTCTGAGCGAAGGATCCTGTGAGTTGGTAGAGTTTGGGTTTGAGTGGTTCTATTGGAGGTTGAGAGGGTTTGTGATTTTTCCAGTGGAATTTCCGATCATCTCCTACGGCGTTCCTGATGGCGCATGTGTGGCATCTCCATCCGGATGTCCACGGAGGGTGTCGGATGTGCTGTGCTGAATTATGCATGATGTTCAGGGCTCCATTTGGGACTTTCCTCAAATGAGCATGAGTAAATCTCACAAAAACATGTCCAGCTCACATTTCTATGGAAGCTTGTTTCTGCCATGGAAATAAAAAAATAAAAAAGGTAATTGCAACTTTTTATCAATTTTTATCAATTGCAAGTTTATCGTGCTATACTGATTTTATTTCTCACAATTCTGACTTTTTCTCTAAACTGTGAGATAAAAAGTTGCAATTACTTTTTGTTTTATATTTATTCTAACAAGCTTCCATACATTTTACCCAAAAACCAAAAGAAGGAAATAAGGAATTATTTTTAGCATACTAAAAATAAAGCCTGTTTTGGGACCATCTAAATTTTCAGGACAATTAAGCACATTTTGCTAACAGCCAATTCTTTAAAGGTGCAATATGCAAGAATTTTGCAGTAAAATATCCAAAAACCACTAGGCCACTCGTGTTATATATTTTGTTCACTTGAGTACTTACAATATCCCAAATGTTTGCAACTATTTGTAAATCATGAGAAAATTTTAACCAAGGATCCGGGACGTGTGAGGAGTTGCCTGTCAATTGCGTCATACCCGCGTTACCCTCGGTTTCCGGTTTTATTTTGTAGAAACCATGGCAACACCAAAGACGCTTTAATATATTACACATTTTAATAGACAAGGGAACAACTGTTTTGATATATTTATGGACAGAAAACGAATTATTGTTATATAGCTCAACACGTTTAGTCTTATTGTTTAAATCTAATTTTCTTGATTTTTTGCGAGTACCATGCTTTACCATGCCTCAGAGAAAAACACTATTTTGTGAAGTAGCTAACATAGCATAATCAGATGCAACTTTATTTTTAGTAACAGTAATACAGCATTTTCTCCATCATACAATACGTTTTAAAATTAATTGCATGCCATTTATCAACACAAGCCATCCAGCATTTATTAATATGATATTCTAAAATCGATCTAGCTTACTGCAAGTGTCTCACAGCAGCCACCGAGCGAACGCACAGAGTAACGTTATAACATTTCCAACACTCTCAAATGTATCTAATATGATAAACAGAGCTGCGTTATCTCATACTCATGACCGGAAAAGCGGAAGCAGCGCCGGCGACTGTGGCATAATAAAAGTTCGGCTGCTCGCGGCGTGTGTTGCGCAATCGCTCCAGCGGCCTCGTTCAGCTCCCACAACACTCGCTCCTGCTCTGCTTCATACTACAGTAACGTTAATAATCGCATCCATGAACATGATTTCTTCCCAAGTCCTATCCTGATTCTTTTCAACCGGCTGTGAGGTGAAGACCACATGTCCCAAGATTCCGCGCTCAAACTTGGCGTCATCAAGCTACGCCTTTGTTTTGAATAGGCCTCTAGCAGACAGAAAATATTACATATTGCACCTTTAAATCCCAAGAACTGATCTTTTAGTCTTTGCTGTTTCCAGTTGATGTGTGAACAAAACTTCACTACACATTATTTGTAGCGCCTACCTTCCAGTAAAGCTTTGTTACTTTTGATAAGAAACAAAGTCTCAGATTTCAAATTCTGTCAATATTATCATGAAATTCAAACAATAAATGTGGCTTTGGCACTCTTTAATGTGGCGTGACAGATCGCCGTAGTCAATTATTACTCACATTTGTAACCTGGTGAGTGTTCATTTTGAATCCTGTTTATAGAAGAAAGTAACGAAGACTGCCTTTGTCAACCACCTTCACTAGAAACACTTTGTTTGTTGACCAGCCTCACTGGTGGTTTTGATATTGAACCAGCACCAAACCATCACTGGACCATGCTAGTCTAACCAAAAACCCTCTTTGAGCTTGTCCGTTATTAGCCGATCATCATGAATGGTTGTTTTCCTTGTCGGATCTCTGCAGAGCTTCTTGCTGTTGTTTTCTTCTGGTGTGCGAATAAAGACTCTCTTCTACCTGCGTGCTCATAATAGCAGGGTCCCATTCCTATGGCAACACGCGTCTCTCAAGGTTGCTGTGAGCGATAGCGTTTCGTGCAATCTCCTGCGAGAGCAGATAGCGCCGTTCTTACGCCTCACCCGCTGCCCTCGGGTGCTCACTATGGGCCGCGCTCAATCTCTTCTGTGTTGCTGATAAGGCAAATAGTGTTTTTGTGGAAGCCCCTGTTTTATTGAATTATAGGTCAAGCGGTGACCTCGTACGGACAGGCGAGCCCTATTGATCTGTGTGAAGTTGTGCTCAGTGGAGCTTATCCAGGTAAACAAGCCATTTCTAGTGTGGTGTCAAAACTAATGTTAGAGGGGAAACTGTAATTTTAGCATTTCACATTATTGTAAAAAAACAGAAATCACGTTTCACCACAAAATCAAGAGAAAAATACGAAATTATATTTTGAAAAATGATTTTTCAGATTTTTTGCATTGTGATGATGGTTTTCATGACAATTTGGCACATTTGCCCCAAAGTTATTTATAATGTGTTCTGATTTTTCACTTTCGAGTCATTTTGTAGTTATTCTCATAAAAAATACTTTTTTAAAATATGTCCTAACCAGACGCGATGCGATAAGATTCTAGCAACAAACAATTTGTCTGTTCACATCAGACGTGACGCGACTATGAGATGCAATAAAGTCAATCAAAAATCACAGCCAATCAGGAGAGCCAAGTTCCTGGCACTTGCAACGAAATGATCAAATTCATGAATATTATACCATTTTAACATTATTGAAAATACATACTGAGTTTCTGAAACAATCTTTGTCATAGAATACACTGTTCACAGTGAGTTGACAGTTTGAATTGTTGCTTTCAGCATGGTTATAAAAGACTCACAAAATGATATTCAAAATCACATTCGACGCTTTTAATATTAAATAAAGCATATGAACAGTACCTAAGATTATCATTATCATACTTTCTGTTTTGTTCCAGCTGCAGCGTCGTAGAAAAATAGATACCGTTTCTAAAATTGAATCATTGTGTGACGCCTTCACAGATAGTTAGGACAAAATCTCAGATTAACATAGAAAAGACACCTTTTATCACGCATCGCATCGCACTGGTTAGGAAGCGGCATTACTATATTTTTTGTTGCCGTTTAAGTCGGCATTATATGTAAATTCGCCCTATCAATTTTCTAAATGCATGTTATGTTATTGATCTTATTGTGAACAATTAATCCATGCACACGTTTCTTTTTTTAATGTAATTTCTGGTAACACTTTACTTAAAGCCTTTATGTATGTTACATAATAATAAAGGTATTCATAATGTATGTTACATGAGACCATATAATGCATTATAAGGTGCATTGCAAGGCATAATTAAAATATAAAATACTTTTATAATCCATTATATATAAAGGCACAGTAAATCTCAATCTCAATGTCAAGTCACATTTATTTCTATAGTGCTTTACATAATACAGATGTTTCAAAGCAGCTTCACAGTAATAAACAGGAAAATACTAATGGTAATGTTGTAAAGTTTATTAATTATGAAATAAATTCAGTTTCAGCTAGTGTTGTCAAAAGTACAGACTTAGGTACCAAGTACTGGAATTTTAAAAATGTGATGATACCAGTATTTCCCCCTAGCATTTTGAGCGCTGTTGAGTGGATTCTTAAACGCCTCTGATTGGCCATTGTGTTCACACGCTCATCAGATATCTGTGATTGGCTACAATGATCAACGCTTCAAAAACATGTTGTAAATAGACATCAATGACGCTCTTCACCTTCACAGATACACACGGAAGCGTTTGAAAGCAGCCGTCTACCAGCGGATCTGTCTATGAGCGGATATATTAGGGATCCGCTGATAGATGGATCCGCTCATCCATCCATCCATCCATCCATCCATCTCTGTTGAGCACGTGAACACAATGGCCAATCAGAGGTGTTTAAGAATCTGCTCAACAGCGCTCAAAATGCTAGTGGGAAATGCTGGTATATTTTTAAAATTTCAGTACCAACTTGGTACCGAAGTTGGTACTTTTGACACCCCTAGTTTCAGCTATAAAGCAGCTCTAGAGAAGAAAATAGTGTCTTTATTCAGCTCAAGTTTTTTTCCTCATCCAAAAATCAGTGCAGTCAAATCAGTACATCAATATTAAGTGTGTTTAAGTGTCAGTATTGAGAATGTTTAATTGTCATAAAAATCTCAAAATCTTAATGTGAAATCAAGTCTTCATACAATACAGATTAATAAACAGTCCGTCCATCCATCCATCAATCGTTCTATCTATCTATTGTTCCATCCATCCATCCATCCATCCATCCATCAATCGTTCTATCTATTGTTCCATCCATCCATCCATCCATCCATCCATCCATCCATCCATCGTTCTATCTATTGTTCCATCCATCCATCCATCCATCCATCCATCCATCCATCAATTGTTCTATCTATCTATTGTTCCATCCATCCATTAATCCATCGTTCTATCTGTCGTTCCATCCATCCATCCATCCATCCATCCATCAATCGTTCTATCTATCTATTGTTCCATCCATCCATCCATCCATCGTTCTATCTGTCGTTCCATCCATCCATCCATCCATCCATCCATCTAGCATTCTATCAATCATTCTATCATTCTATTTGTCTATCCATCCATCCATCGTTCTAACTATCTAGCGTTCTATCTATCGTTCCATCCATCCATCATCTACCAATCTATCTGTCGTTCCATCCATCCATCCATCCATCCATCCATCCATCCATCTAGCATTCTATCAATTGTTCTATCATTCTATTTGTCCATCATCCATCCATCCATCCATCCATCCATCCATCCATCTAGCGTTCTATCTATTGTTCCATCCATCCATCCATCCATCCATCCATCCATCCATCCAACGTTCTATCTATCGTTCCATCAATCCATCCATCCATCCATCCATCCATCGTTCTATCTATCGTTCCATCTATCGTTCCATCCATCCATCCATCCATCCATCCATCCATCCATCGTTCTATCTATCGTTCCATCTATCGTTCCATCCATCCATCCATCCATCCATCCATCGTTCTATCTGTCGTTCCATCCATCCATCCATCTAGCATTCTATCAATCGTTCTAGCTATCGTTCTATCTGTCCGTCCGTCCATCCATCCATCCATCCATCCTTCTAACTATCTAGCTTTCTATCTATCATTCTTCTATCTATCTATCTATCTATCTATCTATCTATCTATCTATCTATCTATCTATCACTTCGGAAAATAACAGTGTTGTAATATTCATAAATTATGAAACAAATTAAGTTTCAGCTTTAAAGCAGCTCTACGTTCATTAGTGTCATGATCCAGCTTACTGTTTTTTTAACTTTTTGTTCTCATCCGATATTGCAAAAAACCATAACAGTCCTAACAATTGGTTT
>CM077445.1:15634467-15669467 GCA_039654765.1 Mylopharyngodon piceus
TCCACGTTCTGTCTATCCATCTATCCATCGTTCTATCTATCTATCTATCTATCTATAGTTCTATCATTCTATCTATCTATCTATCTATCGTTCTATCTATCTATCTATCTATCTATCTATCTATCTATCTATCTATCTATCGTTCTATCATTCTATCTATCTATCTATCTATCTATCTATCATTCTATCTATCTATCGTTCGATCTATCGTTCTATCTATCTATCTATCTATCTATCTATCTATCTATCTATCGTTCTATCGTTCTATCTATCTATCTATCTATCTATCTATCTATCTATCTATCTATCTATCTATCCATCCATCATTCTGTCTATTCATCTATCCACGTTCTGTCTATCCATCTATCCATCGTTCTATCTATCTATCTATCTATCTATCTATCTATCTATCTATCTATCTATCTATCTATCTATCTATCTATCTATCTATCTATCGCTTTGTCTATCGTTCTGTCTATCGTTCTATCGTTCTATCTATCTCTCTGTCGTTCTGTCTACTGTTCAATGGTTCTATCTATCGATCGTTCTGTCTGTCTCTCTCTCTATTGTTCTATCTCTCTATCTATTGTTTTATCGCTCCATCTATCATCGTTCTATCGTTCTGTTTATCGTTCTATCTATCGTTCTATCTATCGTTCTATCTATCTCTCTATCGTTCTATCTATCTCTCTATCATTTTATCTCTATCTATCTGTTGTTCTATCGTTCCATCTATCTATCGTTCTATCCATGTATCTATCCATCTATCGTTCTATCGTTCTGTCTATCGTTCTATCTATATCTATCTATCTATCTATCGTTCTATCATTCTATCATTCTATCTATCGTTCTATCTACTGTTCAATCATTCTATCTATTGATCGTTCTATCTATTGATCGTTCTATCTATCTCTCTATCATTCTATCTCTCTATCTATCCATCTATCTATTGTTCTATCATTCCATCTATCTATCGTTCTATCCATGTATCTATCCATGTATCGTTCTATCTATCCATCTATCCATTGTTCTTTCGTTCTATCTATCTATCTATCTATCTATCTATCTATCTATCTATCGTTCTATCTATTGTTCTATCTACTGTTCAGTCATTCTATCTATTGATCGTTCTATCTATCTTTCTATCGTTCTATCTATCTCTCTATCTATCCATCTATCTATTGTTCTATCATTCCATCTATCTATCGTTCTATCCATGTCTATCCATGTATCTATCCATATATCGTTCTATCTATCCATCTATCCATTGTTCTTTCATTCTATCTATCTATCTATCTATCTATCTATCTATCTATCTATCTATCTATCTATCGTTCTATCGTTCTATCGTTCTATCTATCGTTCTATCTACTGTTCAGTCATTCTATCTATTGATCGTTCTATCTTTCTATCGTTCTATCTATCTCTCTATCTATCCATCTATCTATTGTTCTATCATTCCATCTATCTATCATTCTATCCTTGTATCTACCCATGTATCTATCCATGTATCTATCCATCTATCGTTCTATCCATCTATCCATCGTTCTATCGTTCTGTCTATCGTTCTATCTACTCTTCAATCATTCTATCTATCGATCGTTCTATCTCTCTATCGTTCTATCTCTCTCTCTCTGTCTATCTATCTATCTATCTATTGTTCTGTCGTTCCATCTATCTATCGTTCTATCGATCCATCTATCCATCCTTCTATCTATCCATGTATCTATCGTTCTATCTATCCATCGATCCATCTATCCATCTATCTATCGTTCTATCTACTGTACTATCATTCTATCTGTCTATCGTTATATCTATCATTCTATGAAGATTTCAGTAAGAATTGAGCAGAATTGACGTTCATTCTGTCTATCATTCTATCTGTCATTCTATTGTTATCGTTCTATGCAAATTTCAATCGTTTAGAGCAATGCAGAGAGATTCTTGTAGTGTTGTGTGCTAGAAAAAAACATGAGAAAAAGGTGCATGTGTATTTGTAATCCACAGAAATTAAGATGAACAATATTTCAGCACATTAAATATAGAGGGAGACCCCAAGCTTTACAGTACGATTGATTGGTGTCATGTTTCAAAAAAGATAATATTAGTACTCATAATCCTCTAAATAATAGTATAAATTCATCCCGAATAAAAACAGATGGAGCGACATCAAAATAATCATGTTCAAGGAAGACACATTATCTGCATGAACATGGTGAGATGAGTTTGAGCGGAAGGCTGGTGTTGTGGAGAAACACGTCCTGGTGGAATTAATGGAGTGAGTCCTGATCCTAACAGCCATTAAATGGGCAGAGACGGCGAGGAAGTCTGCCAATTTTGTCATTAATACTGTGCAACCTTTTGTCTTCTTTTTTTCGTCTGTCCTTTTCCATCCAATTTCTATAAAACTGATTTGTAGCATTCACTTTAATCACAGGAGTTCACAGTCATGACCAGTGCAGGACGCAAACTTCACTCACAGTGCCATTGCTAAGTTCTAGTTTTTTAATCAGTATATACTTGAATTACACAGCTGGAGTTGTCATTCATGTTTCATAATTCTATAGCTGTATTCTACAAACTAAGGAGCTGCATTGCTGACAACATATCACTCTACGTGGGCAGCAACTCATAAAAATATGAGCATGTTGCACTCAGCACATAAATATTATGAAAATTGTTAATTTTAACTTTTTTATTTAATTTTTCTGCATTATGCACACTTAAAATAAAGGTTCCAAAATGGAGGATTCACAGCAGTGTTATAGAAGAACCATTTTTTTTCCCAGTGTGAAGAACATTTCAAAAATCTAAAGAACCTTTTTCCACTATAAAGAACCTTTTGTGGAATGGAAAGATTCCATGGATGTTAATGTTTCGGAACCATCGATTTTTAAGTGTGTACTTTCCTACTTTCCTACTGTATGTTTTGAAATGCAGCTCACTTGCATCTTTATCTGTTGGCTGTTCATGCATACTGATAGATGTGTTGGTGTGTGACAGCTGAGGAGAACACAGGTGTTTCAGCCTTCTGTTCATTTTTAGTCGCCCGTAGCCGAGATTATAGTTTTCATTCAGAAGAGGTTTTGGATCTGTAACTGAACAGACTTTAGTCAGAGTAGACGGTATATTTGATTTGAGATTGACAGAAAGGCTGCAGTCCGTTCAGTAAGTCATGTTGTGTTCAGTAAGTCTCGATTATTCAGCTGAAGAACATTTGCTTTTTTGTGAGCTGGAGGTTTGTACAAAAAACAAAATAACTACACTATAATACAATACAACATACACTACTGTCTGTTCAAAAGTTTGGGGTCAGAAAGAAGTCTCTTCTGCTCACCAAGGCTGCGTTTATTTGATCAAAAATACAGAAAAAATGGCAATATTGTGAAATATTATTACAATTTAAGAGAACTTTTTTCTATGTGAATATATTTTAAAATGTAATTTATTCCTGTGGTCAAAGCTGAATTTTCAGCATCATTACTCCAGTCTTCAGTGTCACATGATCCTTCAGAAATTATTCTAATATGATGATTTGCTGCTCAGGACAATTCTTTTTATTATTATCAATGTTGAAAACAGTTGTGCTGCTTCATACAGTATTATTGTGGAAACCGTGATACATTTATTTCAGAATTATTTGAATAGAAAGTTCAAAAACAAACAATTTAAAAGATAATTGCAACTTTTTATCTTACAATTCTGACTTTTTTCTCTTAATTGCGAGTTGTACATTTATGTCAGAATTGCGAAAAATAAATTCTGTTTTTTTTCAGAATTGCAAGATATAAACTCGCAATTGCGAGAAATAAAGTCAGAATTTCGAGATATAGCTAAACTCGCAATTCTGACTTTTTTCTGACAATTCAGTTTTTTTTTCTCGCAATTCTGACTTTTTATCTCACAATCAACTTTTTTCTCGCAATTGTGAGTTATTGCGCAATTCTGACTTTTTTCTCTCGCAATTCTGACTTTTTTGTCATAATTGCGAGTTTATATCATGCAATTCTAAGAAAAAGTCAGAATTGCGAGATGTAAACTCGAAATTGCAAGAAAAAAGTCAGAATTGTGAGATGATAAATCAGAACTGTGAGATAACTCGCAATTGCAAGAGAAATAATGTCAGAATTGTAAGAAAAAAATCTGAATTGCGAGTTTATATATATATATAGCAATTACGAGCTATTCCCAAAACTTTTGAACTGTAGTGTATCGCAAACAATATTTCTGTATCTGTTTAGAATGATATACTAGCTTACTGTTTTTTTAATATGTGAAAGAGTAAACATTTGTGCAATAAGACATTCGAAACACTAGTTTGTAACGTTCTTGTCACATGAACTTATTATGTTGCATGTTTAGTAATCATTTCATATTTTTTAAATTTTTATCGTCAGTCCAATTGATAATGGGTCAAAAAGGACATGTTGAAAGTCTTTGTTGTAGATATCGTGTACAGTAAGCAAACTGCATAACTAGTATGAATAGTGACCATTCTGAACATACTAACTCAGTCTTTTCCTCTAAACTAACTGGTTTCCTAGAAATGGTCTAGTTGTCTGTGTCAATATGTAATTCCCTGATCTTGTTGAGAGATTCATTCATTATGAAGAGATCAGAGCTGTTTTCACACTGAGATTTTTGACTGGAAAACCTTCAGATTCTTTTTTCTGTCTGAATATTGTCAAAAAGCATAAAAACACAGAGATATAAAGGTTTGCTACATGCAGCCCTAAACTCCTATATGGGCGAACATTATCATTATCAGATTTCCTATCTACATGGCTTGTTTGGTTTGGATTTCCTCTTAACTCAGACAGTTTTCATTTCATGAAAGTGGTTTTCTGTAATCAGGGAGTGTTTCCCCAATGGATTCTTAAATATGAAGGATTGTTTCTCAGCTGTAGATGTTTTAGCCCTTTTGCTGGAGTCACTGTCATCCATTTTGCAGTAACATTCATGACAGCCGCCCTCAATAACGCCATCGGCAACCTCTGCGATGACAAACAGCACACGCTCACCGCTACATTACATTACAGCTCAGCATGTTCATTTAAATCATACAGCTCCATTTGTTTCAGGACTGTAAATGATTTACAGATCAGACCCCAGTTATATTTTCTGTTTAAATAGGAAGAATGTAGCGCATAAATGATCTGCAGTGGCCCCAAATAGTCAAAGGAGATTATTTTATTTTATTTTATTTTATTTTATTTTATTTTATTTATTTATTTATTTATTTATTTATTTATTTATTTATTTATTTATTTATTTATTTATTTTATTATTTTATTATTTTATTTTATTTTATTTTATCATTATAAATTAAATAACATAAAATAAATATATTGTTTGTTTGATCTTATTTATTTAATTTTTATTCATTTTATAATTTATTTTTTATCTTATTTAATCCTATTTATTTATTTTAATTTTAATTTTTTATTTATGTAATCTTATTTGTTCTTATTTATCTGGTTTTATCCTATTTAATCCTGTTTTTGTGATCTTACTTATCTTTATTTATTTATTTATTCTTTCTTATTTGTTCTTTTTATTTTATTTAATCCTATTTATTTTATCTTATTTATTTTATCTTTCTCATTTATTTATTTATTTATTCTATCTGATTTAATCTTATTTTATGTCTATTTATTTTATCTTATTCACTTATTTTATCTTTATTTATTTATTTAATTAATTAATCTTATTTATATTTTTTATTTAATCTTATTTAATCCTATTTATTTATTTATTTATTTGATCTTATTTATTTTTTTATTCTATCTGATTTAATCATATTTATTTTATCGTATTTTATCTTTATTCGTTTATCTAATCTTAATTTTATCTTGTTTTATCCTATGTAATCTTATTTATTTTCATATTTTATTCTGTTTAATCATATTAACTTTATTTTATTTATATATATTTTTTATATATTTAGTATTATTTATTTTTTATTTAATCTTATTTAATCCTATTTATTTTAAATTATTTATTTTATCTTATTTATTCCTATTTATTTTATCTTATTTTATTTTTATTAATTTATGTAATCTTAATTTTATCTTGTTTATCCTATTTAATCCTAATTTTTTTTCATGTTTTATCCTATTTAATCATATTAACTTTATTAATTTGATCTTATTTTATTTTCTGATTGTAAAGTGTGTTTGTGCATCTCTCTTTACGGAGGCTTTTATTCTGTGTCATACGTGACTTAGATCAGACGTGCTCGTGAACTCGTATCTGCGGCTCTGTGAATCATGAATGTACCGTGAATCTGAGCGCATCCCACCCGTTCAGCAGTAAAATAATCCATCAGATGTGTTTCACACCTAAAAGGGGCGTCTGGCACATGAAAGCCAGTCCTCGCGCGAGAAAGTTGACGGCAGATGGGCGAGTTTGTTTCAAAGCGCTCCTGATGCGTTTGTGATCTGCCGCATTGACGCGTCTTCCGGATGAAGCCTTGATGGAGAGATAGTTGAGTCAGATATCGATGTCGGAGCACTACTTAGACTATAAAACACAAACTCAAGCACATTAGTGTCTGCCGCTGTAGGTGTTTGAAGACTCTGTTCATGTGAAGCTAACAGTGAAAAACAACACAGAGTCTTTGTGTTTTTTGGCAGTGTAACAAATAACCACTGAGCATTGATGTCCAGCTTGCGGTTTCCATTAAGAGCTCTGAAATCCCACAGTCACGGACGCTCATCATCGTGTTGAAGATGCTGCAGTAAATCAGTCCGTGTTGATTGTAAATCGTAAAGTATATGTTATGTGTGTCTAGGGACGCTGCTAAACGCTCTCCTCTGCTCACTATCGTCTAAAATAAACACACTTTATTAGTGTTGTTTGATATGGATAAATCACAGACTGTTAATTGCATGTGTGTGAGTCTGCCAATAGACAGAGATATAAGAACTGGCTTAAAAGGCCAGATCTAATGAGATGGATTCTGTACAATTGTGAGCAGAAATAGCTGCTGGGTTTATGTGAGTTTGCATTTTTCTTTTGTGTTTATTTTCCCATGAGACCTTGAGGAAACTGAATGTGCTCAGATGATCTTGCTTTAATGTTGTAATATATGAATTAGTTTACCGACTAAATTGCTGCCATGCCAGGTTTTCAAAATGCACCCTTGGTTACGCAGTCCTAGAACTGGGCCTGTTAGTAACTAGATTTTGTGTATTTTGTAAAGAAAGTGCGAGTGGTGCTTGCTTATGCAAACTTGCTTCTGTGACGCTATGGTGTTGGTTGCTAAGGTGTAACTAGGTGAATGCTTTCTATCTGAAGTCACAAAAGTCCTGCACCCTCGTGTTTCTGTGATCTTCTGGTCTGTAGATCTGGCTCGGGTCCCTCCTTCAGAGTCTGTGGGTTTTATTGTCCAACAGGTTATTTATTTATTTATTTTTCTCATTTTTAATCATTTTAAAAATTTTTATTTCTAATTTATTTTATTTATTTGTATTGTTTATATTTATTTATTATCTTGTTTATTTATTAACTTATTTGTTTGTTAATCTGTTTATTTATTGGTTTTGTATTTATTTTGTATTTGTTTTAGTTATTTATTTTTGTAATATTTATTTATTTTTCTAATTTACTTTCTGATTTATTTGATTATTTTTTTAAATTTTGTTATTTTTTATTTTAAATTATTTTAAATATTTTATTTGCTTATTTTTCTTCATTATTTTTTAAATTTATTATTTTATTTGTATACTTTTTATTATTCATTTATTTTTCTATTTTTTATATATTTAATTTTAATTTATTTATTTTTTAATTGTGTTTATTTTTCTTATTTATTTATTTATTTAATAACTTATTCGTTTGTTGGTGTATTTTTTATTTATAATTTGATTAATTTATTTTTTAATTAATTGTTTATTTTTAAAATTAGTTTTCTTTATTTATTTTCTGATTTATTTGTTTATTTTTTAAAATTTTATTTTATATTTTAAATGATCTTAAATATTTTATTTGCTTATTTTTCTTAATTATTTTTTAATTTATTATTTTATTTGTATAATTTTTATTATTCATTTATTTTTCTAATTTTAATTTAGATATTTAATTTTGATTTCTTTTTTAATTGTTTATTTTTCTTGTTTGTTGGTGTATTTTTTATTTATAATTTGATTAATTTATTTTTTAATTAATTGTTTATTTTTAAAATGTTATTTATTTTTCTTTATTTATTTTCTGATTTATTTGTTTATTTTTCAAATTGATTTATTTCTATATTTTTAATTTTTTTACTTTTACTATGTATCTAGGTATTTATTTATTTATTTTTCAAAATTTTATTTATTTAATTTTGATTTTTTAATTTGTTTTTTATTTATTTATTTATTTGTCAAGAACAGTGTGAAGGGACACTGACTTACACTATGACAAAAAATACAAACAGTCACTGATACTCACGGAAGACATATTATGATTATCTATTTCTGTTATTATGTAGTCTTGAGGAATCTCTGTAAATGTCTGTTATGTCAAACCGCTTCATCTGGATGGTAATAAATAAACACCTTGCAGATTCTTGCAGATTCATAATCCTATAATGTAACATGACCAGTGTATGTCAAGCACCTTTGAGGAAGCAGAAAGATGTTTCTTACAATATGAGCTAAACCCCTCGTCATGCGTGTTGTTGTGAACGTTGCGCTGGGAATTCTACCTGAAATGAGAAAGCAGCTGCAGTTTTACATGACAAGTGTGATGATGGAAACGATCTTAACGTGCGTTTGTAAGCGCACAAACAACCGGGAGTGATTGAGAATCAATTAGAGCTCATTGTGGCTTGAGCACGTCTAGAACAATAAACACGCTCGCGGCAGCTGCTCGCCCGACATTTACATCTTATTCACGATTGACAGCGGAGTCTGTCTGGAGCAGAATAAAGAGACAAAGAGAGAAAGCAAGCGTATTGGTCTGGTGGTTTCATGCAGAAGCGATCAGCTCCGAGACGGTGACAGCGGCTCCGTTCAGCTCTGTCTCACACCGCTGCGAAGCCCCTGTTTCTGTTCACTTTTAAAAAGGTCACTTACATGTTCATGTTTCAAATGCTGGCCTGTCAGGAAGAGAAGGAAAACGGAGAGAAATGCCATTTAGCTCGACCGGCTCTGTGTGGCATTTCACTTCACAGTTTCTGTTTAACAGGAGCTTCAGTCTGAAGAGTCACGGAGATCTTCATCACAGACAACCTTGTTTTATTGCATTTATTACTTACGAACACTGAAAAACATCGTGAGTGCCTCACTGATCAACTCACTGATTTACTTCATATATACTATTCTTCTCATGTCTATCTTGTAATAGTTCTATCCATCCATCCATTTATCCGTCTGTCTTTTTATATTCCATCCATCCATCCATCCATCCGTCTTTTAATAGTTCTATCCGACGTCTGTCCATCCATCCATCCATCCATCTTTTAATAGTTCTATCCGACGTCTGTCCATCCATCCATCCATCCATCCATCTTTTAATAGTTCTATCCGACGTCTGTCCATCCATCCATCCATCCATCATCCATCTTTTAATAGTTCTATCCGACGTCTGTCCATCCATCCATCCATCCATCCATCCATCTTTTAATAGTTCTATCCGACGTCTGTCCATCCATCCATCCACCCATCCATCTTTTAATAGTTCTATCCGACATCTGTCCATCCATCTATCCATCCATCCATCCATCCATCCATCTTTTAATAGTTCTATCCAACGTCTGTCCATCCATCCATCCATCCATCCATCCATCTTTTAATAGTTCTATCCGACGTCTGTCCATCATCCATCCATCCATCCATCCATCTTTTAATAGTTCTATCCGACGTCTGTCCATCCATCCATCCATCCATCCATCCATCTTTTAATAGTTCTATCCATCCATCCATCTTTTAATAGTTCTATCCGACGTCTGTCCATCCATCCATCCATCCATCCATCCATCTTTTAATAGTTCTATCCGACGTCTGTCCATCCATCCATCCATCCATCCATCTTTTAATAGTTCTATCCGACGTCTGTCCATCCATCCATCCACCCATCCATCTTTTAATAGTTCTATCCGACATCTGTCCATCCATCTATCCATCCATCCATCCATCCATCTTTTAATAGTTCTATCCAACGTCTGTCCATCCATCCATCCATCCATCCATCTTTTAATAGTTCTATCCGACGTCTGTCCATCATCCATCCATCCATCCATCCATCAATCCATCTTTTAATAGTCCATTCATCCATCCATCCATCCATCTGTCCATCCATCCATCCATCCATCTTTTAATAGTTCTATCCAATGTCTGTGCATCCATCCATCCATCCATCCATCTTTTAATAGTTCTATCCGACGTCTGTCCATCCATCCATCCATCCATCCATCTATCCATCTTTTAATAGTTCTATCCGATGTCTGTCCACCCATCCATCCATCCAACCATCCGTCCGTCTTTTAATAGTTTATCCATCCATCCATCCATCCATCCATCTTTTAATAGTTCTATTTGACGTCTGTCCGTCCGTCTGTCTTTTAATAGTTCATCCATCCATCCATCTTTTAATAGTTCTGTCCGACGTCTGTTCATCCATCCATCCACCTTTTAATAGTTCATCCATCCATCTGTCTTTTAATAGTTCCATCCATCCATTCATCCATCCATCCATCCATCCATCTTTTAATAGTTCTGTCCGACGTCCGTCCGTCCATCCATCTATCCATCCATCCATCCATCTTTTAATAGTCCATTCATCCATCCATTCATCCATCCATCCATCCATCCATCTTCTAATAGTTCAATCCGACCTCTGTCCATCCATCCTTCCATTCCTCCATCATCCATCTTTTAATAGTTCTATTTGACGTCTGTCCATCATCCATCTTTTAATAGTTCTATCCATCCATCTATCCATCCATCCATCCATCCATCTTTTAATAGTTCTATTTGACATCTGTCTGTCCATCCATCCATCCATCTTCTAATAGTTCTATCCATCCGTCCGTCCATCCATCCATCCGTCTTTTAATAGTTCATCCATCCATCTATCCATCCATCCATCCATCCATCTTTTAATAGTTCTATCCATCCATCCATCTTTTAATAGTTCATCCATCCATCCATCCATCTTTTAATAGTTTTGTCCGACGTCTGTTCATCCATCCATCCATCTTTTAATAGTCC
The DNA here is from genome assembly GCA_039654765.1 of Mylopharyngodon piceus. Classification (NCBI taxonomy): domain Eukaryota; kingdom Metazoa; phylum Chordata; class Actinopteri; order Cypriniformes; family Xenocyprididae; genus Mylopharyngodon; species Mylopharyngodon piceus. The sequence goes on from CM077445.1 coordinate 15,645,663, forward strand.
ATCCATCCATTCATCCATCCATCCATCCATCCATCTGTCTTTTAATAGTTCCATCCATCCATTCATCCATCCATCCATCCATCCATCATCCATCTTTTAATAGTTCTGTCCGACGTCCATCCATCCATCCGTCTTTTAATATTCAATCCATCCATCCATCCGTCTGTCTTTTATTAGTTCTATCTATCCATCATTTATCCATCCGTCCATCCAATCCGTCCATCAAATTATTTCTGCCTAAATTACATTGAAAGTGCCCACACAACCACCCCCACCTTAGCAACCCCATAGCAACGCCATGTCACCCTAACAACATGGCAGCGGCTTCTGCACAAGTTGACACAACTCACATTTACTTCACTCCGGCTACTGTCAGTGCTGTGTTAGGTAATAAAAGAAGAAACATAGATTGATTGACATGTGTGACATGTTCTGGCTCTCGAACCAACCAGAGAATCTGAAGGCGGTTTGGTGAAACCCGGCCCATGTAAGAGAACCAGTGACTCCGCCTGGACACTGTATATTTAGGTCATTAGAGGCGGTTCGCTGGGATGTTTTGCCTCTGAAAGGCCCGTAAATTTTTAATCTGAGGGGCCGCGCTTACATGACATGCTCGTCTGGGCCTTTTGTGCTGCTGACAGTCTGCGTGGCGATGGAGTGGCCGGTAGGTACGCACTGGTTAGATTAATGCTCGTGTGTGTGTGTGTGTGTGTGTGTGTGTGTGTGTGTGTGTGATGGAGATCTACCGTGGACTGTAATACAGTAGCACTGGATCGATGTCTGAACACACAGAGGCAGAGATGAAAGTCCGAACCTTGCAGGGTATGCGAACCACACGAAACAACTTTGAAGAAAAGCAACAGGAGATTGGCTTGTAGATTTGTATGAACGTGGACATTCACTTTTGTCCAACCCTTTACCTGCATGCATTCGTCTTCACTGCAAATGATATTTTCTTGTTCTTATTTGAAGTATTTTTATCATGTTTTTGCATTTAAGGCAGGAGACTACAGGTAAAAAAAAAAAGTTTTATTTCATGCACTGGTCAATTTTGAGATTGGGTCTATTTTGCTTCCATAACGTGTCTACTTTCAGACTAGTGGAAAGAAAACATCCAAAATACATATTTAAAAGTGTTTATTTTATTGCACTTGATCTATTTGCGTCTGCAGATTTCAATGCCAATACGTATCTTTAATGGCGGAGAGTTTTTTTTTCTCCTGAACTGAGTTAGAAATCTCCACTTCAGCAGCTTTACATACACCAAACTTTACAGTCTTATTATTATCTATGTTCTGAAGGATTGTTCATATATCTTTCACCTAATTTATATAGCATTTTATTCGTAAAACATGATGAAATGCATTTTTTTTTTTTCTGTCTGTTGACAGTATTTTCTGATTTATGGAGTGATAAAAAGAGGTATCCAAAATCCTCTCTGTAAAAACCTTCAACTCTCTAATATGTCAACAAAACTTGAAATTCTTACTGTAATCAATCAATTAGAGAAGTATTGTGATATCGATTCATGTTTTTACCCTGTTCTCCTGTGGTGTCTTGCCTTAAAAAATACAAAGATGCTTAAAATGAGATTTACTTTACTTTTACTACAAAATTGTGCAAGATTTTTCTTTCTTACCACATTGTCAAATGTTTTTTTTTTTTTTTTTTTGATTGATGCTTGTTGTTTTTTTAGCATAGAACTAAATTTGGTTAGGTTTATGCTTAAAGTGCACCTATTATGCTATTTTAAAAGGATACTAATTGTGTTTTGGAGTCTCCTACAATAGGTTTACATGCATCCAAGGTCAAAAAACACTTTAATTTTCTCAGAATATACATTGCACATTACCAAATTACTCAAAGAGTCTTTCCATGAACCTGCTCTGCTCTGATTGGTCAGATGGCCCAGTCTGCTATGATTGGTCGACCACTTACAGCACGTGTTGGTAACAACACCCATTACCATATATGGATTTCAGCTCCGGATCTTCCTCAGCACTTGATACACAGTGATACACGTTTCTTAAAAACAACAAAAACTATTTGTCAGGAAAAATAAACTTCCAGATATATATCTTTTCTAACACAGTTTTGCTTTTCAAGTAAATGTATCTTTTTTTTAAGCATATTTCTCCTAAAAAATGTTTTTTGCAGTGTTTAAGTGCGGATGTCTAAGACGTTTTTCTCCGCTTCTTCTCAGATATGTGTCACCAAGATGTCCACTCGCAGCTGCCAGGGATCCGACTCAGTCATCAAAACCCTGGACACCATTCCTGAAGACAAGAAGGTGCGAGTGCAGCGGACGCAGAGCGGCTTCGATCCCTTCGAGAAACCAGCGAGTCAGGTGAAGCGAGTCCATTCGGAGAACAATGCCTGCATCACCTCCAAAAGCTCCTCCTCTGGGAAAGAGTCTCCTAAACTACGCCGTCACTCCAGTCCTAGTTCTGTGAGTGTGGTTTCTTCCATAAATTATGTCTTATTGGTGCTAATTAGAGTTTATTATGGAATGAGTGACTTCATGCCTAATTTGACATTGCTAGCAGATTGTGATTGTCCTTGATACGGCTCATTTATAACCTTTATGTGAGGTTTGAAATCTGTTTTGATTGTAGATATTGTTTGAGAGCTTCATTAGCTGCTTATTTTTTTTATTTTTAATGGTCATTAGACGTGTCTTGAACTTTTTATCACGTACGTCAGGGATTCCCAACTTTTTTGTCAGCAAAACCTCTTTGAGCTAAAATTTCTACTTGAAGTCTCCTAGAGAGTTTAAGTTAATATTTTAGAAATTTAACGTCACGTTCACAGTTTTTTGTGATGTCAGTGTCAGTCAATGGTCACATGACATGCAGGTATACAAATAAATATTTCATTATTTTTAAAGAAGTATTTATTTTTTATTTGTTTTTATTATTTATTTATTTATTTGTTTTGACTTTTTAATGATTTTATTCATTTTTGGTGTTTTATTTCTAGTTTTTTTCTTTTTAAATTATTTTAATTTAAATTATTTTTAGTAAAGCTTTTATTTAGATTTTTTATTTTAAAATGTATTTATTTTAATTTGACTTTTTAATGATTTTATTCATTTTTGGTAAGTGTTTTATTTCGAGTTTTTTTTCTTTTTAAATTATTTTAATTTTACATTATGATTTTATTCATTTTTAGGAAAGCTTTTATTTAGATTTTTTATTTTAAAATTATTTATTTTAATTTTAATTTTTAATGATTGTATTCATTTTTGGTAAGAATTTTATTTAGATTAATTTTTTTATTTTTTTTTAAATTAAAATTTTATATTATGATTTTATTCATGTTTTATTAAGGGTTTTATTTAGATTTGTTTATTTTAAAATGATTTCTTTTAATGATTTTATTCATTTTTGGTAAGTGTTTAATTTAGATTTTTTTCATTTTAAAATAATTTATTTTAATTTTATTTTTTTAATGATTGTATTCTTTTTTGGTAAGTGTTTTATTTTGAGTTATTTTTTCTTTTTTTAAATTATTTTAATTTTACATTATGATTTTATTCATTTTTAGGAAAGCTTTTATTTAGATTTTTTATTTTAAAATTATTTATTTTAATTTTAATTTTTAATGATTGTATTCATTTTTGGTAAGAGTTTTATTTAGATTTTTTTTTTTTTTTTTTTTTAATTAAAATTTTATATTATGATTTTATTCATGTTTTATTAAGGGTTTTATTTAGATTTGTTTATTTTAAAATGATTTCTTTTAATGATTTTATTCATTTTTGGCAAGTGTTTAATTTAGATTTTTTCATTTTAAAATAATTTATTTTAATTTTATTTTTTTTAATGATTGTATTCTTTTTTGGTAAGTGTTTTATTTTGAGTTATTTTTTTCTTTTTTTAAATTATTTTAATTTTACATTATGATTTTGTTCATTTTTGGTAAGTGTTTTATTTTAAAATTATTTTATTTATTACTTTTTATTAATTTTCTTTATATTTATTTTTTATTTTAGTATTACAGCATGATTTTATTTTTTTTTTTTTTAAACTATTTTCATCAACTCTATACCCTGACATACAGCGTTTTGTATATATTATATTTATTGCAATTTAATTTAGAAAAGACGAGTTGATTTTTACAGTATATAATTCCCTATGCGAGACACGATTGACCTGAGAGGGAAAACTAAAGGTGGAGGGTTTGAAGAATGCAGCTAGCGAGCACATTTGCTTGCTGATTCACACCAATGAAAAATGGATGAGCGTAAGGCCTGACAGAAGGAGTGGAGAGAGTGAGCATGACCTCTTTCCCACAACACCCTTCTCATTATTCCACCACAGACCTTCTTATTTAGAAAATCCACTAAAACCTGTTCTCCACGGGGCCCCTGCACTCCGAACACCTCAATCACGATAATAAAGCCCCCCGCTAAGGTAACATCAGCACTCTAAACCGAAGCTGGCGGAATGGAGAGCGGATGTGTTTACTGAAAGCGTGTCATGATCTGGCCGTATGGTGGCCGCTGGTCTCTAAGAGACAGCTGGTGTCTGGTGTTGATAAAAGGCTGCAGGGTTTGCGGTTACAGGCGCATCTGAGCAAGCGGTTATCCGGGAAGAGTCCGGTAATCTTTCACACCAATCGCAATAAGTGATTCGCTGCTGCAGATCGGTGTCAGGCTTCAAACCTGATTACTGAAGAAACGCCGCATTTCAGGAGAATTAGTGCCGCTGTGCATTTGCTCTTCAAGACTTTAGAGTTGCATTCTCTTTAATACAAGTAAAATATTACTGTTTTTGCTTGAAAAAGAGGTCTTTTGATTTGCGTTCATATTAGTGTATTTATTCTAGAGTCTTTCAATTATGGACTATGCATGTAAAACTTTGCATATCAAGTGTGCATGTTTTTATACACTTTTCCACAAAAATATGAAGTAGCACAACTGTTTTCAACATTGATAATGAGAAATGCATCAAATCATCATATTAGAATGATTTCTGAAGGATCATGTGACACTGAAGACTGAAGAGTAATGATGCTGAAAATACAGCTTTGATCACAGGAATAAATTATATTTTACAATATAATGTATTTACATAGAAAACAGTTATTTTAAATAATAATAATTCACAATATTAATGTTTTTATTGCATTTTTTTTAAATAAATGCAGTCTTGTTGAGAATAGGAGACATTAAAATTAATTATCTCAAACTTTTGACTGCAGTATACATTCAATATACATGAAATATCCAAGTATAACATTTCATCTTAACACGCTTATAAGGCCACCCAGAGCATGTGATTTGTGCATACGTGTAGTTTTTAGTTGTCCCTATGTTTTTTGTAGTAAGTTATTGATGAATCATGCTATGTTCGCAGATTTTACACACTAATTTATGGATTTTTTTTCCTTGAGCTTCACTCTAGTGAATATAACCTCAGTTCACCTGTGTTCTTTCAGTCACTGCCAAAGTGCTGACAGTAAAATCCTGCAGACCACATTTCCTGTTTAACAGGAAACAATTAATCACCTCCAGTTGAAACAGCACTGGGTAATTAATACGGGGACAGACGTGTCTTTCCGGACTTTCATTCTGTACGGCAGGATACTGTATAAATCCTGGATCTGACCCAGAAAATCTGACCATACGCTGGCTGACCTCACATCTGCTGCGGCCGCTGAGCCTCAAGTGTGTGACAAAATATCACAGAATATCCTCTATTAAAGGGGACCTATAATGCCCCTTTTACAAGATGTAATATAAGTCTCTGGTGTCCCCAGAATGTGTCTGTGAAGTTTCAGCTCAAAATACCCCACAGATCATTTATTATAGCTTGTCAAATTTGCCTCTATTTGGGTTTGATCAAAAACACGCCGTTTTTGTGTGTGTCCCTTTAAATGCAAATGAGCTGCTGCTCCCGGACCCCTTTCCAGAAGAGGGCGGAGCTTTAACAGCTCGTGCTTCGGTTGCTCAACAACAACAAAGCTGGAGAATCTCACGCAGTCAAAATGAGGATTGTCAGTAACGGTGTTCAGCCTTACATTGTTCAAACCGGAGTCGACACTGATGGAGAGACTCAGGAAGAAGTTACAACTTTTAGAATGAAACTGGACGTTTCTGAATGGTTAGTGGATAAATTTATGTAGCTGCTGTGGAGTTGATTCAACTCATCGACTAGCATGTGCCGTCATGTTCATCTTTTGTGCAAATCCAGCACAAATAAAATGACGGCATGGCATCAACGCTCTACTACAACAACTCTTCATCTTCTCTAAAGCAGCCCAACATGGCCTCACCCCCTTTGTTGCGTGTTCCTGGGGGCGGGGTTTATGTACATTTTATGGTTAGTGATGTCACTAACCCAGGAAGAAGCTTGTTGTAGTCCCTACCAGCCATTTGTTGTAGTCCTTAATAAGCGATTTCTGTAAAAGAAAATATCTCCCTTTGCATTGAACTTTGAGCATCGTAACTTTGTAGACGTTGTTTATGATCAAACAGCAACATTACACATGAACTAAAGTCAAAAAAATTAAATCATAATCAAGGACCCCTTTAAAGTCACCATTAAATCAAAATGGAGAGTTCGAATTTTTTTATTGCAGTATTTATTATGATTTATCATCGCACATCATTATTTTTAATTAATGTGCCTCATAATCTTTAATCAAAATAACTTCCCCTCCCTCTTGCAGCGAGATCTCTTCTCTCCTCTGATGATGCGTTTACTGGCGTGAGGGCGGGACAAACCTGTCACTCACATGAGATCCACCAATAGCAAACCACAACCATCAAATCAATTCCCCAAGGACAAAATCAAGTCCCGTCCTACATTTTTTCTTGTTCGAGAAGCTGTTTCACTCTGATATACATCACAATTTGGATAAAAAAGACGATTGCATCTTCCGTTTCATGCTGACTTTAACTGTGTCTATCTCTTTTACAGCCCACAAGCCCAAAGTTCGGAAAGGCAGATTCATACGAGAAGCTGGAAAAGCTCGGAGAGGGATCCTACGCAACCGTATACAAAGGAAAGAGCAAGTGAGTTCTGTGCAGCCATGATCTTCATTTCCATACAGACACACATGCTTATATTTCTCAGGGTTATTTGACTCGTTTAGTAATGGAACAGTAAGCAAAGACAGCAGCAGATAATTATGTGAAATCTGAATGAATTTTTTTATATATATTGCTGTAATAAAAACCGAGAGCCGGAGAGAGCTTCTCTGCCAGAGCATGAAATGGCATGTGTTGTATGAAATCCTTTCAGACAGAGAGCGTGTAACGCCTGTTTTCCTTGAAGATTACTTTCATAAATTAAAATCTGGAAAATAAAATTTCAGCCAGCGTGAAATGAATTGTGCATTATTGGCAGTGTTTTTCATAGTAATGATGTTATGTGTGTGCAGGTTCTTTTGATTGGTGGAGCTCATTTATTTAACATCTTGACCTCTGCGTTAAGATTCACACCACTGCCTCTAAATTGCATTTCATTGACTTAAAGTCAGCAGTAAATCAGACCTGACTCTGTTTATTGTCATGTTCCTGGTCTTATTGTGCACAAATGTTCAGTGCATTTTATTTCAAACCACAAAAAAAAAGGTTTTCATTCATCATCAATCCCTCTTATTACACAACATACAATACACATTCACCATCCAATTAATTCACACTGGATAAAATCATGTCCCTATGAAATGTTTTATTTTTTCCCAAATTCTGTTTTCCATTTTAATACAGTATCTCTGGATTTAATTGCAATCATCCAAAATCCAAAACGTATTTATAATCAATTGAATTCATAAAACTGTAACAGTTTAATAATTTATAAAAAATTTGACAATAATAGAGCCCTATGGAAGTAAATAATTTTATTTTTTTCCCACTAAATTCCATTTTATTATTCCAAAATTCTGTGTTGTCTGTTTTAATTTTTCTGGATTCTGTGTTTTATGATTTAATACAACTTCATTATTAAAAACTGTGGTTATCAAATTAATTCATAAAACTTCATAATTTAATAAATCTTTTAAAATATAACTTCATAAAAATATAATCTCTTTACAACAAAACATTGCATTTTGAATAAATTAAATATATATATATATATATATATATATATATATATATATATATATGTATAATAAATATGAGCAAAGGCGGCTGTGAAAATAAATCTGCATTGTTTATCCTTTTGATCTTTCATTCAAAAAATTCACAAAATTCTAACCTATCATTGAAGTAAAACAATTGAAAATGGGGGGGAAAGCTCATTATGAAATAAATGTTTTTCTCTAGTTCACGTTGGCCACAATTATTGGCACCCAATTATTGCAACCTCCTTTTCCCAAGATAACAGCTCTAAGTCTTCTTCTAAAATGTCTGATGAGTTTGGAGAACACCTGACAAGAGATCAGAGATCATTCCTTCATGCAGAATCTCTCCAGATCCTTCAGATTCCCAGCTCCATGTTGGTGCTTCTTCTCTTCAGTTCACTCCACTCATTTTCTTTAGGGTTCAGGTCAGGGGACTGGGATGGTCATGGCAGAAGCTTCATTTTGTGCTCAGTGACACATTTTTGTGTTGGTTTTGATGTTTGTTTTGGATCGTTGTCCTGATAGAAGATCCAACCACGGCCCATTATTGGATTTCTAGCAGAAGCGGTCAGGTTTTGATTTTTTATCTGTTGGTATTTGATAGAATCCATGATACCATGTATCTGAACAAGATGTCCAGGACCTCCAGCAGAAAAATAGGCCCACAACATTAAAGATCCAGCAGTATATTTAACTGTGGGCATGGGGTACTCCATGTGTGCACCAAACCCATCTGGTGGGTTTGCTGCCATAAAGCTCTTTTTTTAGTTTCATCTGACCATAGAAGCCGGTCCCTTTTGAAGTTCCAGTCTTGTCTGACAACTGAATATACTGGAGATTGTTTCTGGATGAGAGCAGAGGATTTTTCTTGAAACCCTCCCGAACAACTTGTGGGGATGTAGGTGCTGTTTGATCATTTTTTTTTAGGCTTTCTGAGACTCAAGACTCAGCTAATCTCTGCAATTCTCCAGCTGTGATCCTTGGAGAGTCTTTGGCCACTCAAACTTTCCTCCTCACTTCACATTAGGACGATTTAGACACACGTCCTCTTCCAGGCAGATTTGTAACTTCAGATTGGAACTTCTTAATTATTGCCCTGATAGTGGAAATGGGGATTTTCAATGCGTTAGCTTTTTCTTACAGCCACTTTCTATTTTGTGAAGCTCAACAATCTTTTGCTGCACATCAGAGCTATATTCTTTGGTTTTACTCATTGTGATGAATGATTAAGGGAATTTGGCCTTTGTGTTTACACATATTTGTACTCCTGTGGAACAAGAAGTCATGGCTGGACAATTTCATGTTCATGATCACCCTGGTGTGCTAAAAAATTATAAATATGAATGGGAATATACTTCAGAGATATTTTACTCATAAGAATTTCTAGGGGTGCCAATGATTGTGGCCAACATGTATTGGAGAAAAACATTTATTTCATAATGTGAGTTTCCCCCCACTTTCAATTGTTTTACTTCGATGAAAGGTTCGAATTTTGTGAATTTTTTGAATGAAAGATCAAAAGGATAAACAATGCAGATTTCACAGCCGCCTTTGCTCATATTTACTAAGGGTGCCAATAATTGTGGAGGGCACTGTATATACATATATAAATAAATAAATAAATATGTGTATGTATGTATAATGTGTGTGTGTGTGTATGTATGTATGTATATATATATATATATATATATGTATATATGTATGTGTATGTATTATGTATTTAATTATATTTTATATATTTCTGTTTTTTTCCCTGAATATAGTTTCACTCTGCAGTATTATTTATTTATAATAAAACTAATATAATAAGAAATATAATAAGTCTAATAATATACATTTTTATTAGTTCACGCATTTCCTGGGAATCGAACCAGTGACCTGCACAGGAACAAATATATGATATACTTTTTTTTTTTTTTTTTTTTTAATGGATTAGTCCTGTAATACAGATGAATATAAAGTGAAAAACATGTTCATCTGGTGTGTTTCAGGGTGAATGGGAAGCTGGTTGCGTTAAAAGTGATTCGTCTGCAGGAGGAAGAGGGAACGCCTTTCACAGCGATCAGAGAGGGTGAGTGAACCAGGCCGACTGTCTCTCCATCACTCTGTGGTTCCTTCCTTCATATGCATGTAGCTAATCTGAGCTGCTGCTGGCACTAAAAACAGTATAGTTGAACATATTGATTTCTCGATTTTAATCGATTCTCATTGTGATGAACCGGTATCGATTCTTAAATACCCAGAATTGATCTTTTAATCTGTGCTGATTTCAGTTGATGCGTGAACAAAACTTCACTAAAAGCTTTATTTGCAGCGCACCTGCCATCCAGTAATCACAATAAGCTTTGTGCCTTGCTTCTTTTCATATGAAACAAAGTCTCAGCTTTCAAATTCTGTCAATTGTATTAAGAAATTTAAAAGATAAAAGTCATTTTGGCCATTCAGTTACCATAAACTTGATAGTTAGCTAGAAAAATAACTCTAGAGACAAGCATTTTGATAAATATATGCACTATATTACATATTCATTATATTTTACTTAACCTGTTCTTCAATATTTAATGTATGTTTGAATAAATCTATCAGAAAAACAAGTTTTTATGACAGCCACTACCTAAATGTTTATATTTCAAAAACAAATTAGAGTAGAAACATAACTGTCATTTAAGAAGAACTATTTTTATTATAAAAACTACCTTATGTGCAATTTAAATCAATTATTCATTTTAACCAATAATATTATAGTAATGTACTGTCAGACACAGGGTTCCCTGTATAGTTTACAGCAATAGTTGACATGGAAAAATTGCACTGTACTTGATATATATCCAAATTAATCCATATCGAATTGAATCGAATCGTGAGCTTGTGAATCAAAATTGCATCGAATCATGAAATTTGTGTCCATACCCATCCCTAATAATTTTAAATAGTATTTTTAAGCATTTTAATGTGGCCTTCATATAACAAAAAGAAAATAAAGTTGAAATCTGTCACCTAAAAGTGCCCGCTGTTGTAGAAGCAGCCGTTTTCACTCTCTGACTGTTAAACAGAGTTGTGATGTTCTCAGTGAAGCGGAGCAGATTGCGAAGGTGTGAGAATTTCACTGCTCTCACCTTCACCACCGCCGCATGCATTTTAATTGCGATGAGAGAGTGATGGTGTGTTTTTGATCTGTGTGATCCAGGGCTGATCATCGCAGAGCCCTTGTGCTCTTCCCCGGCGTGCGGCTCAAAAAAGGGCTTTGAAAATTGAACTAATTCAGCAATTACTGGAGATGTTTAAGCTGGCAGAACGTGTGTGGAATAACTACAGGATGTGAGAGGAGAAACATAGTCACATTCACGCACTGTTCGCAAACCTAGTGAGCTGACTACATAGGCAGCATTTTAAGGGCCAGATTTACTTAACAGGTCAAATTAGTGTGAGACTGCAATCCCATAAAAGTGCAGATGGGAGTGGAAAGTTCTGCAGGTGATCTACTGACAATGTGCTAATTAAAGAACAGATGCAGCTATGTCAAGTGCAAAATGGGTTAAGACATTCATTTTTGGCCATTTAATAATGGCAGTAAATTGATTATCGCAAACCTTAAATAGGATTTCATGCTCGAATGTTCAATAAACACATTATTTTTTATATATTTGACATTGTTGCAGCTCCTCTCTTCCCAGTCTGTCAGTAACGCTCTGTTTAGTTCCTGTCTCTATGAAGCCCCTCCTTCCAAAAAGCACAATGTGTTCTGATTGGTCGGCTGGATCAGTGTGTTGTGATTGATCAACAGTGATCTGAGCGTGTTTGGGAAATACCACGCCCCTTACCATAACCACAAGATTCAACACACTACTAACGCAACTCCACCAGACCCCGCCCCTTTATTTAGCATATGCCTTGGTCGGGAATTATTTAAATGAGGAATATTGTGATGTGTTTGTTGCCGGAATAAAACTCAAGACTAAAATGGAGGCGTTTCAGATAGGGCTGGGCGATATGTCCAAAAAAATAACATATCTCGTTTTTTTTTTTTTTTTTTTGGCTGAATGGCGATATACGATATATCTAGGTATTTTTTACAAAAATATCTTATTTCACATCCTGCCCAATGTTGTCCTATAAACAATGTTCATATTGAAGACTATTAAAACAAATATAGTGAATGTAACCATGTAGTCTATGCTATAGTATAGGATATATGTGCAAAAAAGAAGGGAAAATTACATTACATTCTAACATTGTAACTACATTTGCGCCCGTATCAAACTACTGTATATCGATATAAATGGTATATTGCCTCATATAAATAATATATCGATATACCGCCCAGCCCTAGTTTCAGAGAGTTCAGAAACAGTGCACACCGATACAGAGAATAACTCCTTTTTGGAGTGATTTTATGCTTTGTCACTTTGCAGACCTTTTTCATTTATTTGAATACTCTCCTCCCATAAATTTTGCGTCTAGTAGGGAAACTCCTACAAAGCTGGAGTTACTTCTCTCTGTTTATCTATATGACGAGTCTCCGTTTAAAATAGTCTGAATATAAACACTTATTATAGGCGTACCATAGTGATTCAGGATAAGACAAAAACACTGTTTGGAAGATGGATTCATAATGTACTCGTTAATTAAATACATTTTGTACATTTTGAACCTTTAAAATAAAACAATATACTTGCTTATGTTTGTGCTGCTGATTTCCCACAAAAATGATGTCACTTCCTGTGATGTCATTCAGAAACTGACTTTTTGCGAGGATTTAAAGCGATATTCATGACACAATGTCAATATAATCAATATACTTTGAAAAAAATATAAATTAATTTTATTAAATATCGTTATTTATTTATTTATTCAGTATTTTCATATATGATGTATACAATGGGAACATGGAAATGTGCTTCACAGCAGGAATGACTCACATACAGTAATGCAGATTTTCCTCGTTTCACTGTCACTGAAACCAGCGTTACTATCTCACTATCTGAGCTTTTGTTGTGCCCTTGAAAAATTAATCGCATTTTCCACAGTCTCGCAAATCTGTTTACTATTCATCATGAAACGCGCTTGAAGTGTCGCTCGCTCCTTCTTTATAGTAAATTAAAACATTCTGAGTGTTTTTGTGCTCAAATGAGATGAGATTTCTGCGAATGGCTTGTTCTACGGCGATTGCGTTGTTGTAATTTGAAGAAAATAACACGTCTGATCTGAGAGATATGGAAAATGCACACAGAAATCATCAATTTAAATGAATGCTTTGTTGCTGACTTCTGAGGATTACCGATTACGTTTAATTGCAGTGTTCATACATAACTCGTTAGCTGAAATAATAGACAGGAAGCTTAGCCTGAGGAGCCCTGAGAGCCGTTTCCTGTCCCCAGGGTGGCGGCTCTCTCCATTTCTCACAGATTTCCGCTCATCTCCACCCTACTGGCAATCTACAGCATGTAAATGATCTGCAGCGTGATTCAGGTGCAGCTACTAGTGAGATCTGGGAATGTTGTTATCTTTGTCATTTGTAGATGGCAAATGCACTCATGTGCAAATGTGTGGAATTATAGTCATTCTGTCCTAATCAGCATTTTTATTTACTGTGAATCTTTAAAGATACAAAGCCTTAAAAACTATTTTTTCTTTTATTTATTGCTCTTTTACTTGAAGCTTGGCATTTTACACATTGTACATTTACACGTACGTTGGATTTTCATGTTTTATGGGGACATTCCATAGTCATAATGATTTTTATACTGTACAAACTATATATTCTATCCCCTACCTATATATATATATATATATATATATATATATATATATATATATATATATATACTCCTATATGTTCATATAGAGGTATATATATATTCTAAACCTAACCATTACCAGAAAACCTTTAGCATTTTTACATTTTCAAAAAATATCATTCTGTATGATTTATAAGCTGTTTTCCTCATGGGGACAAAAAATGTCCCCACAAGGTCAAAAATTACTGGTACTACTATCTTTGTGGGGACTTTTGGTTGCATTGTGTGTATTAACATGACAAAAATTCACGTGGCACTTCATTCCACACTGAAAAAGGGAAAGGTAAATAAAAAATGTTTTATTAAATAATTCATTATTATTATCATTATTATTATCCAGGCATGAAAAACCTGGAAATATCAGATAAACATGTAGGTGTTTTAATATGTTAATCTAAGGAATTGTGCAGTTTCTAACTTTCTCCCTAAAAAAAAGTAACTAATTGCATTACTTTTTATGCTTTTTATGGAAGCGTGTTGCGTCACTTTTGCGTTACTTTTTCTCATCTGGGCTGGGCTTGCTTGTTTGTGTTTTAATAACAAAAAAGTTCTATTATTAGCAAATGTTAAGGCCCTTTCACACCATAAGTGAAATGAATAAGCCTTAGGCTGAAGGAAATGCAAATTCACACCTGTACAGTAGAGGGCACAGCTCAAACAAGAAAGTTCAGCATTCTTCAGCAATAAAAACAAAAAATGAAACACACATGTGATGCTTATCTAAAGTCATTTTTGCTTATTAGTATGGTTGAATTGGATCATCGAAGGTCAGCAGCAAAGAAAGTGAGATTAAATACATAAAGTATTATTTTGTCATTTAAAATATTTAGTTTGCGTAATATCCTGAGTTTGCATTTCACTGTTTTTTATTCATTTTGAGGAATATTGAATCTGTTTTTGCCTGCTCACATTTGTCTAGAACTACAATAACCATCATGTTTACACACAATGCCTCGGCACTTACTCCCGTTTTCTCTCAACATGAGGACAGGAGAGCTGTCAGTCAATAAATGGGATAAATCAAAGTAACTTGCGTTACTTATTTGAAAAAATAAAAATAAAATGCGTTACTTAACTAGTCACTTGGGATAAGTAATCTGATTACGTTACTCCAGTTACTTGTAATGCATTCCCACCAACACTGATGTACTTATCCAGTTATCATGAATAAACAGAAAGTCTCAAACATTCATTGGTCAGAATGTTTTAATAAAGCGTTTGTGTTTCTCTCCAGCGTCTCTGCTGAAAGGCCTGAAGCATGCGAACATAGTGCTGCTCCACGACATCATCCACACGAAGGAAACCCTGACGCTGGTCTTTGAGTATGTGGTGAGTATCAGACATGCTGACCGGATGAAAATCAAACCGCTGCTTGCGGACAACGGCTCGGATTTGTTTATTTTATAAATAGTTTTTAATTTATTTTATTTTCTGTAACTCCACTCCAAAATGTCAGAGTATTTTTATGTCACATAACCACATCTCCTATTCCTGTGCCTCATGGAGCTGGTGTGGTCTCCTGTTTGTGAATAGTTTTGAAAGGTTTAAATGTGCTTTAGTCAGCATTACTTTAGCTCTGGGGTTTTTTTTTATGCTTTGAACCAATCAGCCTCTTTATATGTGCCGTTCGTGCCCGGTCCTGCAGCTCTGGCACCGTTTTTATTAGAGAACTGTTTTTCTAACTCTTTCAAAGCCCTGCTCTTCATCTGTGCCTCACAGCGACAGGAACGTCTCACTGTTTTACACACAGACCTGCAATGAGCCGCAGGCGTAAGAGCTGCGAATTAAAGCACACAGGAATAATTCAGCCAACAATGCAAGTTCGGTCACCATTTACTCGCCCTTGTGTCGTTCTGTCGCTCTATGACTTTGTTGATATTTCAAGTCTTCAAAATCTCAGCTTTCAAATTTTGTCATTTTTTTTAAGAAATTCAAACAATAAATACACAAATAAATTTTGTGGCTCTTTAAAGGTGACCTATTACGCCCCATTTCACAAGATGTAATAAAAGTCTCTGGTGTCCCCAGAATGTGTCTGTGAAGTTTCAGCTTAAAATACCCCACAGATCATTTATTATAGCTTGTCAAATTTGCCTCTATTTGGGTGTGAGCAAAAACACGCCCTTTTTGTGTGTGTCCCTTTAAATGCAAATGAGCTGCTGCTCCCGGCCCCCTTTCCAGAAGAGGGCGGAGCTTTAACAGCTCACGCTTCAGTTGCTCAACAACAACAAAGCTGGAGAATCTCACGCAGCCAAAATGAGGATTGTCAGTAACGGTGTTCAGCCTTACATTGTTCAAACCGGAGTCGACACTGATGGAGAGACTCAGGAAGAAGTTACAACTTTTAGAATGAAACTGGACGTTTCTGAATGGTTAGTGGATAAATTTATGTAGTTGCTGTGGAGTTGATTCAACTCATCGACTAGCATGTGCCGTCATGTTCATCTTTTGTGCAAATCCAGCGTTGAATTGACCCTCGTTTGTGAAGCAGTCCGGTGTAAAATGACGGCATGGTAACAACACTCTATTACAACAACTCTTCCTCTTCTCTAAAGCAGCCCAACATGGCCTCACCCCCTTTGTTGCATGTTCTCGGGGGCAGGGTTTATGTCAATTTTGGGGTTTGTGATGTCACCAACCCGGGAAGAAGCTCGTTGTAGTCCTTAAAAAGCAATTTCTGTAAAAGAAAATATCTCCCTTTGCAATGAACTTTAAGCATTGTAACTCTGAAGATGTTGTTTATGCTCAAACAGCAACATTACACACTAACTAAAGTTAAAAAAGTGAAATCATAATCAAGGACCCCTTTATTGTGTCGTGACAGATTGCTTTAGTGCCTCAGTTCAATCAGCACATGAACCAATAATCTCTTCCTACTAGTTATAGCATGAAGTTATAGCATGAACATCAGAAGGTATGTTGTTTCAACTGCGGAAAGACATCAATACACACCACTTTTCAAGTTCAAGTCCAATCTGAAAGTTATACGCAGAAATAAGGAGATATCAAACGTTTGCTGGTAGGAAGGTTCTGTATGTGAGAATCATGTAAGCAGTATTAATGTGATAAATCATTACAGTTCCCGTTTGCCTCTGCCCTCTCTTAAAGGTCCCGCTTGTCTGAAGCAGGTTCAGAAATGCCAGTGTACATGTTAATGAGCCTCCGGGACGATCCGTGTCTGTCTGCAGGGAACGTCTGGTCAGGAGGTTCAGCTTCTCTTCCCTGCTGGGAAATAATTAACAGTTAGCTGGTCGCCCAGATTGGTTAGGCTGCTGTGGCTGGTTTTACATGTCTTGGACACATTTTACTTTATTTTATTTTATTTTATTTTATTTTAAACTCAATTTTCTAACTCAATAACGCAATGCTTTTATGTTCCCAGCAAACACTGTTCTTAACGTAAAAATAATTGTCCACTGAAATGATGCACTTGACTTTCAACAGAGTGCACTTTTAATTTGACAGGATGTCATGAGCTAATTGGTCCTCAGGAAGGAAAGAGGAACATCAATAAAACCGGTTGTAGGTTCAAACTCCTGTCAGTCTTGACACTTGATTTGATGCATCACAGAAAGAAAAAAGCACTTGTTAAATGTGTTTTCTCTGAATGTCAATGCACATTGTGACACTGACCTCTCGTCATTGATCCGTGTCACAGTCTAAAGGGAAGATTTTGCTGCCTTCCCTGATTATCCTTATTTTGTGCTATTTTTGTCTCTCTAATATAACTTACTTTTATGCTCTGGTAAACATATATATTATTTTCCCCAGGAATGTATCCTCTCTCTAAATTGGATGAGCGTGAAATTGCGGCGCGAGTCTGATTTATTCATGAGAGCTAAGCTAACACGTCGGGGTGTCAAAGAAAACAATCAAAACATGAAGATTGGACAACGGCTCAGCTATTGATAGCTTTGGTCCGTTGAGAGATATGAGCCGTAGCTTAGATATTAATCTGAGACCACCGCTGTGATCTCATCAGAGTCATTTCGGTGAGAAAATACACTCGGGCTGAATGTGGCCACATTTAGATGCGGGCCGCTAACAAACAGAGGGTTTCGCGCAGAGGAAATCAATTCATTTTCCACGGCGAGCAGTTAATAATGATTGACGGCGACGGACAGGCATATCTGAAGCCCGTTTGAGCGAGCGACTGCATTATTCATGAAAGGAAACACGTTTATATGCGGTGCGGGACGGGTAGCAGCGGGTGTTTGCAAATATCAGCGGCCCTCCATTCTGTGGGAAGAATAAAGACTGAGGAGAGCATCGTGGGTAATTTTTTCTCCCGCCGACTGTATTTACATGCACAGCCACGCGGCCCACAAAGCCACCTTCAGACAATCAGGTTATTGAGCCTGTAGAAAGAGGCCAAGAGCTTCTGGTCTCACCGATACAGGAAATTATTTCAGTTTGACACACCGCAAGTGTTTGTGAAGCCACCCGTTTGTGCTTTTTATTCATTCTCACAGGAAGTGAGGGAGTATTTATATATATATATATATATTAGGGGTGTAATGGTACACAGAAGCCATGGTTCGGTACGTACCTCGGTTTTGGGGTCACGGTTCGGTACAATTTCTGTACAATAGGAAAAATGGTCACTTTAGTTTAGGGTCCAATTCTCACTATTAACTTATTATTAACTATGACTTTTGCCTCAATAAACTCCTAATAATTGCTTATTAATAGTTAGTAAGGTAGTTGTTAAGTTTAGGTATTGGGTAGGATTAAAGGATGTAGAATATGGTCATGCAGAATAAGGCATTAATATGTGCTTTTTAAGTACTAATAAACAGCCAATATCCTAGTAATATGCAAGCTAATAAGCAACTACATAATAGTGAGAATTGGGCCCTAAACTAAAGTTTTACCGGAAAAAGGAACAAATACACAACGCTAGGTTTCTTTTCATTTATTTTGAACAGACAGTAGTGCAAATCACAGTTTGTTCCACCTAGAGGCATTTAGTCCCCTAGCTAGTACAGTACAGCCTCCTTTAGTGTGTTAAGGACTAAGCAGTAAACCGAATCCACTCTTGCATAGGTCATATTTTTTTACAGGGCTAATAAAAAGCAAAAGGTATTTGGTCACAATCAGCTACAAAACTGAAAAGCATCTTGTGTTATAAAAGTACAAAATAATTAGAATAATGAAAAATAAAACTTGTGCATCAGGAGTGTTACAATTTGCTCCACTTAAACTATGTTTAAACATTCAAAGCTTAAGTCCAACCCTTCTATACTTAATTTTGCTCCGTTTCGTGCACAGTTGAGAGCGCAAACCTTTCAAAGTATTCTCCTTTGTCCATGAGCGCAGAAAGACGCATTCGACGTGTGCGCACTACCTAGTGGGCTTTGTTTTCAAGTGCTCAAGTCATTGTCGTATGCGTTGTTCCTCTTCTGCTCTTTTTCCTGTTGTGGCGGTTAGCAAAGAGCGTTGTATTATCGTGCACTCCCCCTTCTAGATCGGAGTGTGGTTCGCCTGTGACTGACTGTATTCGTCGTCTGACTGCATGAACCGAACCGTGACGTCCGTACCGTACGGTTCGAGATGAATACATGTACCGTTACACCCCTAAAATATATACAAAAATGTTCTATAATTAAAAATGGTCTATTTTACCCAATATGTGCGTGCAGTGCGTTTTTATTCTCATTGTATTTTGAAGCAGTTCACTAGATTTTGTTTCTAATCTGTGTCTCCTGTCACTGCCTCATGTCCCTCTTTTCTCTCTCTCTCTCTGTTCAGCACACAGATCTGTGTCAGTACATGGACAAACATCCCGGGGGTCTCCATCCAGACAACGTCAGGGTGAGTGAGATTCTGCTCACTTTGTTTGCTTTACTCTTCAAGCTGCTTGTAGGTGATTTTGTGATGAAATGGCTCTTGTCCAGTCAAATCCTGGTTGTTCAGTATTTAGTTGTGCTGTGGTCACAGGGAATCCACATACTGTTCTTAGACCATCTGGTGCGTATTGTATACAAATGTCTGTCTTCCACAGAAAAGTTTGCCACCGTCTAATGGCGTATTAATGTAACTTTCGCTCAACCCATATTACGCATGAATGGACCCTTTCTCAATGCCAAATACAACATGTTATTTATATAAAATAATATTTATTGAACAACAATATTTAAATGATCAGCAATAACCATTACAAATGACAATAAACACAATTGTACAATTCAGTCAAACATACAAAAGCAGTGCTCTACAGGATGTAAGTTAAATATGGCCTTAATATTAAATTATTAAATTTAACATAGCCCAATTCGATTTGCTCAGGAACAAGTAATAGATTAATAAGACCAAAGATTGCCCGTTTTATGTACCCAAAATGAATTATATCTCATGTTTAACCACTATAAGAGCCAGCGGCAAATCCCCGAAGCACTGGCCGAGATGAAGCTGTTCTCGGCGGGTACACGAGCACTGAACGGCCGCTGACGGCCTGGAGCTTGCATCTCCAAAAATGTTTAAACAAATTGTAAAATAGGCGCTATGATTAAATATGAGTCACATATTTCAGGTCTAAACAATTACATTCTCACCTAAAAACCTCTTAAAACTACAGTTCGTGGTACAACAAGTGTAGTATTTGTAAAAAATACGATGGATTTGCTCGGCCGCCATGACAGTTGCTTCAAGCAGAGTGATACAAACGGTGAAAAGGTAGGAGTACATGGACAAACATCCCGGGGGTCTCCATCCAGACAACGTCAGGGTGAGTGAGATTCTGCTCACTTTGTTTGCTTTACTCTTCAAGCTGCTTGTAGGTGATTTTGTGATGAAATGGCTCTTGTCCAGTCAAATCCTGGTTGTTCAGTATTTAGTTGTGCTGTGGTCACAGGGAATCCACATACTGTTCTTAGACCGTCTGGTGCGTATTGTATACAAATGGCAAGCTTCAATCTGATTGGCTAGATTTATAGAACAGGTTATTATATTTGTGATTAAAAAATAAAAATGATTAAAAACTGTCTTTTGCTGTATTTTATCTCATTTTTACACATTTTTAAAAATATATAGGCTTCAATGACTATCAAACAGTGGTTCTTGTGATTGAAGAAAAATTAATTTCAGAGCAAATATATTATATATACTTTTTATATATTCTTATATATATACTGTATATATTTATTTATTTACTTATTCAATTATAAAACATAATTTTTTTATCGTATAACTCGGATCTAATACGTAACCTGGGAAAATCTGAGAAGTAGTCGCTGGTTTTGTGATATTCGTAGTATTGAATCTTTCGAGTTTTTTTTCTCTTTTTTCTGAATGTCATTGGTGGCTTGATTAGCTCGTTCCAGTAGTGTTTGTTTCTTGTCCAGAATAAGCTGCAGTGTGGATCGGACTAGTGAGACGATTGTTTCACGTGGAGTGTACGGTTCTGATTCTGACTTAAAGATTTTACAGCATGTTTTATTAATGACAGCTGAAGTATTTTTTCTCGGTCTTGGGTAAAGACCTTCCAGGCCACTTTGATTTCACCCTCTGAAACATTCTGCAATCAGAAGTAGAGCAGAAGTCGTGTGAGTTCAGACTGTGACCCATTTTACCGGCTTCCTCATCTGTCAGACGTGAATGTACCGGCCGCATGGAGTCTCTTCAGGTGTGCGGCCCGTCAGCTCAGATAATCGGACCAGAACCAATGATTTGACCTTTTGAAAATGACTTTTGAATGCTGCTTGTGCTCCTCCAGTGAGCGTCTGGCATCCGCCTGTAACACGAGACTTTCGTGCCCATGTTTAATTGAGCAGTAAGACCACACACTCGCAGAGTAAGAGCAGTGTGTTTGCTGACTTCAGAATGTTTTCTTAGAGCTAAAGAAATTACCTTGGAAGACAGACTTTCGATTAAAGCTGAAGTTAAAATGTTAAAATCTTTTCTCATAACCCAATTTAATCTGCACTTTTAATACAGTATTACCATATTTTTTTGGAATATAATTTTTCATCTGAAATATGCTGCGACTCAAGGTTGTGACACACCAAGGCAAGCAAGCAAATTGTCACTTTAAATGTTCATTTTGCATTGCCAAAGTTGGTATACACAGGCATTTTGCTCCTGCTGGTGGATGTTGTAACTACACCAATATGCAGGCCAAAAGCATCTATCAATCTCTATTGGCACATGCATTTAAAAGTAGGTGCATTTTCTGATGACTAATTGACTGTGGCACTTGATTTATTTGACATAAATGGACAACACAGTTTTTATATGGTTAAAATTGTCCTTGAAATCAATTAAAAAGTTAATACACGACAATGCTTGTAATGATTTTGTAGAAAGTTGCTGTGAAAAGAGCGTAATTTATGGTGTGTCAGAGTGAAAGTAAGACATGATGGAGCGAATGAGGCCATGGAGCAGAAGGCTGGTAGGGAAACGGGTGTTGCTTATGTAATTCATCAGGTTTTTGTCACTGTGGATTTACATAAATAATGTATTTATCCTGTTCGGTCCCTCATTGAAATTCAAACCAATAGAGAATTCATGATAAATGACAAGCTGACAGAAAGAGAATGAGAGCAGCTCACCTGAAACAGGAACGGCCCGCAGTCAGAGCAAAGACGTTTCCCTTCGTTCTGTGTTTGCACAGACTGTTGTAATTTTGGCACATAAGTTTACAATGTCGCGTTATTGAGCAGCATTGTTAACTCGTTCCCTGACAGGCTGCAATTTACACCGGTTTCACAACTTTTAAAGAACATTCAGTCAGAGCCGATGTGACTAGTATTCCTCTGTTGATTCAGATGCTACGTGTGTTACTCTGGGCAAATAGTTCACATTTAAAAAAGTTACAAAAGTAGCATTTTTTACTTTGTTTAATTTAGCTATATATATACACACTGTATATATGAGCAATATCACACTCGTAGCCATGAGATATGCTCACAGCTCACATATCCACAGCTTACTGATATAGAGTAATATTGCATGGCTATGAGTGTGATATTGCATTTATACAACAGTTCGATGGCATGAGTGTAAATAAATAAAAAAAACAACAACGGAGTGTCTTTAAAACCCTCTTTTGTGCAGAAGGATTGTTGAGTCCCTCCATTGAAACTCATTGTATTTTGTACAGTATTATTGAGAGAGAGAGAGAGAGAGAGAGAGAGAGATCGCCTGAGCGAGCATTACCTGTGTCTGATATAACATTCATTCTTCAGGTCGATGTCCATAATATTACTGTATATCCATTATAAAAATCCGTTTGAATGTCCGCTGAGGAAAGCAATCTTTGAATTTTCTGTTTTACAGTTAAGGTAATTTTCCATAACAGCGCAAAAACAACTTCTTTTGTTTACAAAAGTCTCTTTCAATTTAAAAGTCTCTTGCGACTGACTCATTCACTCGTAAAGTTTGCCACCGTCTAATGGCGTATTAATGTAACTTTCGCTCAACCCATATTACGCATGAATGGACCCTTTCTCAATGCCAAATACAACATGTTATTTATATAAAATAATATTTATTGAACAACAATATTTAAATGATCAGCAATAGCCATTATAAATGACTATAAACACAATTGTATAATTCAGTCAAACATACAAAAACAGTGCTCTATAGGATGTAAGTTAAATATGACCTTAATATTAAATTATTAAATTGAACATAGCCCAATTCGATTTGCTCAGGAACAAGTAATAGATTAATAAGACCAAAGATTGCCCGTTTTATGTACCCAAAATGAATTATATCTCATGTTTAACCACTATAAGAGCCAGCGGCAAATCCCCGAAGCACTGGCCGAGATGAAGCTGTTCTCGGCGGGTACACGAGCACTGAACGGCCGCTGACGGCCTGGAGCTCGCATCTCCGAAAACATTTAAACAAATTGTAAAATAGGCGCTATGATTAAATATGATTCACCTATTTCGCCTAAAAACCTACAGTTTGTGGTACAACAAGT